>UFQX01001127.1:0-128601 GCA_900497675.1 Arapaima gigas
ATATATATATATATATATATCACACAGACGGCACTGACAGCTACACAAAAAGCTAACATGGCGAGAGAAGTATTCATGGCATTATTTTTGGAACCATTCTCGCTTTATAGCATTTTTCCCACAGGGAAAGACTTTTGCACAGTACTGTATATTTCTTGCAGGCACAGGTCATTTCCCTCACCCTTACATTACATACGTTCTTACATCCACGTTCTACGCTCGACCAGTGCTCACTATGGAGATGTGCTGAAGTTGTAACCTGCTACAGGTTCACCAGCCCCGATTTAAACTTAAAACAGTCATTTCTCACTATGACTTCGGGATGAAAAGCAGCGAGTTGAGGGAGTCCCAGCGCAGCTCGGCCTGAGACTTTTCACACATCAAATAGGCATGTTTAACTTAAAAAATCGTCTTCGGCAGGGAAACAGGCTCTCCTCGCCAAGTCTGCTACGTCGCCCGATCAGGTCTGCAGCCTGTAGAGTGAAAAGAAGCTCATGAGATGTACATCAAATGGCGTGTGTGTGACTGCGTGTGTGTTCGGCACGGCTTAGCCAGCGTGGGTGTTACGTTCCATAATGGAGATGTGAAATTTGGCTAATTGGCTATGACTAAATTGAGAAAAGAGCGGATAAGACGTCAATTGTAATAATAAATAATCCCCCTCAGCTGCGTAGGTTTCAGACGAAGGGGATGCTGGGATCTTTCCTCACACACAATGTGCCACTGACTCCTATTCAGAGGAATCGGGTTTCAATTTCAGGTTTTGGTGGGTTCCAGGGGCGCAAAGGTGGACTCATAACAACTCGACAGGGGGTGGGGGCGTCAGGCTGGGCAGAAACCTTCCAAGCCCCCAACACCGAGGCGGCGGGGTTACAGCTACTTGGAGAATCTCAGGCCGAGAAGCCCCTGCAAATCAGGCCTGCCCTGCAGATGAGAGTTTTATGGAAGCAGCCAGAGGTTGTAACACATCATCTGAATAAATGGGATGTCAAACAGGGACGTCTGATTTACTGTGGGTGTACAGTTTCGTGGAAAATAAATAGAATCAGCGGGATTTTTTTTTCCCTCCAAAGTCACGACTTTTATTGCCATATTATTAGGACGTTGGACCGAAATTGAAATATTTTAAAAGGCACATTTTTTTGCCCAAGTTAATTTTAAGGGACTAAAGTTAAGACGACTTTTGTTTCAGTTATAGGAATATGGGTGTCAGTGTTGCTCATAACAAATGCAGGATATTACAGGACAAAACGAAACACGTGGAAGGTGTGGGAAGTCGGTGTTGGCTCGCGGGTCCAACCATCCGTCATAAATCCCGCAAGATTAACCGAGTCTGAATTTCAATTGATGTAATTTATGCATCGGAAGAAGATGCGTCTAACATTCGAGAACTTATATGACCAAACTCCTCACTGTGAGGAGCAATAAAACCTGTTGGGAGAAGATATCATTGAGCATCTTGAGGTCACCAAGTCTGCCCACGCTGGGGTTCATGCATTATAACAATTTTAAATCCATTGTAATTGTTTGCAGTTTTAATTTGATCCTCTCATGACTTCCTGACGAAACTTCTTTTTCCGACTAAAACACGACTTCATTCAAGGACTTTGAGAAGGACCAACGAAAAGATGACGAATGTGTCTTAAGGAGCGTGCACCAGACCGCTGGACGTCTTGTGAGAGAATATGGATAGAAGCTTCTCCACTGCAGAGATTTCATGTTCATTTCCAATCCTTTTGGCCAAGAGTCTGAACATAGAGCTCCTGCCATTCTTCAGCATGTGCTAACAAGCAAATGATATTAATCTTCTGCCACTGCGTGATCCAGGAGAGTGTGACTGTAGGATGAGATCCTGCCAGGTTCTATTTATTATTTTCTCTTTCTTAAAGAACAATGGGTCGAGATGAGAAGACCCGGGAGAAGAGGCCAGGATGACACCGATTCATCCAGTCTTCTGCTCACTGAACGCACTGGCCTGGCAGGATGAAGGCTGTAGGTCTTTATCTAGTTACAGAACACTGTGATGTAACCACACCTTCTCTTGAAGGTGCCAGAATAATAAAACCGATCAGGTCAGGTAACTAGAGAGACTCGATTTTCCTCATGTCTGCTTTCAAGGTTACTTACAATGTCAGATTTAATATCATAAAACCCATTTACACAAAGCGGCCTGCAGTTGACGTCCATCCCTCCCAGATTAGATTCCTCAATAGCTTCTCTCCTGCGGCTTCCAGGATGGGTTCTAGAATTCCACAACCCTAACTAGGACAAGTGAGTGAGTACAGTGGAGCAATGAAACCCACAGTCTCATTCACTAAGGGAAATTTTTACATTCATCAGTTCCCCCCAAACACGTCTTTGGACTGTGGGCGGAAGCTCACGTGAAAATGGTTAGAACGTGCAAATGCCACACAGACTAAACTAATATACATGTTAGTGTGTGTGTGTGTGTGTGTGTGTGTGTGTGTGTGTGTGTGTGTGTGTGTGTGTGTGTGTGTGTGTATATATATATATATATACGGGGATCGAGAGCAAATTTACTTAATACCTGACGCAGCAGCCTTCTTCAGAGACCATGTCGTCAGTGGAGTTGTTCTTAAGACCCCCAGTGGCGTGGAAGGATGACTCCACGGGCAGGTGTCTTGAGGGACGGCGAGAAGAGGGAAGCGAGGTGTTGAAGGGCCTCTGAAGCGCAGCGCCGCCTCTTGCTCAGCCTGCTGAGATGTGCGACTGCTTTCCCACACGCTTCATTTGTGCTGACGCGGGTCTTTCGGCCTAATTGTTTGCTCAGACCTTGGCAGCCTTAGTCTTCTGGAACGCTCACGTATGGCGCGAGGCACTCCGTTTCATTCGAAATTGGAAAGTTCATGTTTAAGCAAAGAGCCGGATTTCCGAATTCAGGGACAGCGGATTACGTGGAGGGAACCATAATGGAAACGCGCTGTTTCCTCATGTTGAGATGGTCCTGGCAAACTCGCTGCTAATTCTTGACGTACATCAGTGGGGGCTGTCCAAAAAATAGAGTGCATCTAAACGTTAAGATGAAATTGTTCATCAGGTTTGCGCTTGCAAGTTAAAAATGCCACATGCAAAACAGCGGCTCTCGTGCCGAGGTCATCGGCATAGCGTTCGCTCAGGAGAATTTCCCTTCTTTACTACCTGACTCCAGAGATCAGGAGGACGAACTGCACGTAGAGGTAAAAAGCAACGCTGAATAACTTTAACATGAGAGTTACAGGTTGCATCACCCACGAAGCAGTACCGGGCGACACGTCAGTTTGCTCAGTAATACATTTGGCCTTGCAGTCCAGTGTGAGACAAAGCTTGTCAGCTAAAAGCGAAGAGATGTCCTTCATAAATCATTTTAAATTCTCTGTAAAGACTGGATTTGCAGAACCAGGGCAGCCTTCCTGGAGCAATGATGATATCTGCGAAGGAGACCGAGGAGCATTGCTGTTAAGGTCACCGCCTTGGAATCTGGAGGGTGGAGGGCCAAGAACCTGGGTGGTACATGCCAGCTGCCCGTTTGCTTCAGTGAGGCACCACCGAGCGAACGTTGCCAGAATGTTCCTAGCATTTCAATATGGAGCAAACAAAGGTACAGTGAAGGGAAGTGGGAGCCTGTTGTCTGACAGATGTCCTGTGTCACCCTGCATTCAGACCTCATCGAGAATCGGATAAATCTATATTAATGGCTTGTCATGGTTGTGCGGCGCAGCAATTCACACCAACCTTGTAATTCCTTTCTTTTTTTTCCACCTTCCTACCTGTATGGCGTCACGCAAGGATCTCAGTTAATAATTGAGAGGATCCCTCCTCTTGTTTCTGCTGGAGTAACAGGCTGGTACCTGATCTGTTTTGAAGGGCCACGGTGGAAGGCAGGACGGCATTAATCCGTGGGGGTCTCTCCAGCTCCGGGACACAGAGGAGGTGTCACCGATTCTGAGATTAGACAAACACTTGGCAGCTGCAGAAGAGGCCTATACGCTCACTGGGATACCCCAGGCACATAGAGGCACCGTGCCACGGGCGTCCGCAGAATTGTCGGTTGTCTCAGGTGTCCTGGAACGCGATTGTAATTCGACACCTCTTGCGAGAGGAGAAGGGACACACTGCGTTCTGCTGTTTCGGATGTCTAACACATCCACCCACCCCCAGACTGAATTAATTTTGTTTCAAACGCAACAGTTGTAACTGGATGGAAGCGGCACCCAGTGTAGGTGTAAAAATGTCAACTTGGCAAGAATGCGTTGATCACTGGCCTGACACCTGTGTTCGGTAGAATTTAAGGAACACGTAGAGAAGCGAGTCCGAGTACAAAGCTGAAAACGTTGTCTTATCATGGGTCCAGCAAGGAATGAGCCACCATGTCTTCTCAGCTCTTCTACAGCAGTTCCCAGGACATGGGTCACCACGCCCCTGTCCTTCTGTTCAGTTTCTCTGGCAAGCACTGGCCGGGTCGCCCAGGTGTCCTCGCGTTTCTCTGTGGTACTGCGCATGGAAATAACTTAGACTGCCCACTTGCCAGTAAAATACTTCCCCCACAACTAATTCTGTGCTGATGAACAGTACAGGACTGCACCTATATAAAAATGTTCGTGATGAACCTTTTGCGAAAACGCAATGCCTTTGACACAGAAGGTACCCAACATCGAGAAGTTCTTCCCTTCAGCTGCCACCCATTGTGACAACTACTATTTTGATTTACAAAGATATCTATCATTTCCATCATCAGAGGAACACAGCGGATTATGAGCTATTTCCAGCCATAACTTACCATTCTGATGTTGATATACTCAGATTGAGAAGAATACTGCCCATTAAGCACAATTTTGGACCATTTCATCGTGATACTTCCAACCGTAACGTAGCTTAGCCTAAACTACACCAGGACCTCAAATGTTTCCTCAAGCACTTCACTCGCTTCTCTGGTCATGACGGTTTACACAGCCGTCCTCACGCTATCCTCTGCGCGACACGGGGGTTAAAGTTGCTTAAGGTGACATTGTGCTAAACAGCTAAGCGTGCGCATGGGTGCAATTGAGCAACGATGAAACAATGCAGGGGTCACGGCAGCTTAAGGCTGTCGCGGTTCTTCAGCCGTCACATTTGTGTGTGGTGTTACAAGGGAGAACAGTGTTACGAATGCACAAAAAGAAAAATAAAACAAGAGAAGCATCCAAATGCTCCCAACCACAATAAATAAATGAGCTGTAGGAACACAGAACCATCAGAGGGCCCAAAGGTCTATGAATGAGCTTCCTGAGGTGTGAAAACAGTGATGGAACAAAACAGATGCAAGTGGGCAACAAGTGTGGCCTGCTGTAAGGCGAGGGGAGGCTAAGTACAGTTGGAGGCCACGCCACGCCTGAGATATGCCGCTCCGCTTCTCCGAGAGGTCGTCCGGGTCCGTCAAGGTCAACAGCAAGTCAAGCACAAAATGGAATAGATCAAAACAAACCAGATGAACTTGCAGAGCTGCACAAGATTAGGATGTCTGAGTATTCCGCTGTTGCCTCGCATTAGCAGCGGAGACTTTATTCTCCATACAGACAAGAAAGCGAGTGAGACAGAGAGGCTGTGGGGTGGTGGGGGTGGTGGGGAGAAACCTGAGCAGTTCAGCGGACATTTGTATTCCGGAGGCATGGTGGCGGGAATACGGACAGCCAGCAGATGTTTCCTAAACCCAGCCCAGATGGGATATAACACTTCTCCTCCTCAGCAAATCTTACAGACAGCCTGAAGCAGCCCACCCCTGCACCACAACCCAGGGCAGGAGGAGGAGGTATTGAGGAGGTATTGATCAGGGTCTGCTACTTCCATCCTCAGAAGGGACGCTGTTCATATCGCCACCTCTTCTTGCTCAAGGCTGCGTCGTATTTTTTCTTTCGTGATCAAAACACATGGTAACAATTAACCTGCCCCCCCTCCCACCCTTGTGAAGAACTTCTCTTTCACACTCAAGTTCAGGTAGTACTACCTTAGTGTGATGGTTTTATGCAGCAACTCAAAATCTTAGTGGTCATTTAGCTTTTATTTCTCTTTATGGTCCATGGAAGCTTTTTTTTTCCCGCTGAAATGCATTTCAATTTGCTGCTTACAATAAGTCTGAGGACATCTGTCTCTGTGACAGCACAGCATTTGTAGAATCACGTCGACACGACGCAATGGCACTTCCAGGGCGAAGGAACGCTGTAATGATAGCAATGATGACAAAGTATTCTCCTGGGCTTTTTCTGCCACAAAGCCCGACTGCTCTGTATTTTCCCCGTTTGCACTGCAAAACTGCCTAATGGGGCTACGGTTGGGATCTACAGCTTCTGGGGAGGTTTTAGGTGTTTGAATTTATATTGTTTCACTTCACCCTGAGACCGACTAGAATTGTAGGCATCTCCAGCACTGAAGGATGGACAGAAGCACTAACCTGGACCGATGGGTGACGCAGACTGACCACGTGGTTGGCAGAAAAAGATCTGGCAAAAATTCCTCGTGTAAAATTAAGGCCGAGTTTCTGCTTGGTTTTGCGTTTTAAGTTCTCAACCTCCATTTCCCTTTGGTTGGTTGGTTTATTCTTCTCATCTCAGTGACCATGGCTCCTTTTCCAACTATACTAGCGGTGTTAACTTATTCGCTGGGCGTGCGTTCATGGGCATCATTTTTGTTGCTGTCACAGGTTTTTTTTTTGGGCTTCAGGGTTGAATTGATAGATAAACCCAGAGTATCATATGTATGTCTTGTTTGTGGGCATTTTTTACGTGCACCTTACATACGAGCTACAGAAGAGAAGTTAGGCTCAGGTGGACAACCGTTCAGTATTACAGAGTAGCTAATGGAGGGAAACTGCCTTTCATTTCATTCCCCAACAGCAAACCTGCAGCAGAAAAGTGCTCAAGTCTCAGCTGGGATGGGAGCATTTTAAGCAGGTGAGAGACAGATGTCCCACAGCCAGGAGATCTATTTTGAGAGCTGCTCGGCCTACTGTGACAGAGTGAAAATTATTGTTGTGCTGAAATGTGTCACTTTGTGTCACAACTGAAGTATTTTTGGGTCTTGCACATCTCATTGGAAAGTCACAGGTTGCTTGTTGTGATTAATGCTCTGCTAAGAAAACAGGAAGCGAGTGGCTTGAGCTCAGGATGCTTCCATGGGGCTCCCTGTCTCTCACCTCTGTTGTGTGCCTCCATCTCCGCCGGGCCTTCAGCCAGCCACAATTTTGAGATACAGCTCTGCTGTTGTAGAAATTGAATTGGTTTTATCTCTTTTTCCCCCTCCTCCTCCATCATACTCCAGGTTGCTGCGTCTGGAGTAGCAAGGTCATCATGCAGGCAAAGCAATAGATGTGAGACTCAGTGGTCTTCGCGTTTTGAGCGGTGGCGGGATTGCGATGCTGGGCTTAGAGCCACGAGGGGACATCAGCGAGAGGAAAAAGGTGGGTGAGATGGTGGGCTTCACCTGTCCTTCCCTCCCCCAAAGATGACCAGCCACTGATGAAAGTCCACCGGCGAGAGGCTTCAAAAGCAGCAGGTCTTTTTTTTGAAGTGATAATGTGATTGTCTTCACTTACTGCTTTTGGGGTTGTTTTGTTGGAGTTATTAAAAGTCCTTTGTTAGGCGCCTGATGTCTTCCCCTGCCCACGTAGCTGCTTGAGCCCCTCCGCTGGCCACAAATTATTTGGACGAACGTTTTGGAGAAGCAACTTTTTGCGGTCAAAGTTTCACAGATACTTTGTTTGAAAACGCCGGCGATGTCTGCCGACCGTCTTCGACCACGATGTCACCCAACCTTCTGCGTCATGATGCCACAAAGGTGGTACCTGCCTGGTAGGTGGACCATATGGATTGCTTTCTGGGTTCTGCTTTACTCATTGTCACCAGACTTGACACTCGGCAGGTGAGATAACCTCACCACCTGCGCTTACTCACTTTGCCGTGACTCCGATGTTACAATAATGTCACATTCAAGGCAACTTGAGTCTTTCACTGACACTCGAGAAGTGCGGGATTTGTCGAAACCGTGACGTCATCCTCCACATTTTCCTTCTGCTTTACGCAGAGTATATCGTACTCAGAAGAACTCACCGGAACAGAAGTCATGCGCATTATTCCGTCACGCAATTTATTAACTATTTCTGCCGGTTACCATAAAAAAGGCACGTGGGGTGTGACAGTAGCAGAAGATGTAATGTGCACCAGGATTATGCATATCACTATTTTTGTGAAACTGTCACAAGTACACAACACTCCCTACCTTAAATCTCAGCCTAACAAAAAGGGCTACAGGGGGACAGCGGGGGGTCCGCGTTCGCCCTGCAGATGGAGATCATCTCCCGCTTTGCCCTGGTCCTCCTTTGGTCTGACCAAGTTTCACCTGCAATGAGAGGAGAACCAGGACGACTGTGTTAAATATGACAAGATGATCACCCCCCCCTCCCCCAGTGCTCCCCCACAATCCCCCTGTGTCCTGAGGAAGAAAGGAGAGAAGAAAAAAACACTTGTGGAAGATGAGGGATTTTATTCCAGTTAAGTGTGTCTCAGATAAGCTCCACTGTCACCAAGAGGCTGGCGGCAACGGACATGTCGGGGTCCAGAGGAACCTTGACCGAAATCATCAGCGTATTGCTAGCTTATATATGTGGCCTCCAGCTTTTATTATTCACAGCTGAATAAATGTTTTCTACCTGATTTTTATGACAACGGCAAATGTGAGAAGTCACACTGCAGTCAAAACGCCCCTACAGCCAACAGTCTGGCTGATGTGCAGAAACTAAAGGTGAGGCTCGCGAAGATGCCACCATATTGTCGGAACTGTTATTTATGGCCAAGCTAGTGCAAGAAGTATATTTTTTATACAGTCAAGGAAAAACTATTTTAAATATGTCTGGAAGAATGTTTTTTTTTTGGCTGACGGATCTATTGCGCACATCAGTCATTGTGAAAGTGACAAACCTGTTTAAATGCTCTGCAGTTGGATTAGAAGCACCGAAAAATCCAGATATCGTTTCAGCCTCCCAACCACTCACTTGTTCTCCGAGTTTGTAGGATTTGCTCTGACTAATTTTCTGTCTGGAGAAACTTCACGCTGAGGTAATATGGACAACAGCAAATTCCTACCAAATATATATATATATTTTTATTTTTTTTTCTCATAAATGCACATATTCACACTCAGGTATAAAGACTATGGAACTGCAATTTCCTCCAGAACTTTCACTTCTGGCCCTTGGATGAAGATACAGAAAAAAACACTAATAATAAAAAAAAACCGGTGAAGTACGGAGGAGTTTAACTGCGTTCTTTTTGAAATAAAATGCACCTCTGGCGTATTTTCACTTGGAAACGCCCTGGTTAACAGGCGACAAATAATTTATTCAGTAAGAAAAAATTTAAGCTCCACTTTGAGTACAAGCATAGAAGCTGTGCAGCGGATCATGTATTCAACTTTTGTTCATAAATTCTTGTATTAATTTGGTTTTGGGTGCTGGAGGACTTGGACTGTCAAACAGCTGGTGTTTCCATTACTTTGAGATTGCTTGAAATCAAAGATATTGTTGGCCTCATCATCACTACATGTGACCAGTTAATGGAGTAGTTCATGGTTAACCTGGGTTTCTCACCTCTCACGTCAGCATTTTTACCAGCTGTTGAAGCCTCAAGACAATTGCCCAGTACTCAGAATTCAAGAAATATTCAAGACGTTTTGCAGCATGCGCCTTTACCGAGGAACGGTACTGGACAAACGTTTTCTTTGCAATTTAGTCTTGCTAGTTTCTTTTATACCCCTTAAATTGTTAGTCGTGTCCTCGGTTCCACGGTGTCGCTTGAATCCGTGGGACAGAAGAGCCTGTTAAAGCAGAGGAGGGTTAAATGCACTGGAGATGGTCTGCAGGGGTCCAATCCGGAGAGGGAGCGTGTGGACGTATGACGTTCAGGTTTCAGAACATTTACACTTTTGTTCAATTTGCGACACTGCGTAGCCAGAGCAACACCGATCGGTAACTAGTGTCGAAAGAAAGAAAGAAAGAAAAAGAGACAAAAGAGATACGACACTGATCTTTAACCAGTTTAACTGGCAAATTAGGCGAAACGGAACCGCTACTTGATGGTTTTTTCCAAGGCGGCATCGCTACACTCCGTACAACCATTCGCCCATTTGTACAGCACTGCGGTGTCACCTGCTGAGGGACCCCCTGGAGGGAAGTCGGTTTCAGAAAATCTCATTCATTTAGAATGAGAGCGGAAACCCACGGGACCCAAGAGGTGTGAGGTACCAGTGCTGCCTGCTGTGCCACCCTGCTGCTCCACCACAAAGTATAGTTGCATAATGCTGCAGTTACTGTAGTTGTCATTTTATGTTAGTTATATTGAGTGTAAAATTTCAAATTTTTGTTGAAATCATAACTGCAGTTATTGTATCAGGTATATCCGACGGCAGGGGTTTACCGCCGATCGCTGGGACACAGCAAATTAATCATAAAGGAGACACAAATGAATGGTTTATTCAGGACTTGTCTGAATGTGACACTTCTGCCATGAAGGAAACAGGCAGAAATCATGATCAAATTTACTCACTTTCATTCCAGTAGCTAAGATATTTATTACTGGCTGAGTTACCCAGAGCTGCCTGGGTAAAAAAGGGTGTCACGGTGGAAAGAGAAACACTGATAACAGTTATATCACCAAACTGTTTTACCATTAAAGTGGTTGTATTTAATACATGTGTGTTCTTACGGCTGTGGAACAGGTGAATGACACGGAGTGATGTACAAGATAGTCAAGTGGAAAGTGAAAATATATATACAGAACTGTGCAAAAGTGTTAGGCACCTGTGGGGAAAATGCTATAAAGTGAGGATGGTTCCAGAAATAATGCCATGAATAGTTATTAATCAATAAACCTTCTAAAAAGTGGAGTAGACAAAAAAAACCTCCATCAGATCAATATTTGGTGGGACCACCCTTTGCCTTTAAAACACCATCAATTCTCTTATGCAAACTTGCATGCAGTTTAAGGTAGAGGTTTGTAGGTTCTTCCAAACATTTTGAGGAACTGGCCACAATTCTTCTCCAGACTTTGAAGATAGTTCAGACTGGGTTAGATTGGGTGAGATTGGGTGTTTGAAGTATATATAGTACTGTGCAAAAGTGTTAGGCGTGCAACTTGAATGTGTGTTGAGAAGTACAGGTAGATTCTTATCTACCATCAGGGAGGTTTCTCACTGGTCCCAAATTCATTCTGCAGCCTGAGAATGACCTCAAATACCCAATCTCAGTCATACACAACTATCAGGTTTTAGATGGTTTTTATATATATATATATATATATATATATATATATATATATCACACACAGATGGCACTGACAGCTACACAAAAAGCTAACATGGCGAGAGAAGTACCTGTGTGCCAAACTTCAGGTCTGTGCCTTGAAGAAAAAAAAGCTGTGAATGAAAAAGAAACAATGGAGGTTGACCTTTACACAAATGGTGGAATATACAGTATATTTATGTATTCGGTCGCGTGTGGAAGTGGAGCTAAGAGGCCTCAAAAATGAACACTGATGGATCAACGTGAAGGTTGCCCACACTTTTGCACGTCACATTCGATTTTTTTCCCAACCTGTAAAATTGAGCAGGCCATGGAAATTATGCAGTAAAATTAAAATTATCAGAAAAATATTGTTTAAATTTGCTCCCTGTAGAGCTTTGCACCTTTTCACTTGCAAAGCAACAACACATGTCATTTGATCAAGAGGCCCAAACTTTTTCACACAGGTGAACGCCCATATCTCTCAATCTATAAAGCTCTTTCTAAGTTAGGAAAGTTGTGAGGATGAGGACAAACGGGTCAGTTAAATCACTGAGGTACAGCCGGGTACAGAGCCAGCAGTACTTATGTACGAAGTGCAACAAATATAAGGGCCCTAAAGTTGGTTGATGTGTATTTTTGTTATATTTTCCCTTTCCGATTCTCTACAATCGGCGCTCGCACTCCAGCTTCACTGCGCCAGGTGTACTATCCATGTGTTCGAGGTTCTTGGGGAAGTACACACCTCTCACATACACACACATCGCCACGCAAGTGTGTGATGGGCGCCGGCAGGCAGCGTCGCTCTTAAACACAGCCGGTATGCGTGTCGCTCCCTGCGGTGCCCGTGTGTTCAGCAGTACAAACAGAACTTATGCTCTAACTGCATGTTAAGGCTGATAAACTCTGGTGATATATAATTCATCACCTTTCACCTTCCAGCTGTCTGACCCGGTCATCAGGACATCAGGACCAATAAACAACCGACTGTCAACCATCAGCCTGAGCTTTCAGAAGGAATAAGTCTTAATGAATCATTACCAAGGGTTTAATACTCCTTGTCTGCACATTGTTTCATCGATAGACTTTGATGACTGTTGGATCCATAAAATAGGACAAACGCGCCGCACCTTCACAACATCGAACCGCAAATGTGCGGCTTGTATTTATCTCCGAGGCGACTTGTTAACCTCATATTGATTGCCACTCCCCCGAACCACTCCTGGGCATGTAGAAACATTCGAGATCATGGGATAACAGAACGCTGGAATAAATCTGGTCTGTCCTCCATGCCAAGAAGCGCATCTCTGCAGCAGTGAAATAATCCCCATGCAGACCGGAATCCAAAAACCCATAACCGCATTCATGGCTCAAATGATCTTTTATCGTATTTTGCATTCTACACTGAGTACGTGGGCATGCTCTGCTTGTTGGGAAGCCATACAAATGTAACTCATGGATTATTATTCCGACTGTATGAAAATATTACAAGAGCAGGTGGTACAGAAGGAGGAATTTCTCTCCCAGATCCAAAGGGAGGCTATAGTGCTGCACTCTTGGAGAAGGTACTCAGCTGAATGACCTCAAAGAATATCAATGTTTGCATATAAGGACAAGTGTTATCTATCTAAGCCATTACGGGTGGATGCGGGTTCTGAAAACGTAATGCAGTCGAACGTGTTCAGGATTAAAGCCTGTTGTGATGTAATAAAACCAGGAGTAAGAATCATAAAAAGCCAGAATTTGCTATTAAAAAGTCATAGCTGATTTTGACTTGACAAGAACGCCGGGTGAGAAAGAGGTGCAGAGTTTCTACACCTCAACCTCAACTCCCGCAAAGGTTATACACCCAGAACAAGTGTTTCCACGACTCATAGTTGAATCTTGCAAACAACTTCTTATTTAAATACATAAAATTTATTTTCCTCTACTTGGCCCATGATGTCCTGTCCAACCCTGTACACTGACTACTTCTGTCATCCCTGATAGAGGTACAAAGGTATAACTGACTCCAGCATTTACTCTGCCACCTGAACATTTACAACAGGGTTGAAGTGACTTCTTGCAACCAAACAGGGAACTTGGAGGTTTAATAAGCTAGTATGTTATTCCGGCTCCTTCTCTAAGTGGCACGCAGGCTTTCTGGACTCGACTCAACCCGTAATCTCACGAACCCAATCACCCTGTGTGATTGAAAAGGGGCGGCCTTATCTCTGCCGCTCAATATCATAGACCCAGTGGAGGTAAGTGATTGCTTTTTTTAACCTCATGTAGATGCTTGTCAAATCGAACAAGCGCTGGACTATCGATCGGGCGATAATGCAGTGGGCGATGGAAGGAGTCATGGTATTAAGCTGGGTGTTACGTGTGAGGCAGGTCCTCTGTGAGCACTTTTTGTTAGGCTGTACCTCTGAGGCAAACACGCCAACAGGTCTAATCTCCTCTGACCATAATGATCAACATCACGATGTACTTCTCCGTTGATTCCCCATATAGTCTCCATCACAGGCACAGGGCACTAGCTGTCATTTAATAGGCTTTTTAGGAGACTATGAGGCAGTTGTTATAAGGGCAACAATCACAGACTTAATGACCTTCCCATGAGAACAACTGCAAGTGCATCTTGTGTTGGGCATCTTGTTATTTTACAGAGTCGCATTGACCTGAACGGGTGGAATTTGGGTCAAAAAGCAGTTCGGTTCCTTTGCATCCATATACCGTCGAGGGCAGTGTTGTCTGTGCCTAATAATGTGACCGAGTGACCTGTACCCATGTATGTACGACAATAAATAATTCCAGGGTACAAATAGATGTCGTGAGAAGAAGGGTAGAAAAAAACGTCCTACAAACAGTTGTGCGCGAGCAGCAAAATGAGAATCGAAATGGGTGCCAAACAATAACTGACCGTCCGTGGAAGCGGGAATATCTTTGGTGAACACAAAGCGCAGGGATATATTCTCAAGTCTCATAAAAGGTTAATAGATAATAAAGTGCTGTACTGCTTCGGGAGCATGTGACATGTTGGCGTGTGGGTGCAGTAGGCGAGTTTACGTACCAACACCAAAAATGCCAGGTGGAACAAAGTCCCGGTCGTGATGTTTTATTGACTACGTTATTGCTCTGCCAGACCGTGAGAGATGCCTCTGCTGGTAGGGTAGGTGAGATGCCTGGCTGCTTTCCATTACATTGTCCACTGTTTGCTCTGTGCCCACAGAGAAAAGTGAACATATGACGGTCTCCTCCTCCACATATGTAACATCACCTGACAAAGTCTGCGGAGTGAAATAAGTTGATAACTCACAGAAGGAACATTGGAGAAGGTGCTTAAGAGTGTTTGGCTCTTCTGACTTGTCGTAGGTACAACTAATTGGGAGAAGACGCACAGGGACGTCCTTCAGAGCTTTCCGGGAGCTCCAGGGGACTTAGCTGTGTTAGTTGATTCTTCATATTGCGTCGGGTCCGCTGTGTTGTGGAATGTCACTGGAGAAGCTGTCTTATTAGATATTGCTGGGAAAATTTCACTTTAGTAGTCAGTGTGAAGGGGAAATGGTGTCATCCCGTGCATAGTTACCGTCGGGCAGGGCTAATAAGGTTACGTGGGAAGTCGGCGAAACGTGCTATGCGCTTCTTGATCAAATTATAACGTTTCCTTAAACTTGTCAAGAGTTCGGGAGCTACTGCCAGTATAAATGAAGAAACTGTGCCTTCACAGGACCTCCGCAGGACTTCTTTCTCAGGCACTTCCCAAGAATGTGTCAGAAGCAAGTTTATGTTGCTTGAGCAACGCAAGGAAGCTCCTCCGATGTAGGTTGGGAGCCATCTCACCCAGGGGGCGACGGCAGATGACGGCTTGCAGGGATCGCGAAAGCGGAAATTGTCAACTCCACTCAGTCGTACAAGATGAAGATCACGGCTGCGCTAGTTAAACCCCATGGTATCCGTGAAATTCAGGGAAAGCAAAGTTTCTCAGCGTTTTAACTCCGAGAGGGAGGGAAAAAAATGTCTGAATCATGAGTAACAACATCTGTCTCCTCCAACATAAGCAGGAAAACGGCAAAAGCAACTCCGAGCCTATAAAGACGTAGCTGCATTAACTCTGGATCAGTTCTGGGTGACCTGATGCTGGAGTGAGGAAACTGAGTATTATCTCAGATGTTTCAGAGAGGCAGAGCTTATGAATGAATAAAGGAGGAGCAAATCTGTCTGCCTAGTCACGTTAACAATTAGAAATACGTCAGCTTTGTGCTTCGGGATATGACATAGTCTACACATGAATAATCCCACGAGTCACCGCAGAAGAGGAAAGGTGAAAACGATGCAATATAATAGGCAGCTGAACCGAGTGATAAGATTATGTTGTGAGGAATGAGAATATTGTGGCCTTCTGTGTCCTCTTCTCAGCGGTTAGCCTCTCAGCCGAAGCGTGTGGTTTGTCCTGCTGTAAAACATGGTTTTTACCCAGGAAGCCGACGCCAAGGATCGTCCACCCTCAGAGCATCTTCACTTTTTTTGACAGCAGCGTTAAGCAGTTGAGGTCCACAGGCTTTTGGGAAGGTGGAATCCAGGAGGATGGATACTAGCTGGTCTATGTTCATCTCTTCACAGTCACCAACACTTTGCACCATCTGATTATTTTGTGACAGTGTAAAACTCCCCTGGGAATTCGAAATGGGAATATTATGACACGGGGGCCGTCGGTGGTTTGCCTGGTTTATCCAGTCAGAGATGAGTCTATTGTTATGCTGGAATGTCTGACTGGTGCTATGACTAACACTCAAGTACGAGGAATATATGCAGAAAACATTGAAAAATAATGATCGATTGAAAGTTTTGTTCTGCTTATTGGAAAGACAGGGAGCAACCAAATGGGTTTCCATCAAGGGCTTGTGGGATCGCTTCTAGATCAACATATCCCTGATGCAGTAAACCCAGGTAAACCACCAACGACCCCAGAGTCCCTGTATGTTCTTCATGTCTCGATGTTTTCTGCATTTATTCATTGTTCTTGAGAGTTAATCGTAGCGCCGGTCAGACATTCAAGAATTTACAATCCATAAGCAAGGGCTCGTGTTGGTAGCGCTTCCATTTCCGTTGCTTCAAAATTGCCACCACTTTGCTCACGCAAGGTCATCGCGGCACTTTTCTCCTTACCATCTATGTCATTCGCGCATCGTGAGCCCGTGGCTCCGAAGTCTTTTCATTCTGTTGTGCTGTCAATTTAACTCTCATTCCATGCCTTTCCTAAATTTTATTATGTATGGAATGGGAGAGTCTCTTCTGGGTTAATCGAAGTGTGCGCAGGCTAAATGAGGAGATGGTTCAAATGGGACCCGGGACTGGAGGAGTCAGAAGGAGGAGAACAAACAGGGTGAAGGTCGGGCCATACTCTCCTTAATGAGTTCCTGTTCTGCTGATAGGGAAAAGACAGAAGAAAAGGTCACCCAACAGGAACACCGATGCAGAAGCGATCAGGGAAATTTGCCAGACAGCCTTCAGGCACCACAGTACAACATTAAGAAATTATACAGCAAAAACAGACAAGCAGTAAGGGACATACAGGCCACCATTACGGCAGGTTACATATACCGAGTGCTAAATTGGGGGCATTAGAGGTCTCCAGCTCTAAAATGGACACGAGGTTGATTCTTCACAAAGTCCTGTGCTGGAAATGGAGACCAGGCCCACACCAGTAAAAGCCCAAAGCCGAGTTTTTTCCAGTTATGCAAACGTACATCTAGACTTTGTTAGGCCGCGTGCAAGAAGAATAATATCGGAGATAACAGAACCAACGGCTGCGGTTTGGAGAACATCTGAAAGTAATGGCGTGTTGAGAGCCTGCGCTGATTTCTCACCCGGTGAAGCTGTTAGAACTTGCCCCAGTGCTCGTATTTGCAAGGCATGAAGGTTCTCGAGATGGTTTTGTCTACTGACAGAATGGACGACTGTTTAAAGTTAAGGAAGATGAAGGCACCGCTAAACTATTAACAGGAGTGGAGAAGCGCGTCTTACACTTGTGCTAGTTTAAGCCTGGTTTGGTAAAAATGTAGCGAGACTGGAGAAAGAAAGTAAATGTCGGAAACGCCCGGCACAGCAAGGCACATTCAAAGGACGTGCGATCAAATGCTGGAAAGCCGAGAGCTATTTTTATTTGCTATTTCCCCAAACTCAAATTTGCAGAAAACAGAATGGAACAAACAAGATGGGACTTGTTTGCAGCTGCTGCACAGAAGCGTACAGGTCCTCACGTCGAGGTCTTATTTTAAAAATGTCAGTAATGAGACACACCTGAGCACACAGACCCCTAAATCTGGTCCTCATTACCACAGAGAAGCCCAGGTGCGTCTCCAGGACCCCACCGCCCGTCTGCCTGCCGCGAGATGGACAAGGAGAGGCGGCCGCAAGACGTCGCTTACAAAGTGAGAAGTACGCAAGGTGACGGAGAGGAAGCGACGTTGCAGTCATTTTACTCTTAAGAATGTATTTTCTCACATCTCAGCCAAAATGGTGTCTTTAGCCTTCCTTTCAGTGGGAGAAAATTTGGGGGGGAAGCCATTATCTGCGACAAAAGGAGCTGCCTTCGGAACGCGTGGCATACGCCGGAGGACGGCTGAAGCTCCCCGAGTCCCATTTTAATCCTTGATTGGAAGGCATACGAGTGAAGTGTAAAGGAACCGAATTATAATTCCTGTGTTTTCAATAAGCAGGTTCCACTGAATGAGATGTGAAATTGGCCGCTGTCCGTGGTAAAAGCAATTTCAGAATCTCCAAATTAGAATATTCCATCAGCCTCTTTAGGCCAAGTTAATAGCCGTTTGGAATCTGGTGATAACCACTGAGCATGACTTTAATTTTGCTCCACGCTGGAAACCCCGGTTGGGCTTTTACGTGTGTTTGTCCAAACAAGCTGTGGTTGTCACCCTTTTTGGGGAAGACAGCGTGGTAGAACACACACCCCTGAGCGTTAGAATGAAATCGAGAGGTTATTGTACGTCGAGTGACAAGAAGAAGCGGTTGGTTCTGTACAGGGGCGTCCACCTACTATCGTGGTAAAACGCTGTGAAAATAAGGACGTTGACAGAAAGTAGAAATGGGGGGAAACAGTGCAGGATCACATGTGCACCTAATAAAAGGGCAACAGGCGCAACAACAGAACATACTTAGTGAATTTATTAAGAGTAGTAAGACGCCCAACCCGAACGCTGACTAAAGTGGACCGGACCGGATTTAAGGAACGTCGGTGCAGCTATGACTCTGTGAGCAATATTGTGTATTTATGTAGCACGATGTAATGTCGCACGTGGAATTAGTTTGTTGCTCCTCGTTGTTTTGCAAAACCCTCCTGAGATCTTCACGTGTTGTCTTTGTTGACGAACCGGTTTCTGCACAGTAACAACTGGGAAAACTGCACGTGCAAAAATAAATAGTGGGAATGTGACGCACGGCCTGTTTCCCAAACTGGGCGAAATTTCAACCTTTAACTGATGATTTAACCATGACGTTTGCTCTCGAGGGTCAAAAGAAGGTTTTGATTAGCAGGGTTTTCGGGGATTTTTTTCCTTTTCCAATCTTTAATGTTTGACAAAAAATGGCAAGCGCTCAATGTTACAAAAACACTTTCCGCAAATTGATCCCGCCTCCATTTCCGTTTTTCTCTACGAAAAACTGCCGTATTGCCAATACATACTGATCTTATTGTTGACAGCTGCAAGATGAACTTCTGCCCCGCTTCACGCATCTTTGAAGGCAGCGGAAGAGGAAACCAAAGATCTCTGCACGCTTCAACCTCGTAAGCTTCGTTTCTTGCTTCTAAAACTCAACGTAATTGGAGACACTAAGACGTTCTCAGCAGCGTCTCGCTCAGAAGACTAGCTCAACTTTGGTTGTGTGCCCTCATGCTTGTAACCCTCAGTTGATGGAGGTCAGGTGGGAGGTGCAGGGAGGGGAGCATCAGCGCAGGCCCCTTGTCTTCCCAGCATGGGGTGGCCATTAGCGGCAGCTGTTGGAGACACCTGCCTACGCCCATTACCGTCACAGCTGGGTGAACTCAACTGTGCAGCGCTGCTCAGATGTTCTGGGAGAACAATATGTTGACGTCCAGACACCCTGCACCTCGGCATCACCCCACCCAGGCGGAGCTCCGCTGCCCCCTGGTTCACGTCCAGGTCAGGCGGGTTTTGTGCCGCCTCTAACCTCGCCTTTCGGTAGAAGAAGACGTGTCCACCGGGGGACCGCTGTAGCCGGCCCAGCCATTCTGCAGCCACCTGGGAACCCAGCTGCCTTATGAATGATTTGTTAGCCTTCAATTTTTAACCACGCACTTAGATATGAATTGAGAGGCTTCTGTTTGGGTCACCACAGGGTTATTTGCACATGAGATAAATCCGACGTTTGCTCTGGCAGGAGTCCAGCCGCTATGAGATCATTGCTTGTCACTTCTTGGCAAAACACTCCATTTAGAGAGATTTCACGACACATTCGCATGCTAGTTATGCACCTTTTTCTAAGTTCGCGCTGCAAACAATATCGTAGTACAAAAAAATCAGTTTCGAGTACAATGGACCTCATCGGGTGAAATTAAAAACGCTATTAATTCAGGCCACACAGCCTGGTCGTGTCGTGATATTTTTTAACACTTACAATGAGTTATTAAATCGAGTATCCAAGCACCACGACGGCAGTCTTTTAACTGATTTTATGCATAATTTATTTATTTTACACATTTATTCTGGAGATTTTCCTGTAAACTCATACATGCAGTCCAGGACGTGGTGTCCTGAGTTTTAGAATTATTTGCCCGGGCAAAGATCAGATTCAGGGCCTGAGAATGAACGGCGCAGGAAGACGTACAACGACCGCAACCGGCGATGCGACTGCAAAATCAATGAAATACTCCGAATGACACTGGCTTTATAGCGACCTTTGACCTTTACAGAACGATGAGGGTCCATAATCTGTTTGGTCCTAAATTTACATTTTTCTCACTTTTCTGTGCTTGTTTTAAGGCCACGATGACGGTTCGGTTTTCGCTGTTTCGGGGATCAGCGGCATCGCCAGCCAGGGTGTAAAACAGGCGCCGGCTTTGCAACGAAAGGGTGAAAAGGCGTGTTTGCAAGAGGGAAATTATGGCAGGAGCTGTGAGCTCAGTGGTCCCGGTTCCCAACATGCTACTGGACACTTCTCCCACACTTTGCTGAAAGAAATCACCGCACCTAAACAGAACGCCGATCTCGGTGGAAACGTGGAAAGCAACAACCTGACGGCGGCGTCATTCTGCCCGGCCGCAGGCGATCGAGGGTTTATTCGCTTGCAATTTCTCACGACCCTAAAGCAGTCGCGTGACCCGCTGCACGGAGTTGGAGAAATTCCCTCGCAAACATCACCGCGCGTTACAAGCAAAACAGATTTATTTTCGTTCGGACCGTACCGGTTAGAAGAGAGAAGATGCTTTGTTTTGCAATTTTTTTTCATTTTAAGCCTCCTCTGCTATTCATCTTAATCATTAATACCAAACGTAATTTTGTTTTTTTTTTGGGTCGGCCAGATGGTAGGAAGACCCAGGAGATGAATTACCGCATCGGGCGCATTAATAAAGAAACATTTCAGCAGAGATGCAATTTGCAGGATTATGTGGCCGTGAGAAGCAGGTGAGTCGGGGGCTGGAGGTTGCGAGGGGTCCAGAGAAGCTGCCCGTCTCGTGCGCTTCTCAGCCACCCTCGTGTTCTGCAAGCGTCAGTAAGCGGACAAGCAAACAGGCGAACTCTCAGTCCCGCCTGAACTGCCAGTGGGTACGTTTTTGAACACGCTGGGACTCTTACTCTCACGTCATAACCGTTCACACTGCTGCGTGTAGGTACGAGCGGAAACGGAAAATGTGAGCTTTAGTCGCAACGCAAATATTTGCGGCTGCAGCCAAAGCCTCTGGTTTAATAAAACCGAACTCTATATGTACTGAAGAAGTGAGTTAGTAAGAGAATAATTCAGAATATCCATATTATGGAGATGATCGGATGTGTGCAGAACCACAGGGTTTTTTATTTATTTATTTATTTATTTTGCAGATATTCTGAACTAAGGAAACATCCCACACATTTTTCGAGCGAATCTGACGCTCTGCACATTTCTGGATGTTGAAGCAGATCCTGGCTGGGTAATAAAGGCATAAATCCAAACTGTGTGCTGTAAGTCCACCGGGAGAAGCGTGCGGTTTGCGAATGTAGCTGCACGTACACCTGGCTGCGTCTCGCGTTCAGTCATTTATGCACTTTCTCTCCACCCCTTCGTCCGCAGCTGGGAAAGCTCTTCCCTCCTGTGTGCCGGTCAGATGACGGATCGCTCCTACAGGAGCAGAAACGTCCTGCAGATGATTTCAAATCAATTTTCTAGCTCCCTGGGGGGCGATCATTGTTTCCTAGATGCCCGCATTTTCCCCATTATTTAACGTGTGAGCAACGACTCGGAATAACTTTTCCGCCACGACTGAATTCGAGGCCCGAGCGTTTGTTTGTTGGATTGTTTGTAAATCCCAACGGGTCGGCAGATGCCCATGATCGGTATATGGTGCGCGATCGTTTTGTTATGCCTTAATTTGGCAAAGAACTACGAAAGGTTCACAAAATTCAAAGGTGTTTCCGGCAGAATACGAGCGTTTTAGAAAATTAAACGCCCTTATCGACTCACACACACACACACACACACACACACACACACACACACACACACACACACACACACACAAAGGACCATGCAGGGTTTCCCGCTCGCTGGAAACACATCTCTAAAGGGTGAGAGGAACCCAGAGCCTGTCTTTAGGTTAAGTGTAATGCTATAGTGCTCATTTGAAATGTGACAAAATGTGTCACAAAAATTCAATTGATTAATTTCAGTTCAGTTTGTTTTTATGGAGGCTTCTTCTCGTAGCGACTCAGCGCCGAACAGATCAGGACATCAGAGCAGGTAACAGGTACACGGTGAGGGTGTAGATGGAGGTTACATGTTAAAGAGAGTAACTATACAGGGTGGAAGCGGAAAACGGGAAACCTGCCGGCAACTGAGGAGAGGAAAACAAAAACCAGTAGGGAAGGCAGAGAAATGACCCTCTGGGGGTCCGCGTGCGGTCGGCTGCCCACCCCACCCATAAACTAGAAAGTGCAAAGAAGAAGAGTTAACTCCCATTAATACATACGTGCACCAGTTTAAATAAATGACTTTTTCTCATTTGTGTGAGAGAAGCTGGAAAAAAGAGGAGCTGCTTTAAGTTTCCCTGAGCAGGAATCACCCAGCGTGGTGCTTCAATAACAGTAAAATGCTCATAAATGAACATCAGTGCCACCATCTCCTCAACACACACAGATTCTGTTATGAGCAATGAATCACTTCTGTAGAAGGTAAACGTCACCTCAGTCACAAGGATGTAAAATGTTTATACGGAGCAGTTTTTGAAGGTGGGATGATGTTCCGAGGGTAGTTTCAGGCCTCCAATCGGCACAATAAATCTGGTCGGGATTCACGGACAATAATCTGCAAAGTTTATCGATTCGAGGTTTACCTGCCAGAAAGCTGAAGGAACTCCTATACAACCTGGAAGTGTAAGTCAAGTCAAATGGTGATGTGAAGATATGTGGGGGGCTGGGGCAGAGATGAGAATGAAGCAGAAGCGGTGATCAGAGTGAAAGCACAGGTCAAATTCCTGACATCCAGCTGAGGATGAGAACATAAGGGAGTAAAGAGCACCCAAGTAAGGCAGGCAGATGAAAGGTGGACATTTTGGATGCGATCGGCGGGCGCGATTGAAGAGCATCCGGCAAAGCAGCCGGAAGGGTAGTAGGAAACAATGGACGCGGCAGGAGAGACGCTGGATGCGGCGCGATTGTTCTGAGCGACGGGCTGGATTGGCTTTCGGCTTCAAAGTTCTTCTTCCATTTGGATAATGGCAGAGTGCATCTGTGCACAAACTCGGCGTGAGATGAAAGGCCGCGGAAGGAAAGCGGACGTGAATAGATACGAGAAGATCAGCGTGAGGTTGGGAGTTTCTGCTCTGCTCAAGCTCGACTTCAAAGGGCTTTGTTGCTGTGCTAAAATAGCATCGATATATTCCACGAACATCAAGTTATTGTGAACCATGTTGCAATAAACTATCTCGCACTTCCTCGGGTAGATTGCCGGATCGCCACAACTTTTAACTGGCCTTGACAAAATCGTGAAAAGATTACCGCGTTTTACAGTAGTAAAGTGTGAACCGGTGTGCGACGTGACACCAGTCGGCCGGTGTTCCGTTCGATTTTACTTGATAAATGCTCCGCACGTGACGCTATTAAGCAAAAGGGGAGCGTGTCGTTTTTTTTCTGCGTCTTCCTCCCGGGGGGCCGACGTGTTAATTAAAAGAGGGTCAATATTTAATCGATATTTAATCATATTTCTAAACTTTGCACACAGATGTTGTATAAGGACATCAGATTAGATTAGAATACCAGGATTGTTCGTCACATGAACCTGTTACCATAGTTACTTAACCCGAGCACATCCCTCTCATCATCATCATCATCATCATCATCATCATTATTATTATTATTATTATTATTATTATTACATAAAAATATATATTATTACATAAAAAATAGATAAATCAAGTTTATACAGTTTAACCTTTGCTGACTTGTTGCTTCTCTTATGGACCAAGTCCTGCACTGAGGCCAGAGTAGAACGTGGTCTTCTGGTTATTTTCAGTGTAACAGTTCATTTCATGAGCCCGACATTCTTTTTTGTTGTTTTTTGCTATTTTTTCAATGTTTTTTCCATTATTTTGAGTCTCTTTTAATACATGTTGGATGTGTTCTGCTGCTGTATGCTGAACTTTCCCGTGGGGATCAATAAAGTCCTATTCTATCCTTTCCCATCCTACTAACCTTGTGGAACCTCAACCGTCATCTCTGTCCTCCTGACTGGGTTTGCTCTTCCCTGTGTTTGCTGCCTGTGTGCCTCTATCTCAAGTTTCCTTGTCTGATCCCTGTGCTTCCTTATCCACTAAGTCCTCAATTCACCTTGTCTCCAAGCCCCAATGCTTCCTTATCACCCAAGACTTCAGTTCACCGTGTCTTCAAGCCCTTGTCCTTCCTTGTCCCCCAAGACCTCAGTTCACCGTGTCTCCAAGATTCATCTCACTCAGGTTTTAATGTCTTCTTGGCACCTGAGCTCTTTAACATTTGCAGTTCCTTGCAATCATGTCAAATATTGTCCTTGTTGATTTTATGCGCCACAAGAGACCCTGCAGGGTAAAAAGTTTACTGGCGAGTACCTCCACCCAGAGCAGACTGACTGTCCGACACCACGTGCTGCAGCGTAACGTTTATTAACATCTCACAACTGGGCGACTGCTGAGATCAGTGCATTCCAGTAAGTCCAACAACGGAAATGAACACCATCTTGACGCATAAAGAGAAACAGGATTTTTGAATGCATCTGCATGCCAAGGGACTTATGGGAAAGTATGTGGTCTCCAGAATATAACATTCAGTCTGAAATCAACTATTTTCTTTGGATGTTCTTGAGCGCAACTATACGGTTTTCATTTCTACTAGGATGGAAGGTGGCAGGTTCTGTTGGGAGTAGAAATCCTGCATGAAATAGAATTAATGAGAGACGGTTTAAGGAGGTAGAACCTGCTGGTTTATCTATGTATTGGAATATCATGGTCCTGATCCATAGTCCATGGATCTTTATTAAAATCAAGACGATTGTTCTGACCAAGGTCAAAGGTTCCACACCCAGTCCAGCCTGTACTGACCAAGGTTCTGCCTACAAAAGAGAAGGTCACTCAACCAACTGAATGGAAAAAACAATGGAACAAGGCTGGAAGACCCCCCAGTGACCTCAGTGCTCTCCCTGTTGGCACCAGCAACACTCATTGAAGCGGTCGATATGGCACAAAACCTTCATGAGTTACAGATGAGGCGCTGGGTCCAGTTGAAACGCTTAAGCTCTCCTTTTTGTCACGGACGTGTCCTGCAGTGTGAGGTAAGAGCCAGTTTGGCAGAGAAAGTAGCACAAAAATACCAGCAACTCTTGTATTTTATTTTAAGCCATGCCTGTTTGGAATGAATATTCTCCTTGACAATTGAACTGCGCTTATAAACAAGAGAGTTGTCTGTCAGGAGGCACCAACAGGGAGAAGAGCAGGAGCAGAAGCCTCAGAAATGCCACTCATGCTGTCTGCTGCATGCAGGCATCTCATCTGGGCATAACTTTAGGTGTTCAGCTGAAGGTGCTTGTCAGCCGAGCCACCGAACCCAGGGTCGGTGTTCCTACAACGCAGCCTAACGTGTTTTATTTCATTATTTTTCATTCATTTTAGCACGGAGGACGAAATTCTGCTTCTTTCAAAAGCCAAATGTGACCCGACTGACTGATGCGCTTCTGACAAAGATGCGCATTTCAGGACAGGTGATGTTTAACTGCTGCCGTGACAGGTAGCGCACGGCCCTCATCGAAACCGTTACTGTCCGCCAGTCTCACTGGGGGCGGCTTCGGCGTGGAGCGATGAGCTGCAGGCGTCTTGTGATTCCTCTCGTAAGGTCAAGTCCTCAAGGGGCAAACAGGAACTTTTCTCCGCATGATTTCGGCTCGAAAGACGGTGGCGCCGTGTGAGAAAGTGTGCTGTGTGTCCTGAAGCCATTCAGAAAGAGGAGCGTGAATATTCTGCCTAATTCGTCTGTTTCTGAAGTGTACATTTCTTCTCTTCATTGTTATTATTATTATTAGTATTATCTATTTATCGGTCATCATAAACCGCTTGTCCTAAGTAAGGTCACGGTGGTCTACAGACTATCGTGGAAGCAGAGGGCATGGGGCTATGTAACAGCCCCAGGATGGGATGCCAGTCCGGTGCAGTGTGACAAGACACACACACACACACACACACACACACACAACAGCGCACACGCACTCAATGAGCAATTTAAAGTGACGAACCAACCTGTATCACATATCTTTGGACTGTGGGAGGAAACCAGACACAGGGAGAACAATCAACCTCCACACAGACTGAGCTGGATTTGTACTCACATCCAACCAGCCTGGTCACTCTGAAGCAACAGTGTCACCCCATTATTATTATTATTATTATTATTATTATTATTGTTGTTGTTGTTGTTGTTGTTGTTGTTGTTGTTGTTGTTGTTGTTGTTGTTGTCCTCCTAAAGCAGTTCAACTACTTATGATGTTCCCCTGTAAGAGCCTCCTGCCCTGACAGCACCTCCTGAAAGATGGTTTTCTCCACGCAGACATGGGGTTTACACGTGAAACGTGGCCACAGCATGAAGACTTTGCCTGGCACCAGCGTCAGCTGTGCAGAAAATCGGAGCGACCAATTGCGAATCAAAACGTTACCAGACATTCTGAAACCCTGCATTTGTGCTCATGCAACGGACGAACCTGATTTGCTCAAATATTTTTCAAAAACCTACATTTGCAGCTACACGTCTAATGAGACCACGTTGTATAAAATGCAGCTCCTGCGGGACTCATTATGATCTAAAGATTCATCTGTTGACACCAACCCTGAGATTTGTGCTTCTCGGTTCTGAAGTGAACGACGAGAACGTGCAGCAGTCGCCCTGTTCAAAAGCTGTAATCTGTGTTATTTGCGGACTGGAAAATGAAGAAATGCTCCCTGCGCTCTAAGCTGATGGCCTCTTGGCCTGGAATCCTCCTTTGAACCTTGCTTACTACTTCAGAGGGTAAATAAGGAATCATGCAAATTGATTCCCTTATAGTTACCAGGTTTTTATCCTGATGTCCCAAAATTCGTTGGATGACCAAGGTCAAAGGTTCCACCCCCAGCCCAGCCTGTACTGACCAAAGTTCTGCCTACAAACCAGAGGGTCATTCAACCAACTGAATGGAAAAAACAATCCACTTGACTCAAGTTGAAATTTCCTTCTGGTTTGATGATTGTGTTTTGGTGGAGTGTGTAAAAGGTTTTTGAGAAATGAGACAGTTACAGTGTCGTGGAGCTACTCCTTGGCAGAAACACTAACACCTTGTACTCACTGGCTGTTAAAGTTGGTCAGTGAGGCTGCAGAGACGTCTTGTACAGTACTGTGCAAAAGTGTTAGGCACCTGTGGGGAAAATGCTGTAAAGCAAGGATGGTTCCAGAAATAATGCCATGAATACGTATTAACCAATAAACCTTCTAAAAAGTGCAGTAGACAAAAAAACCTCCATCAGATCAATATTTGGTGGGACCACCCTTTGCCTTTAAAACACCGTCAGTTCTCTTATGCAAACTTGTATGCAGTTTAAGGTAGAGGTTGGCAGATTCTTCCAAACATTTTGAGGAACTGGCCACAGTTGTTCTGCACACTTTGACTGTCTCTGCATGTCCTCCCAGACTGACTCGATCGTGTTGAGATCAGGGCTCTGTGGGGACCAGACCATCTGTTGCTGAAGATAGTTGTGTATGACTGAGACTGGGTGTTTGAGGTCATTCTCAGGTTGCACAATGAATTTGGGACCAATGAGAAACCTCCCTGATGGTAGATAAGAATCTACCTGTACTTCTCAACACACATTCAAGTTGCACGCCTAACACTTTTGCACAGTACTGTAAATGACTGTGGATGAGGAGAGGTGAGCTGTGGGTTCAAGGCAGGACAATGTAGACACAGGTGTAGATCTGATTCCACCCCGGCAAAGGTGTATGACGCTGAACACCATGCGAGGTCGTAGTTACTGCTTTCGAAGTGTCGGGAATCTAAGATATGGATACATGCAAGTTTGACCCATTCCTGTCCTGATGCCAGATGATCCTGCATTACAGCCCAGCAGGGCAACACAGATTTACTTCTTACACGCTGGAGTGTAATTGTTCTGAAGCCTCCTCCCAGCTTCGTCTGAGGAGCGAGGCAATGGCTGATGTTACCTGTGATTGGGTTCAGAGAACGGGGGTGCCGAAGCCCCGAGAAGACTGGCTAGATTAATACGTTGGCCACACTGGTCCAACACTAGAGGAATAAACTCCCTACAAACTGCACGGCAAGTGTGACACAGTGGATTTGAACTCCACCGGAGCTTATCGGTAGCTTCTGGTAGCGACCATCTGACATCATGCAGATGAATTAAAGGTGTTTCTAAAAATGTCAGGACCGGCGTGCAGTGAGTGCTGAGAGGAATCATGTGTTCTCAGTTGTTTAACAATCTCCACCAGGTTTATGGTCCTCCACACCCTGAGCTTTTGACAAGCGACAAGCGGGGCCCGTTTCACCCGGAAAGTCAATAAATAATCCGTATCTTTGTTCCTTACCGGAGTTGGTTTATAAGGTTTGTTCGTCCCCACAAAAGTTTATGAAGTTTGCACAGCTTCTGCTTTATTCCAAGTCATTGGAGAAAGCCGAGAAAGAAATATGTGGGTAAAGTCCTTAATGATTAATAAACAACAAGATTGTTTTGGAGGGCAGAGGACAACATGGATGAATTAGAAGACTGAAGACAACAATGACGTGAATTTCCTAACATGCCAGGCAAACCTACACTACAGAATTGGAAGAATTGGCCTTGGTTCCCCAATCAACTCCTTCAAAAAACCTTCCGTACCAACCTACTAAAAATGTCTCCAAACTTAGCACTTCTTAAGACGACACGCAAAAGCACTAAACATATCCTGGAAAATGACTCTTTACGCTGCATTTATTTTAAAAGCTCTATGAAACTTCCAGACTTCGGCTGGAAGCGACTTCTCACTTTCCGCAAACTTTCCGTCAACTTGTCTGCAGCATCGACTGACTTTCAGGATTTTTCATTCATCAAAAAAACCATTGATTTAACTTCAGCATTTTTGCCCTGTTAGGAATTAACAGTAACCCTTCACTTGGATCCATTCCTCTCTCTTGGTTCTTTACAGCCTTTTGTCCAGAAGAATCCCAAATTCGCCGTTTCCCCCAGATGCCACGCAAGGAGAAAGTGTGTCGGTGGGATTCGGTCTGTACACACTGCCCACACACAGTAGAGATGCTTTAAAGTCATGAATCAACGTAGAATATGGAGGGAAACTCGAGCAGACAGATGAATGGCATGCAAACTCCACAGTGTCTCAGCTTGGACCTCAGACGATCCCGTAGCCCTGGAGCCGTGAGTAGAGAACAGTGAGCCACCGTGGTGCCTACGTGCCGAACATGTAACCAAGTCAGTGAACCAACTGACCTCAAGCTATTAGATTTGCTGTAAAGTACCCAGTTATTGCCTTCACCAGCAGTGGTTGTCAAGGATTTCATCTATTTCCGCTTCAGCTCTGACAAATTTTCTCCATATGATTTACTTCCACGACACAGTGAGCTCTAGTTATCACTGGCAACAGCCTTAGCGAAAAAAATGCACAACTTAATAGACCTTTGCTTTCAGGATGAAGTTTGACTCCCTGTGATTTGTAAAAACTGAATCTTTGTCGTGTAAAAACGAATTCGCCACAAAAGTAGCGCTAAAAAACATATCTGGGACCCGAGCCCTTGTATTCCGATGTCTGTAATGTCCTCGGCAATTCAGCAAGCTTCACCGAGGATCGCTGGACTTACTGTGGCAAACATCTCCATCCTCGGGTTCCTCTCGCCGTTACGGACGAAGTTAATGAAGCGCCTACTGATCCAGACCTGGCTGCTCCACAACTCGGGTTTAAAAAAGGTACCTTCTGGTTGCAGACGGCAGCTGTGGCCTAACATAAAGTGCTACTGTTTTTACGAGAAAATCCATGCAGGTTCAGTCACAGATTTCATGCCACTATAGACCAAAATACTAGTCTTGAGTAAATAACAAATAATGGGTTCATTCATTACTACATTCTTATAGCAAGTGGTGGTGAGAAAGATCTTGAACTTGAAGACGTCATGTGTGACAGCAAGATAAATAACCTGAACGGGTTGCATTATACGGCGTATATCTTTCAGAGGACCACGCTGTAATGAGCCGTGCGTCATCTCTGAATGTTCACGCAGCTCCCCCAGAGGCATTACACTCAACTCGCCGTGGTGTCAGCTCTTTTGTAAGAACCCTCACGGAATATACAATCTTGTGATCTTCGCTCGTTCGCATGAGTCGCTTAGGCTGGTTCATGTGGCGCTTTTGAGCAAGATCGTGGAAGCGTTACAAAGCTCTGTGAGGTGTCAGAAGTCGCTGTATAACCCCAAGCACACCGCCGGGGTTAAAGAGGATACACCCAGTTGGATGAGAGGGTATGAACGGTTTCCTGCTGGAGGACGGAGAGCGCTGTGAGACTCTGAGCGCTGTGACAAAAGCCAGCCAGATGAGCACAGCCTCAAGGTGACCGTCTCATCGCTGCCCAGCCCCCCGGTGAAGGTTTTTATCGAACTCGCTGACAGCTGTAGCTCCGCCCCCCGGCTGTCTGTCTCCTACTAATTAAACCTAATGTTGAAACTGTTCAGGAATCAATAGACCATCGCAGCTGGTCTTCTTTCAGCCCCCGTCATCGACTGGTGCACCATAGCGAAGATCCCTGGATCTGGTCACACACACATGCACGCGGTAGGCAGTTTGGAGGCATCTGTTCGTGCGCAACTCGTATCTTTGGAATGTGGGAAGAAACCAGAGCACCAAGCCAACAAAAGGATGGGGATAACAGGGACTCAGCACACAGTGAGTGGGATACGATCCCGAGCCCGAATGAAGAGCCCAGGAGCTGTGAGGCAACAGCCGCACCGTGTAACCCCATGGTTCACATTTGCATTTATTCACTGGGTGGACATTTATTTGCTTCCCTTTCACCCTAAATGACCTACAGTTGAGTCTCGTGAAAGAATCGGATCTGAACTTCTACGCTGAAGTATATTAGGACAATACAAAGCGACCGTCGGAGTGCTGTGGAAGTCCAACTGTTCACCTGTCCTCTTCGTCCACTTTGACGTAGTGGGAAAATCCTGAGGTACCTTCTCGATCGGTGTGGTTTAGTCGCAGTTTCCGATTTAAAGCGACGGTTTGCCGACAGTTGACGGTGGCGGTTTTTGCCGGATGCGGCCAGATTAATTTCACCCGGGAGCAAAGTTAAAAGAAAATCAAGAACTTTCATCCGCTCCAGTTTTTCACACGGCGAACTCAAGTGGTCGAACACCGCGACGCTTTCACGGCTTCAGGGAACAAAGCTGCCCGATGTCGGACAGCAGTGACACGGGGACAGGGAGTGTGCGATCACAGAGGAGAACAACTCCCTTACCTCTCTCTTCTAACACCCCCCACCACAGCGGCCCATTGATCTGCTGGTTCCGATTCTCACCCGATGTTAAATCACCTCTCGTCCCGAGCGAATCCGCTCCAGTGCCTGTCTCACCCGGGCTTTGTTCAGCCAAACGCTTTCAGTAATAGAAAGCGTTTCACACAGGGGAGGACAGGCTCACCCCCCCCCCAAACCCCCCACTCCCACTTCTTTCTTATTAAACTACATTGTGTCCAGCCTTTTGTGGGTTCTGGAAGAAGGCTCTTTAAAAAAAGTTCTCCTGACAACAAATGACTCCTTTGTGTATTGACAGATGGCAGTCTTTCACCAAGCGGTGGAAATCCCCCCCCAACCCCCTCTCCTGGGGGTGGTGTCCCACCTCATTTAAGATTTAGACCAATTCGATCGAAGTGGAAACACTTTCCTGGTGGCTAATGATTTCTCTGGAAAAGGTGGGAGGCCACAGGGCCGCCTTGCCGTCCGCGTCACCGCCGGCCTCACGCAGGTGAAGCAGTTGCCCTCGTGCCACTCGTGCCTTTTATTTTCGGCAAGTGGGTTAACCTTCCTCCAGGTGAACATCACGCGCATCTTTCAGGGGCAGCAAAAAGACGAAGAACGTATTAACGCCGGCCAGCAAACGGGTGAAACCGCAGACAGCAGGACCTCTGTAGATCTTAGCACTGGGAACAAAGTCAAATTTTACTCCGTTTGCTTTCTTTTGGTGTCATAATGAAGCAGTTTTACACTTTTCTGGTTCCACCTCGCTGTGTACCACCGCACTCGTACCAGCCGCACTACTCGGGAGGATTTGCTTATCAAGTCGCTGAATCAGGTCTACGAACCACAGAAGTGGATTTAGAACATGAATGAAGTGCTTCTTCTTAAAATACTCCTTCACCGAAATAGAGGAACCACATCTGCGGTGAAGGACTTTGACCCCCCCCCCCCCCCCCCCCNTCTTAAAATACTCCTTCACCGAAATAGAGGAACCACATCTGCGGTGAAGGACTTTGACCCCCCCCCCCCCCCCATCTGGGCTTTTCTCTGATGTCAGTTTGTCACACTGGCTGTGAGCAAATAGCACCACCTGCACTGGGGAGAACTTCTACCTACAAAATGTCCAAGTTCAAAAAGCAAACAAGAAGGACTGGCAAAACACCATTAATCTTGCTGGCAGGTTTACAATTTCTAATTGGAGAGCATTTCAGCTGGTCTCTGTTGGCCGGTCTCCTTCACTCCTTCTTTTCCCAGGTTACCCGGAAAGAGCCCGGGTGGCCCTAACAACATCCATCCAGCCATCACGCGCAGATGCAAGGTCACAGCCCCTATTGATCGAGCGAGGTTTAACGTTCTTCATGTTCGGCGAGTTCCTGAAAGTAGAACAAAGCAGAAACGTTCTGATCTCTCAACCTCCCGCACACGCACAGCGTAAATCCACTGGATTTCAACGCCAATGTTTTTCTTTTTTTTGGTAATACAGTCTGAAAGATCAGTACCCCCGGCAATGCTTCTTTGTGCACGCTTGTAGTGGCAGTGTGCCTCCTCACAGATCAAATTCACACCCTCCAGTGTTTGCATGACGGGTGCAAGAAACATCGTCTAAGCATCTATGTGGCACGTGTGCTTCTTCTGCAGAAACAGCCCCAAAGATGTGACTGCTAATAACTGGCAAAAGGTTGCGCTATTTTTTTTTCACGTTCCCATGAACCTGCGAGAAGAAAGTGTAGGTCCTACATAATGCAGAATACTCAAGCGGGACTGAATGCAGACGGAAGAGTCCGGTCCAGCCAGCCTGAGACAGAGATTGGTCTGATCACCCCTTCTCAGTTGCTGAAATAAAATGGACAGAAGAAAGGGCAGACCTGCAGTTCCCTGTCACAGCAGGGGGCCAAGCGTTATTTATAATGATCTTTTCCCTGTTGTTGTCGCCGCCATCAGTTAGCGCTCCAAAAAAGTCCTTCATCAGCCTCTGTCAGGTGTCTTTCCATTACTATTCCAACTTCTTTTCATCAGTCACCAGAATTCGCGTTCCCTTTGTAGCTGTGGCCCCCGGAACTCCCAGGCTCATCTTTCCCCCTCCAGCAAAATCCTCAGCACATCTTTCATGCCTCTGGAGCTCTGGAACAGGAGTAGCAGCAATTTTTTTAAGACAATCCCACTGCTGACTCCATTACAGTAGCTACTGTTCCGTTCCTCAACTTACAAACTTATTTGTTTATGCAGCTGGATATTTCAGAGGACAAAATGAAGACTCATACTTCACGATGCTACAGCAAGGCCCCTCCTAGGACTTGCTTTCGGAGTCTTTAGGCTGTTGGCCTGTTTTTTTTTTTTTTTTTCATGTGCTATTCTAACCACTGCCTAATAAATATAGTTAACGTGCATTTTTTTTTGGACTTGACTTTGGCCCAGTGTGAGTGGTGCCGCCTGTTCATCCTTCTTAAGTGCCACGTGCCGACTAATGTTCTTCACTTTCCAGACAGCGTCGGTTTTGGCCCTCCTGGTAAATCTCAGCGGCTCTCTCGTGTGAGCTGGTGACAGGGGAAGCCAAGAGAGTGAAGCAGAGCGCAGAAAAGGTTAATTGGTTTTGTTGACCATCTGTTTTTTAAATAGCAGCCAAGCCGTGTATCAGCCACACCAAAGTCTGCATAATAAATAGCTGCTACGAGGATTAAATAAATCAATTGGCAGGATGAGTGGTAACCTGCAGATTGCGTTAATGGACCAGAAGTTCAGCTCACAAATTTCCCCTTGCTGAGACTTGACGCCAGTGACCTTTCCTGCATCACTTAGCGCTTCCTGTGGAACCTCAAGGTGAGCGGAACTTCAAGGAACTTTAAACACTGGCAACGACACAGCAGGACGGGGAAAAAGGAAGCGACCTCACTCCGAATGAGAGCTTTGCTTGCAGAAGTAACCGATCGATCTTGTTTTACGTGAGAAAAGACGACGCTTTACATTCGTGCAGACGGAGGGTGAAAGGAAAGACCTCGAGAAAAAGCGTGTGATTTCCCATAAACCCCAGAGTGGAGTGTGGGTGTCTGGATCAGCTGTCTTCAGTGACTCTGTTCCAGAAGGTCTGTAAAAACTCTGAAGATGTGCTCAAAGTGTGTGAAATTAGAAGGGGAATAAATTTCTACCTCTCCCATCAGCACCCAGTGACTGTGCCTCAAAAAAGACCCATTTCCAGCAGTTACTCTAGTGCTCCTTCACAGGATTCTTTTCCTTCTGAGACGGATTTAATAGATGGGTGTTTCTGAAACTGTCCAGCTCCTTGCTTCTTATAACCCATTCTGTAGTGGTGACCTATAATATCACCAGAGGGCGGAAGGCATCTAAACTGTGTTTATGGGTAAAATCTGTCTGAATCACAGACTGATACCTCCTAAAGTGATAAATAATGATCTATATAAGCACTTATCACCCTGCGATGGACTGGCATCCCACCCAGGGGTAGTTTCATCACCTAGAACCCATTGATTATGAGATGGACCATCGTGACCCTGCTTAGGATTCAGTGTTCAATAAAAACTGTGGCTGTTTCTGTAGTAGAAGCACATGTGCCATATAAACGTTTCTTGCACCCATCATGCAAATACTGGAGGCTGTGAATTTGTTTGATTTCTGAGGAGGCATCTATCCATCTATCAAATACGTCAAAAGCTTCAAAAGGACTGCTTGACTCAGAAATAACCAATAGATTAAGTATCCACACGCTGAGCTAGAAATGTACGTTGTTGGTGTGGCTTCATGGATCAGCAGAACGTACCGTCACATTCTGGAAGTTCAGATCACGAAAGGCAGCTTCCACTGTGGGTAAGTGTTCCTCACACCAGCTAAACTCCCATCATTCATTTGAATTAGTCCGTAGGTAGGCTGCCTGTGTGTGTGAATATCTTGGGATGTTTTTTTTTTCCCTAGGGTGCCCCCCACCTCTTCGTCTGGGCCTCCTGTAATTTGTTTCGGATCGCACCAAACACGACCGCGGTTTAAGTTCACGTCCACTGTTAAATGACCGCACGATGCTTGCCCATCTGTCCGAAAACACCGGCGTTTCCAGAGGCATAGCGTCTAAGCAGTCGTGCACCAACAAAAATTCACGCCCCAAATGTATTTCTACTCTAGTGTATGACAAGGAGATGAGACTTCCAGCATATATCCGTTTCAATGAGCAGATGTAACGTTTATATGTGTGGGTGGGGGTACGACACTCACGTTCAGATAAGGCTAATGGGGCCTCCCACTATCTGAACGTACTTCCGTCGAGTGTCATTGTTGATGTACGCCGATACCTGCCGGTTGGTTTCCTACTCAACTGCGGGGCTTGAAGCTGCAGTTCAACACAATTTTTTAAAAACCCTCACATTTTCACAGTGGAAATTATATGGGATCTATCGAGAGTAATTTGAATAAAACGGCACCTTGCGCACTTGGCTCACCGGTAGACTCCGCCGATATCCAGCCGTACATCCTTCTCATTTTTGGCTACGCGAAAACAAACATAACCTAAACAGTCGTGTATTACTGCTTGTTGGGATGTGTCCACTGCACCAAATACCTTGACTCCAGCATTAGAACAAAGTCTGCCTGAACCTCAGGGCCTCTGTAATGTGCTTAGGTGTGCAGAAGAGGAATATCTACTGCTGAGGAGAAACCACATTTTAGCCTTTGAGAAAATATTGTAAAACTTCTTGCAGACTGGTTATTTATAAACCAGCATCTGCTTAACACACCGTGGGCAAACTAACCGCAATGCAGCCCCTGGGAATAACAGGGGTTTAGATTAATAGCGAGGGGACGTGGTTTTTCAAGAGATGACCAGAAAAACCCATAATCCAGTGATTATCATAAATCACTAAACATACTGTAAAGTAATACATGTGCCAGAATTTAATTTAATTTTAATTAACTATGTTTGAGGAGCCAAATTAAAGGAAAAGAACAAATATAGTGTCTATAGCTACACGGCACCACAGCTGATCAAGAGACTTGGTTGAATGTGACATTAAAATGACACTAGAGGAGCTTTACGAAAGTTTACATGCAGATAATTCAACATATTAGAAATGGTAATTCCAACATGTTCTGTAAAAATGATATTTTTGGTCAAAAATTAACAATACACGAGTTGACGGTTTATTAGGTACGCGTGTCTACTTGCACGTTTCGCGTGGGCGTGGACTCTACAAGATGCCGCATGTACTGCGCAGGAATACTGGAGCAGGCAGAAATGGCTGCGCTGCGCAGGAGTTGCAGGTTGGACGACTGCCTGGTCTTGCTGCAAACACCCTGCTTCTTCTACACCAAAAGATACTCAATAGGGTTGAGATCTGGGGACTGCGCAGGCCACAGAAGCAATGAAAACTCACTCGCGTTCCTACCATTCGATGATGTTCCGTGTTTTGTGACACGGTGCGTTGTCATGCTGGAATTTTCCAGCGGAGTGTGGATAAACCGTAGCCATGAAGGGATGAAGCTGGTCAGCAACAATGTTGAGATACGCCATGTCTAACGTGAAAACCTTCCCAACTCCATCACTGGCTTGGACTGTTCGTACCAAACAGGAGGATTCCAAGGATTCGTGTTGTTTGTGCCAAACTCTGGCACCTCCATCAGCAGTGATGCAAAAGGAACCTGGATTCAACTGACCGGGCAACTTTTTTCCACTTCTCAGTGGTCCATTTTGCTGCTCCTGTGTCCACTGGAATCATGCTTTTTTGCTCTTCACTCTCAACAACTTAGTCTTTGGCTGTTTGTTGCCCATTCTAGACAAAGTCCAATAAGCGGTGCATTCTGAGATGGCATTCTGCACACCAGTGTTGAATTTGGATGTGCAGAACTTTGCCTGGTTGTGACCTGTTTTTTTGGCGGCACGATTCTTCCTTTCCACTCCTCTAAGCCTCAAGCTGTTTTCAACCGCAGGATCGCCGATCACTGGTACCTTCTTGCTTTTCACACCGTTCCCGGCAAGCTGTCAAAAAGATTGTGCGCGAAAAGCCCAGTACAGCAGCCATTTGGGAGACACCAGAACCGGCACCCTTAGCGCCAACTATCGCGCCACGTTCAAAGTCACCGAGGTCACTTGTTTTGTGCGCTCCAACGCTCGCTTAAACACTAACTGATCTATGCCCCACAGTGCAGTCACGTCACGCATGACTTGTAGAAATGTAGAGTTTGTGTGAAGGTGGGCGCTGTACCTAACAAACTGGCAACAGACGAATACATTATATTTAACGTATCCAGATGTATTTCACAAATCAGTTAACTAAGTATAAACTCAGGCCGGGTGGCCCGGTGGTGCCTCACAGCTCCTGGACTGTGTGTTTGGAAGCAGATTCTAATCCAGCTGTTTGCATGGCCTCCCCATGGAGTGGACTGGCAACCTCTGCAGTTTGTACCCACCTCTTGCCCTGTGATTCTAGAATAGACTCTACTGATATCGAACGATGGAATGAATTCAGTCTTAAACAGAACAAGGACAGAGCACTTTGCTAATAGCTTCCCAAGCCCCTCTTCCCTTGTTTTAGTGCATTATTCTGTCATGCATCATTCCGAAAGTTCAAATTAAATCTTTCATCTAAAGTGTCCCCTGCTGGAAGAGCGTAAGGAAAAAGCGGTTGTGAGAAGATGCTGTAAAAGCTTTAATGCTTTACAGTCACACAGATGAGGTCGTGGAACAGGCCGACCGGCAGAGTAATGGTGCGGCCGGAATTTGTTTGGAGCGGATTAAAAAGTCAAATCTCGCCGAGATGTTCCGTTTTGCGAAAAGGGGGAACAGGAAGGTGAGGAAGGAGACAGCCATCCCCGGCCGCTGTCCACGTCGCGGTACGAGAGCAGTCAGGAGTGGGTTTTACAGCAGGGCTGTTTCCCATCAGCGACTGGGGCTATTGATTGAATGCACTTAGTATTAGGGGCACAGAAGAGAGTCAATACCACACTCTCAACATCGATCTTTGGACAAAGTAAATATACAGATTTGCCGCATTCCCAAGGCACACAATTTACAACATATATTATGAAAATCAAGGCCATAGAAATGGGTTCCTTGGGTCCCACTCTGATAAAAATGTTCCGGGTAACTTACCTGACTGTTGCTTTTTCAATATTGTCGCCTGCAATCTCCTGTTGGCAAGAATACCGACCGGGTCTCGCTTTTATCGATTACTCCGACCCATATAACGCAATGAAGTCTACAGCGAGCGGTTAACCCTCTTCCTCTCTCAAACCGAAGGAAGGCAGAGGTGAATTCTGTATTATGTCGGAATGATTTTTTTTGCGTAGAAGAGCGAGAGAGAGAGAGAGAGAGAGACGTGCCACCTCCCGGGGGTTCTGCCTCTGCGGGCTACCGTGACCTGGTGCGGCTCGAAAATGTCGTGGAAAAAACGGGAGCGGATTAATAGTCACTTAAGCTGCATAATTTAACAGTTGTAACTAAGTTGTAGAAGACTTGTAGAAGGTTGTTCTATCACAGCCTGTAAGAGTCTTTTTTATTATACTATCATCTTTTCCCGGGTTTTGGTACCACAGTATCCACATTAATTGCTGGTTACATCAGCATAAAACAAGAATTTGATATGTTTTACTCGTGACAAGTGAGCGAACGGTTTCCCTGGCACCATTTCTCCATTAATAAACATAACCCAAGAGACGAGACCGACTTAAGTCTCCTTCCTTGAGCACCGTGAGCCCCGGCTGTCACTACATATTCATAGGGTATGCGAGTGTTTGGCTGTGTCCATCCCCATAACATGTTCTCGTGAAGCCGCCACGGGACGGCTTCATGAGAGAAAGGAGAAAGGAACGGAACAAGTTACGGGTAACAGTCGAGACGGACTTTCAAAGATTGATGTAGGAGGAAATGCAGAAGCCAAAGGAGGAGAGAAACGAGAAGTCTTTCAAAAAAAGCAAACTTCTGTGGTCATGTGACTACCTGCCCCTCCTGGGGGTGCAAACACTGCCAGCGTTTAACGTGATCTTTCTGCAACGGCACTAATGTTACCGTTTTACAGTCATCGCGCTCCTCCCTAGACTGAAGGTGCAGCTGGTTTTTTCCAGTTTAAATTTGGTCAGTGAGCTTTGTGACATCAATGAGAAGGAAACAGGGGGGTTTTTTTTGTTGCCCCTGAGCAATTTACACATGGACCGCAGCGAGAGGCTTGTGGTTCTGTCCAGTTCTGTCATTTTAGTGACAACCCGAATCCCCAGTTAAGGAGATTCCCATTTGCAATCGATTTTTTTCACTCCGTATTATATTTACTCTTCGTAGTTACACTATTATACGTGCCAGTCCATTTTTTTTCCAGAACATTCCACAGTTCAATTGATTTTTTTGCACTCCGCGTTATATTCACTCTTTGTAGTTACACTTATATAGGTAGCAGTCCGTTTTCTCCAGAACATTCCACAGTTCACGTTATATTACCGTAGAAGGCTGCCCAGTTTAGTGAAGGACATTATGGTTTGACTACAGTCCTGTGCAAAAATGTGAGGCACCTGTGGGAAAAATGCTGTAAAGCGAGGCTGGTTCCAGAAATAATGCCATGAATACTTATTAATCAATAAACCTTCTAAAAAGTGCAGCAGACAAAAAAAACCTCCATCAGATCAATATTTGGTGGGACCACCCTTTGCCTTTAAAACACCATCAGTTGTATGCAGTTTAAGGTGGAGCTTGATAGGTTCTTCCAAACATTCTGAGGAACTGGCCACAGTTGTTCTGCACACTTTGACTGTCTCTGCACGTCCTCCCAGACTGACTGGATCATGTTGAGATCACGGGTCTGTGGGGACCAGACCATCTGTTGCTGAAGATAGTTGTGTATGACTGAGATTGGGTGTTTGAGGTCATTCTCAGGCTGCACAATGAATTTGGGACCAACCAGAAACCTCCCTGATCGTAGGTAAGAATCTACCTGTACTTCTCAACACACATTCAAGTTGCGCGTCTAACATGTTTGCATAGTACTGTACCTCTGGTTGCATGGAGCCCTTTCTACACCATGAGCTCTGCTCTCTGTCAAAACGCAATTCCTTCGACAAGCTTTAAGAAGAGAAATCGTATCCAAAAGTCTGAGGCAGGCTTCTCGCAACAGGCCGAAACCTGAGCCGTGCGAAAAATCGTCTGCTAAACCCACTTTATTAGGAAGAAGAAGTTCATCCATCTTGGATTAAGGCGGCGAAGGCAATGAGCGCCAGTAATGAGTTGTCACCATTTGCGCTGTAACTTAATAGCTACAAAAGAGTAACACGGAAGACAAAAAATTAAAAAATTATTAGTTACGGACTGAGGATTTATCCTCTCGTCCCATATTTGCCCCTTTAAATCTTTCTGTAACACAGAGCACCCGCTGCTGACAAGGCGCGATCTGATTATAAAGCCAGCTATAAATAATATCGTGACAGATACAGCTAATGTCCCTTATGAACATCCCCAGTTTAAACAGTTTAATGTTCAATTTAATTTTCAGCACCATTCCCCCACGTTGACCCTGCACTCCTGAGGACAGTATTAGTCAGCTGGGTCTGAGGATGGGGGGGGAGTCAGGGTCCGGCCAATGGCCCTGGCCCAAAGCCTGCGTTTGAAGTGATGGCGTCCCTTAAATTCCCCTGACAACCTGCCGAGTGCGCTTTCTAATACCAGTCGGGCGAAAAAAGAGCGCTGCCGACTGGCGATTTCCGACTCTCGGGCCCAAATTCTCCGCAGGGGAGCAAAAATTCCCATTTTGCCTCACTTTTCATATTTAATCGCATTAAAAATGACTTCAGGGACCAGATTAAACTTTAATAATCGATTTCTGTAGAAGGGTGCACATAGAACATTCGCTTAAAATGGCAGTTTCCACGGCTGGCGATGACACCGGGTCTTTAAACTCTCCTTATCAAATATAAATAATTGTGAGCCACTATTAAGCTCTTTTTCTGATTTAGATAGATGGGCCTATTAAAGGGAACCTAATGAAGTGTCTTTTTCTCTTCTCCCAAGGTTCAGCAATAAAGTTAAATGAGGAACAATTCTTTTCTGTCCATTATATTAAATTACTTCTTCTGTTACATTCTGTGTCGGGATTCTGTGACCAACTGGGAAACCCACATTAAGTATTTTATGGCTTTAAGGTGAATAAGAGCTGAATCAAATCTTCTGAGGCAAAAACGTGTTATTATTAATCTGTGTTTATTTTCTATTTTGAAGACGTTCTGAGAAGGACTTGGAACTAGTTGCCTTAACCAGTTCCCAGCATGATATCCGCAGGGATGTTTGTCAAAGGCTGTTGTCGGGAGGGTCATCTGTATCTCCGAAAGCTTCAGTTTTGAGGTCTCTGGAAAATGCTGGAGTCGTGTAGAAAGGACAATAACCTTTATTTTCGTGCAAAACATCCTCTATCGACTCCTGCTGAACGTCTTTAGCATAGCAGTATTATGGCACTCTTCGGTGATCACCGCGACTTCTCCAAGTTCCCTGTGGAAACACTCAACTGCTCCTCTTGTGGGTCTGTGAGAAGATACAAGCTTATTGGAGGGAAGTTCAACTGTTCAGAAGACCTTTCGTACAAAGTCTCCATCAGTTTTGCTGTTAAACCGCAACCCAAACTCTCTTTTTGATGAAGCCGTGGAATAAGGGCTCAGCAAAGAAATGAACCTGGTAGCATTTAGCACATTGATCTTTCTTTACCAGCATCCCTAACCAACCCCAGAGTGTAAGTTCAAGAAAAATGAGGGTGTTTTATATACCGATTGAACAAACTTTGCAGACTAATACGATAAGACGGGCTTATCTTTACAGCTGTTGGAAGGAGAGTCACCTGGGAAACAAATAAATGTCTCAACTTCTTCCAAACATGACTGTTTTGCTTTCCCTACGTGTTCCTGCCTTTCTTTCATGCCACACTTGGTCTTTGTAGAGCAGCACAATTTCCATTTGTTCAGCGTCCCGTCCAGTAACCTCTCCGGACTCGCATGCCGAACGTAACACATCTTACAGCCCTGCACCCAAAAATAAAACTAAACAACAAGATGACATTATCAGTGACCCCTGCAGACGCCTTTGATGCCTGTCGTAGGTTCTAACCCGGACTTGTCTGATCCTGTGCTGAAGTGCGTGAGTAAATAAGGTGCCTACATTTAGGAAAGATGGGACTATTTCACACCTAATGAGTTTGTACCCACATTACCTGCTCCCGGGAAACATCTGGGGGTCGTGAGACAATGGCTCACAAAGGGGGGAATAATTCTAATGATGGAATCAAAATCCTGGCAATTGCTTTAAGGATATTGTAACACGGGCTGACTGGGTGCACAGGTCTGGGGGTGGGGGGGGGCAAGTAATTGATGCCGACGGCTCACCTGTCTTACCTGTCTTTAAAAGGCAAGTTCCAGTAGGAGGCAGAGGAGAGAGTGAGGAGAAACAGCAGGCTGTCGAGAGGAAGCGCGAAAAGAAGAGCCGGAGAAAGTCGCGACCCGACCCACCCCCACACCGTGACCCTCCTGCCTTCCTACTCCTACTTCTGTTCCCTTCTTTGCACCCCCAAGAAATCCTCAGCCCCATCCCATCGGCACACCGGCCCGTGTAACAAATACCTCCCAAAGTGACGGCGGGATTCAAGATGTGCTGAGCAGCAAGGACTTCATACCTTTAAGCCCCACATCCAAACCAGAGACATTCTGAAGGTGTCGCTGCCGCACACATGTAAAAATGGGATTCCAACACTTCTTTACTGAACTGACAATGATTTTTTTATCCAGCGGGATTTAGCATTTCAGTCATTTAATAGTTAAATATATGAATTGAGCAAATTAGGTTATGCGACATGGAGGCTCAGTCACGGCCGGTCGGGCGTCAGTTTGACTCTGGCTCGCGCTGGAGTTTGCATGTTCTCCCCTTATCTGCCTGGGTTTCCTCCGGGTGCTCGGGTTTCCTCCCATAGTCCAAAGACATGTGTGTCAAGTTAATAGGTCACTTAATAGGTAACAGCATTTGGTCACTCTGCGATGGGCTGGCATTCCAACCAGGGGTCATTTCCTAGCCCGGCGCCCTCTGCGTCCAGAATACGTTCCGGACGGCCGCGACCCTCCTCGGGATAAGCGGTTAATGGTGGAGGGAGAGATTGGAACTTGCTCAAGGGTACAGCAGGGTTTTGAAGTTCACCGTGCAGCTTGCTACCCCGCTTTCTCCTTCCACCATCTTACAGCCATATACACGAATGGAGCCAGGTCTCTGAGCTCTATGCTGATGTGTTCATCACAGGGTTTAAGAAGCGGTTATTCAACACAGGCCTGACTTATCGGCACACGACTAAGAGAATTAGAGTCTCTTCATACTGTTAAACAATAAGGCCTCAAACCCCTATTGCAAGGAGTGCAAGGACTGTTTGACATCAAGACACGTGGAGGAGACCGGGAAGCTCCGCTCCAGGTGTTCGGCCTTTATTGTACACGGATTAACGGAATAGCAGGCGTCTTCCAGCTGTTTCATTAGAGAGACGCGGTCACCACATCCTCGACAAGATCCTCGATAATATACCGTCCAAAAGTGTAAGTTAAAATGGTTAAGAGAAAAAATTATTCAAACAGAACATTTAATATGTCAAATCTGTTTCCGATTTCCCAGCAAACCATTTGCAGACTCGATATATTGCGTTGAAAAGACACGGTTTCTGCAGCCGGTACCAATTATTTTCTTACGATCGCAATTGTTTGCACTTTGCTTTGTCAGCAAAGCTATGAACAAGGGCTGCGATCTGAAATGTACTGTCACGTACCGTTTAAAAACACTTCTGAGAAAAGGTCCTCAGTAAAACAAATGCGGCGACAACGCTGCGTTGTGAGCCGGACAATGAGAGGTAATAATGTCGGTTGCACCGATCACTCGCTTTGCAGACCGGATAAAGCCGTCGCATTCGGACCAAAGTGAGCGAACGAAACACAGGGCAAAAAACAGGTTTGGGAGGGTCTCGCCAGGGTCCTTCCCGTCTTCGCCTGGCCAGCGGCAGCTCAGCGCCTCGTGAACGTCTTTCGGATATTTCACCATCGCATAACTGGCTTTAAATCAAGAGGAATGGAAGTGCGAGTAACAGCAGCCCACGGTGCCTCACCTAAGTGGGTTCCCCCCTCAAGAGGGGAAGAACAATGACACCGCGGGGCCGTAAATTGTCCCAAAAGCAGTAGGTCGCAGATGAGCGTTTGAGATGTTTAACTACACGTTCGGTGGGATTACGGGAACTAATTGGCGAATGACTTTGTCTTGGGGCATATTGTGTTTTTAATGAGGGACCATTTATAGGTCTGTGCGTGAAGGATGTTTATTTATGGCCCTGTTGTGTTTGTTATAAATTATCAAGTGTGACGTAGTTCAGGATGAACGTTTTAAGAGACGATCCATAAAGACAAGGGCAAAAAGGACTAATGGAGCCGAGGGCAGGGAAGATTTTAAAAAGTGTCAGTGCTGACACAGCCGTAGCAGGACGCAGCCCTGCCAGTACCATTCATACCTGAGTTAAGGTGCCCGTGTCAGAGATACGATGGTCATGCTGCGTGTTATATTTTCACTTTTATTGAAGCTGTAAATGAGCCAAGTTTAAAAAACGGATTACGGATTTAGTTCATTTCAGTTCAGTTGGATTTATTTTTGTGGAGGCTTCTTCTCTCGCAGGGACTGAACAGATCAGGACATCAGAGCAGGTAACAGGTACACGGTGAGGGTGTAGATAGAGGTTACATGTTAAAGAGAGTAACTATACAGGGTGGAGGCGGAAAACGGGAAACCTGCCAGCAACTGAGGAGAGAAAAACAAAAACTCCCAACCAGGAGGCGAGGGAGAGAAATTAACCTCTGGGGGTCCGAGCGGCCGCCCCCCTCCTGGACAGGTCAGGACTGCTAAGGACAGCACTGTGTCGGACAGTAGAAGCTGAGCGAAGTGATGTCGAGGTGCAGGTGATCCGATCGCGTCGCCACGGCAGGGGGTCCTCAGCTCCCGGCAACGTGAAGAGCTGGTCTCACCGCTGGTCTCGTCCGGCCTCGTCGGGGGTGGGGGGTCAATAGCCTGCGCTTGTGGTACAAAAGAAACTGGAACTCAAGAGGGGGTTAGTATCTAATGACATTAAAAGACACCACACACAGCGACATAATTTCTGTTACGGTGCGAACGGCCCTGGAAAAATTCGCTTTGCTTGGTTGCGACTCGCTGTCCTGAAAAATTTCACTGAAACACGCAAAAATTCGTCAGCAAAACACTCAGGTCTCGAGGGAGGCCTGCCAGGTTATTTGTGATTTTACACCCCATACCAAGTATGTGGCTCTCAGCTTTCCGGAAGCGACGTCTCTGATCCAGTGTGACTGGAAAGAAAAATCAAAAATATTCTAGGGTGGCCAGTAGTAGCTTATCGACAAGTAGAGAGGTGTTGAAGTGAAGGTGCTTAAGTAGGCTGTGTTTTCCCTAAGCAACACAGCGGGCTGCCCTCCGTCCCAAAAACCAAGAGCTCATCTTCAACCAAAAGAGCTAAAAAAGAGCATAATTAATGGTCTGTTCGCAGCGCGGTGCCGAATGACTGAAGGCTTGTTTCATCCAGGCCAGCTTTTTAATTGCTTTTATTACTGTGGGCCTGAGTGCATCTCCAGAGGGACGTCCACATTGATATCGATTCATTTGTTGCCGTGCATCAAAGACCAGGTGAATTCTAAGGAGAATCCTTTTTTTGGAGGCTAACACCTGTCTGTGTTCCCTCAGAACAGCTGGGCCAGGCGCCAGCAGAAGAAGCGGAGATGGTCCCGGCAGCACGGCAAGAATGCAGCTTTCCCGGGTCAGTCGCTACAGGCTGACACACACCGGCAAGTTTAATAAAAAGCGGGACTGCGGGACACCAGAAAGTGTAAAGGTTGGAAATCCAGACTTGGCTGAATGTGGCCAGTCTGGTGATCAAAAAAAATCTTGAATATCTTTGAGAAACTTTCTTTCTCTTAGTTATCAAAGCTCGTGTAGCTGTGCAAATAGGTTGACTATTGCAAGACAATTTGAATGAGCAGGCAGCGACCTATTAACTGATGTTCTTAGGAAGCTCAGAGATATCTACTTCAAATATATAAATATACTCTCGCTGGTCTCACCTGTGCACCTGCGCGTTCACGCAACTATCTAACCAGCCAATCACGTGGCAGCAGTGTAGCGCGTTAAATAAAACCGACACGGGTCATGAGCTTCAGTCGATGTTCACGCCAAGCTTCAAAATGGGGAAAAAGTGACCTAAGTGCCTTCAGCTGTGGCATGGTTGTTGGAGCCAGACAGGGAGGTTTGAGTATTTCAGAAACTCTCCTGGGATTTTCACGCACAACATTCTCCAGAGTTGACTCAGAATGGTGCAAAAAACAATCCAGTGAGCAGCAGTTCTGTGGGCGGAAATGCCTTGTAGTTGAGTGAGATCAGAAGAGAACGGCCAGACTGGTTCGACCTGACAGGAAAGCTACAGTTCACAAATAAACACTCTTCACAATAGTGGTGGGCAGAAAAGCATCTCTGAACGCATAAGACATCAAACCTTGAGTGAGATGGGCTACAACAGCAGAAGGCCACATCGAGTTCTACTCCTGTCAGCCAAGAACAGGAAGCTGAGACTACAGTGGGCAATGGATGGTTGAATTTGGAAAAATGTCGCCTGGTCTGACGGATCTTAATTTCTGCCGCAACACACAGATCAGGTCAGAATTTGACATAGACGGCATGGAGCCGTGGATCCAACCAACCTTCTGTCAACTGTTCAAGCTGGTGGTGTTGGTGTTGTGACGGTGTGCGGAATGTTCTTTTGGCTCACATTGGGCCCCCTAATACCAGTCGAGCAGCATTTAAAGGCCACAGCCTAAGTATTGCTGCTGAACATGTGCATCCTCAAGGAGAACAACTTTTACTGGGTACTCATGGAAAGAAGTGAAGAAGAGAGTTGTGAGGTTTGCGGTGAGAACCGTCCATCTTAAATCACAGTAAATGTGGCGATGCTGTGCAAACATGTTCTAACAAAACAAAGACTGGCAAGAAAACCAGCAGAAATGGCTGAGACAGCAGCGTTTGGATGTTTGCACATTTAGAAATATAGACAGATTTATAACTGTATATGATACAGTTTAGTACAATTTATACATTTTTATTACTGTACACTGTACCGTAATTTATGGAATTTATTTCTTGTTTTTTATTAATTCGATTGTGTTACTTTGGTGACGTTTTGGATAAAAACTCATTATGGCAAAGTGTCCATACAGATACTGATGTTTACATATTAACTGGCTCCAGCTACTTGCCTTTGAGACCAATTTGATAGCTAGGCAAAAATGACATGCAGTTCACTTGTGGGATATTTTTTTGCTCTTTCATCCAAAGTTTTGCCTGTTTGACGAAAAAATCTAACTTAGTACTGAAGGCACTCGTGAATAAGCTTGTCATGAATATTCATGAGCAGGAAGCCTGTTCTTTGTTTGGCTATTCATGCAAGCTACTATCAGTTTGTGGAATCATTGAAATGGCAAATCTTTCAAAATCGCTGTTCATCAAAAGCTTTCCTGCTCATCAACATTCATGAGCGGAGAAATCGAGAGCCGTCTTCATTAGAACTATTTAGCGGGGACCGAGACTCATTGGAGACGAGGCACGCAGAGAGCGCCGTCTCAACGCGGAAAACAGTGTTTTGCGTAAACAAAAGCTCCGGGGTTTATAACGTATTTCAGGCCGACTCTGTAAGCGGACTAGAGGTGTCAAAATTTGTTTTGATTGCATTTGTGTCCCATAACATTCCATTTCAAACACTGCGCAAGCACAACATAGGCGATGAAAGCGGCAATTTCAAGCGTCGGCATTAGTGCTTTAAAAAAAACCTACACTTGATGGACTGAAGAAGCAGAAGAGCAACCAGAAAAAAAAATAAATCAGACATTCATGAAACACACAAAGTCTGCACAGGCAGGGTGAAGTGAGGCCCTATCCGTCCATTATGCATCTCATAAAAATGTGAGCAAGTGTAGACCATTGAGATGCTTCTGAAAATCTGTCATCAGCCGACCGCCATTAACTCTTTGAGAAAAGGTAGGATCGCCGCGACTGTTTGCTGAGAACATTCGTCCCAAAGCGAACCCTTCTGGTGCCTTCCCCTAAATAATGTTTGCAGAAGGTGAGATGATGACAGTAATCATAGGGTATGCCGGTGAAACCACAGTATTCCACATGTCATTTATGGTGTTTGCCCAAAACACACCGCTTAGACTAATGTTCGCGGTTTTGTCAAATAAGAGCCTGTGTCGGCTCATCTTAGTAAAGCAAGAAGCGGGGGGTAAGCAAGGACTGACTGCCTTACCTCGCAAACAATCATTTGGATAAACCTAGGGCTGCCTTAGCTTAAACACCGAAATGAAACCTTGGTTTTAATCACATATGCAGATCTCTTGGCAGCGGGACATCATACTTTTATTTCGTCTTTCAGTTTTGGATCCCTGGCATTAAACTAGCAGGTAGACACAGGTTTTCCCGCGGATCATGCGAATATCTGACGGGAGGTGTTTCTTTATTTATTTCTGAGCGCTCATGATGACCATCAGTGCCTTCTGGCCCCAAATAGAGAGCAGCAGATGGAGACCCCTCATGGACTGGTGAGTCAGACACTGCAAACCGACCGTGAGATCAGGAATATAGTCGAGTTCAGCATTTTCCGAAGTTATGGACTAATAGGGTAAATTGAAAAATGATATGGCATCTGGTTACTGACCTACCTGAGAGAGGAAACAACCGCGGTGGTAATAAATACTCACCGCTATGCATGGTAACAGGGCTGTTTGAGGAACGTCTCCTTCGGATCGGTTACCGTAAATTCTAAACGCACTTCTGTGCTCTCACGTGCCACAGCACCACGCTGCTGCCCAACGAAAGGCAGCCAAAGCTGGAGAGAAAACGTCAAAAATGTTTAAAATCACGTACGATTTTATGCAAAGTAAGGGCATTTGAATATCATTTATCTTTCAGGAAAATTACGGAAATTAGCTAGCTGACTTCTGCATTGCTTTAAAGCAACAAAAAAGGTCTGTTCCAGTTACATAATGACATTAGACAAGGGAAATTAGTCAGTTTTCACCACCTGTATCTGCTGGTTGTTTGTGCCAGGAATTCATGCTGTGATTGTCCCTTCATAAATAAACATTTGTTTTACAAATTACACAACTGAGAGCTTAAAGCGAGTCTAGCATTTTGGTAAATGTGATATTTCTTTAGGTTGAAATAGCTATAGATCCATTTTTAAAGGTTAAAAAAGATCATCCATCCTTCTTCATTAACCACTGGTACTGGTCAGGATCATGGTGGTCTGGAGGCTATCCCAGTATCACCAGCCACAAGGCAAGGAGTAGGTACTCAGGACACCGGTCCATCCCTGGCAGGAGGCACTCAAGATACCAGTCCAGCCCAGGGGAGGAGATACTCAAGACACCATTCCATCCCAGGGCAAGAGGAACTCAAGACACCAGTCCATCCCAGGGCAGAAAGAACTCAAGACACCAGTCCATCCCAGGGCAGGGAGAACTCAAGACACCAGTCCATCCCCGAGTAGGAGGAACTCGACACCAGTCCATCCCAGGGCAGGAGGAATCAAGACACCAGTCCATCCCAGGGCAGGGAGAACTCAAGACACCAGTCCATCCCCGAGTAGGAGGAACTCGACACCAGTCCATCCCAGGGCAGGAGGAATCAAGACACCAGTCCATCCCAGGGCAGGAGGAATCAAGACACCAGTCCATCCCAGGGCAGGGAGAACTCAAGACACCAGTCCATCCCCGAGTAGGAGGAACTCGACACCAGTCCATCCCAGGGCAGGAGGAATCAAGACACCAGTCCATCCCAGGGCAGGGAGAACTCAAGACACCAGTCCATCCCAAGCAGGAGGCACTCAAGACACCAGTCCATCCCTGAGTAGGAGGAACTCAAGACACCAGTCTAAGTACTGCATAAATTGCCTACAATATGTTTCTGTATGAGGCAGTGCATGTGTGTGTGACTGTCTTATGATGGATGCGTGTCCTGTCCAAGGTGTATGTGGCACTGGTGTGTAGGACAAGAGGAGACCTAGATAACCCTTAAAACAAAACTTATCATCTGTAAATAGGGATAATGATGAGTTTAGTATCAGTCTGAAGACCTCTGCAGTTTTAAGTGTTCCATGTAAACTATTTTGTGCACTATTTTAAATCTTTCATTTTCAGCATGTAGCATAAAGAAAGTTTGGAATTTCTAGAGCAGAAATTTCTTTTGTAGCAAAGTCTTAAATGAGAATTTCTAGTGTTTCATTGTACCACTGAATATAAAAATAAACCCGCGTTTTAACAAAACAGGGCAGTTTGAGCTCAGTCTGGGTTATGTTTGAACATCAGAAGGTAAAAAAAACATCACTTTGGTAGAAATTATGAGAGCTACTTCCAGGCATTTCTCATTCAAACCGATACAAAATTTAACGTGTCTCTCGGCAGCACGTGCGCATACAGAAGGCTAATATGAAATGTTTCAATTAGGTTAATTGAAATAAAAAAGGAAAATAAATCATAACAAAAAAAAACAATAAATAAACTACCCCAAATACAGTGGTTCGCAGCCCTGTACCTGTAAGAGGAATCAAATTTCAGTTTTCATATCAACATTTAATGCACTTCAATGTGTAACTACATCTGATCTATTAAACTGAAAGCAATCAGCATTTGTCACCTCTGTGTCATGCTTTTGTGTCACCGAGGTCTCCTTGGTCCCCAGTGTCACAATGATGAATTAGATGTCTGCTTCTCTCATCACGCCTGCATATTAAAAAACTGAAGCCATTGTCATTCTTTAAGTGCATCTGAGGCGTCTTTGGTGCCACGAGTCATCGCAGTAAGACGCCCAGAACAAGTAAACCGCTAAACAGCTGGATTTATTGCACAGGGTTGAATTGTGGCCTTTCTCGAGCACCACGGCGTAAGGTAGCTGATCTGAAATGTTCGACTAAAGCAACCATCTGGCTCAGAAGGTTAAATTCTAGGGCACTTTGGACATCTTACATAAAGTCTGAAGTCGGTTCAACGGTGTGCAAATGAGATCATTCAAAACGCTGGGATTTTGGGTGAAAACAGCCTTTAAAGATGAACGAAAATAAACACTCCACATGGACCAAGTCTCTCACACACACACACACACACGCACACACACACACACACACACTGCAGGCAACTGAGCATCACCCGGCATCTGAGGGTAAATAAGGTGAAACATCAACTTAAAAGGGACGAGCAGCAGCACGGGGCCCAAAATATCATGCAAACAAAACCTAACGCCAAGTGAAATTTTCTCTACCAAATGTTCAGGTGTCAGTTTAAGGCTGCACTCCTCTGGAGGACTTATGGATTCAGGCTTCAAAACAGAACTGACTTTGCCGTGGTGGTTCTGGAAAGTTATCAGGCGTATTAAATGGAAAAGAAACTTTTGCCAAACGGCGGAACGCTGCTCTCTTCACCATGTGAAGTTCATTTGGCTGCAGATGAAACGCATTTAATGTCACATTTTCTGTTCATGAGCTCATAACTGACCAGCTGCTTGCAGCATAAATCCAGAATGAGTTGTTTAAACCTGTAGCCTAACTGTCACTGGGTTGTTGCTCAAAACGCTTTCGTTCCTTTTACGCAACTAAAGGTTTTTCCAAACGAAAAGCAATTTCACGACGGCAAACGGCAGGCAAAAATTTGGATTTAGTCTCCCTTAATCGCTCAACACTGACAGCGAGCTTCGGCCGAACATTTCTGGACTCCCACTCAAAAAGTAGCGTAGGAAGCTTTCTTTTGAGAATTGCCTGAAATGTGTGTGACTGAGTGGCGGTTAAAAGCGAATAAACACAGAATATTTAAATAAACGGCGCGGTGGTCGGTCACAAGCTCATTGTCACGAACTGCTTGTCACCACCGCTGTGCCAGTCCAAAGCCACCAGGTGCTGGGCTAGATGTACAGCCTGGGCAGGAAACCCCTCACACACACACACACACACACACACACACACACACACACACACACACACTGCCGGCACCTGAGCATCACCCGACATCTGGGGGTAAATAAGGTGCAACATCAACTTAAAAGGGACGAGCGGCAGCACGGGGCCCAAAATATCATGCAAACAAAACCAACTTGCGACGCCAAGTGAAATTTTCTCTACCAAATGTTCAGGTGTCAGTTTACAATATTTACAGTATGTACAACAGCACAAACACAAAGACACTTTCAAGGTGCAAAAGGAACAAAGTTAAGAACTTCTCAAAGGGTCTTCATCGCTCTAAGTAATCTCTATCTGTACAGAGAAAAAAATGACACCCACCTCAACCCTAGGGGGTCTATGCAGTGCAACCAAGCGTACGTACTGGATGAGTACGTGCCGAACACACACGTCCCAGCGGTACACAGAACACAACACACTTTATTATAGTTATTATTACTTTATTAAAATACTGTAAACTACTGATTGGTCGATTTTATTTTTTTGGGGGGGTTTTGATTTTATAAATTATATCTAAGCTTTGGATGAAAATGATTTATGGCAAAAGCTTCCATCAGGACACCGATATGTAGGTATTAATTCTCGAGAGCCGTTGCAAGAAAAATCTGGATATCGAGAGTTTGGATACGGAGAAATTGCTGTATTTGTTTCAGTAGCTTTATGTGTTGCAAGGAAACCAACCATCTCCTAACCTACGAGATCGAGGGACGTCAAACTGCAGCTGTTTCCCCTGGAAAAACGTTCCTGCCGGGATCACTGTGGTGACATTTACTGAAGACGTTTACAACCATCTTCGTGCAATTTTCACCCGTTTGAAGACTACAGATCCGAAGAAAGTATTTCCACCGCAAACCTTGACCCTTATTTTCCTTGTCTGTTAACCCCTCACCTAGATCCTGTCTGTCAGACCGTCTCAGGCTCCGGTGACTCCTGGCAGCCAGCGTGCCGAACTCTACCTTCCCTGATATTGCTTTGTTTCTTCACGAAAGCAAATTCACAAAATTGACACTTGCTTATACAAGCATCTGTTTAGCCATCTGCAGGCTATGCAAATGTAAACACTGAACACTGAGCCTGAGTTGGACCGAAACGTGCTTCCTCAGGCTCGCTCACGTTTCAGAGCAGGGACCGTGGAGAAGAAGACCGGGGAGATGAATTTACATGCTGCGATGTCCCCCTAGCTCAAGCGGACATATGTTAAATGAAAGCCAAACTAATTTGGAACAATTGATGAGCCCGGTCTCCTACTAGTTATTAATTCAGTTTGGTGCAGATGCGATCCTCCTCACGTCTTGCTCCTTTCCGCTCAAGGAAACAGCCGATAATTAACAAAGAAAAAGTCACAGCAAAGAAGGAAGCCGTGTTGCTTCTCCTAAGGCTGAGCCACTGGCTTCGGACGTGAGATTATTTGTCATCGTCAATATTCCTTGCTGACATTCTTCTCCCGCTTCCATTGGTGTGATCGGTTGCTTTATACGTGTTCGACGCAGCGTGAGTGAAACGAGGCCAGAGAAGCTGAATAATTCACTCGGGTTCAAACTCTGGCCTCGGTGGGAAACCGAGGGATAACCTTGGAGATGGAGGTGAGGATAAGGTGAAGAGCCACGTGTGTAATCTCGCGCGACACGGGAGATTTGTTCGGTCAGACGTGCGGTGGAGTCTCTCCTCTACGCGCTCACTCTCCTGCTGTTTCTTCACCGCCGATCCAAAGCTGCCCCCCTCAGCTTCTCACTGAATCTTTACCCACGTTCTAGATTTACTGCTGTTACTTATCTTGCATACATTCATTAAACCGAGTCGCGAAAGAGTATTGAACAATCGGTGATAAACACAAAGCGATGGGAGCTTCACGCGGCTGAGTCGTACCAGTTGAGCTTGCAAAAGAGATTGAAAGTATCAGTATCTTTATTTTTATTACTTGGTGAACTGTTGCTTCAAGCAAATATGGTCCTTCAGGGCTTCATTTAACAAACTTATGGTTTAAGCTGCCCAAATCCTTCCTGGAGGAATTGAGCAGGAACCCAACCAGCTGTCAAAACAGCCTTGACTTTTCAGATCCCATAACTGCCAGAATGCATTTGCAAGTCGGGGGCCACGGTGGAGACTGCGGCATGTTCCAGCAGAGAGTCAGCAGTCTCCAGCCAAGGTGAACTGCCAAATCTTGGGCTGCCAGACATTACCCAGGGTTATCGAAGAGCTCCTTGAGGTGAAAAAAAGAGAATATATTGATATTATTGTCGAAAGGGGTTTAAGACATTTGCACGGTGCACAAGACACAAGCAAGTGTGTAGTCAAGCATAAAATTAAAATATAGATAAACAGATTATCCTTCGGAATCCAGTTCGCTTTGCACTAATGGTGGATGTTGCTCCCACCTATCTGTCCGTTTCCATTTTTCCTGGTCACTTTCACTGTGGTTCAGAGCCTATCCTGAAGTCACAGGGCCCAAGGCAAGGAGGAAGTACAATCTGGAAGGGAGGTCAGTCCGTTGTAGGGTAACCGCACAAAATGGGATATTTGGAGTGGGCAAATAACCCGGAACACGTATCTTTGGACTGTGGGAGAAAATCCACACAGACACAAGAAGAAAATGCAAGCTCCGCTCAGCCGGAACCGGGCTTCCAACCTGCGCCTGTAGGGTACAGTCGCTGGAAGCCCAATGTGCCAGCTTGCCGTCCAGACATGTTACGTGTTCTGTTATCTTTTTCGTCCACATAAATGTTGTTTATAAACCAAGATGGTAGCAATGGTCTGACATCACACTTACACCTTTTTGAGTCCTCGACCTGTGAGTCTGAGCAGGTACTGGAGCTGTAAACAGCCGTAACTTCAGCAGTTGTGAAAGTACAAAGGTGAGCTCCCATCCATGTGTAAGATTTTCATGCAACCATCTTGGCTGCAACCTTATTGCCACTAATGCAGAGATTATATCAGGTCTCAAAAGAGGCTACTAGTATTGTCCTGGACCAGCTCTTTTTCTTTACCTCCTCTAATGCAGCATGGCATCTGTCTTTTGGAATAAAGCATGCAGATGTCATGATGAATATTTGTTCGTAATGGTATGCAGATGTCACGTGGGACTGTGGCTTTGCTGTTGCTCCAAAACACACTGGAACACAGTAGTGTATTTTTTTCCATTGATTAAAGGTGTTCAGATATCTGTCTTAAATAGCCCCTCATCTCATGGCTCAATGATTTTGTGGGAGCAGCTCAGACAGTAGACAGACCCCCCTCTCACCTCCAAAAGTTTCAAAAACTAAGCAACTGCAGTCTTGACAAGACTAGTTAGCGTTTCCATCGATATGATTCACTTTCGGAACGTGTGCGTGCATGTAGTTACCCTGCAATGTACTGGCATCTCATCCAGGGCATAAACTTCTAGCACAGCACTCGCTTTCTGCCCGATTTCAGGGTTGTCACACCAGTTTTCCCCAGTGATGGTAGTGGTGCCAAAAAGGGGGCACTGGGCCCACAGATTTCTTGGATGGAAAAATCGTAGATGCGGCTATACGGTGAACGTACAGAGTTGAATGTCAGCATGTGATACTTGCTGAACAATTTGCAATATTTACAGGCCCACAAAACTACATACATAATATACAATACAACATACAAGGGCTATACAATTACATACCTACAAAAGCCAGATTTCCTCTCCACTCCCCTCCTGTCCTCCACTCTCCACTCTGCTCTTCTCCTCTCTTCTCCTTTCCTTACTCATCTCCTCTCCTCTCCACTCTTCTCCTTTCCTTACTCTTCTCCTCTCCTCTCTACTCTTCTCCTTTCCTTACTCTTCTCCTCTCCCCTCCACTCTTCTCCTTTCCTCTCCTCTCCTCTCCTCCCTCTCCTCCCCGCTCCTCTTCTTTCCGCTACTCTCCTCTCCTCTCCTTGTAGACATTCATTTAACACATAAAACATAAGCAGATAACATCAAAACACATACAGTATTGAAGCAGTGTCAAGTATGAGTGGTAGTTTTTAGAAAGTAAGGGGGGGGTGGAGGAGAATAAAGTTAATTCAGAAGATGGCCTCTGTTTACCAGCATTGAAGCAGGAGCAGTGATGAGCAGCAGAGAACCAGCAGGAACAATTGAGAGTTTTATGGAAGAACAAACAGTGAGAACTGCAGTACAACAAACAGACAAACAAATTTCATTACAGAAACATGAACCGAAATTTCCCACCCTGACCGAGACACGAGGGTCCAGATAATGGATGGATGATTCACTTCACTCACTTTTTGAACCGTAGAAAAACCGATAAGCAGAGATCCAAAGAATCTCAGTTTTGTCACCTGCTTTGCACTTGCACTGGCACTGTAAGCTCAGCGGAGGATTAAATAACCCAAAGGGGGGTCATACGAACACACAGGGGGCTAAATGAGATACATTTAGGTTTTATCTTTTAATCTGGAGGTAAACTGGCTGTTACTCAGCGATCATGGATCTTTTGAGTAGTAAACATCTGTTGGACTTACTTTCCCTGAGGAAGTTGGTGAGGTTGACGTTGTTCTAACAGACGTGTTGAGCGGAGCTGAAGGAAACAGTTCGTTCTGGAACCTTTTTTACCCCCCCCCCCCCCTTGAATTTAGAGCCTGACACGCTGTTGTAGGGGTCAAGCAGATGAGAGAGATTAACCGGGGGCAACTAAAGAGGCGAGAGTCGCCGCTNCCCCCCCCCCCCCCATTGAATTTAGAGCCTGACACGCTGTTGTAGGGGTCAAGCAGATGAGAGAGATTAACCGGGGGCAACTAAAGAGGCGAGAGTCGCCGCTGCGGTTTGTTATCTGCCTGCCCTCATTCTTCGGCCTGTGAAATATACATGTACGTTTAATATTTAATGGTGCAACTTCAAGGATGCTGCTTGTCTCAATCGCAGGGAAGGATGAGAAAAAAGATAACCTTTCAAGTAGTTGGGCCCAGTGTTCCTCATCAGGAATCAAAGCAGTATAATTTCCTCCTGCCTTATTCTCTTCTCATGTAGCCCATCTCAGCAGAGCTTCTGTTACGGTGAAAGAAAACCCCTTGATATATTTGTGCTGTGGTCAGACCTTCTGAGAAGAGTCACGCGATGGGTCAGTCACCACAGCTCCTGTTCGGTGGTACGCCAGCTAACGGAGGACGGACTACCTCCTCATTTGCGACTAGACAGCGTTCCATGGAGGTCTTTGTCCTACATCCATAGTGGTACTTTGCTCCTCGCTCTTCTGGCTCGGCAGAAGAGCATTTCAGTGGTCAGTCTGAAATCAACATCAATTCTCCAAACGTGACCATGAATTAACTGAGCAAGTCATACATTGTACAGCACGGTAAGACTTTTTCCACCTTTAAAGGTAGGCCACACTTTTCTTTGTAGCTTAACTGTCCTAGACCTCCATGGATGTGCTTTATAAAAGTTTGGTTCCATTTGTCTTTTTGTCAGTTAAATTATTGCAGCTACAGATCTTCTCCCAGATGATTCCATTATGTTAAACTGGNGCCCTCTGATATATTTGTGCTGTGGTCAGACCTTCTGAGAAGAGCCACGCGATGGGTCAGTCACCACAGCTCCTGTTCGGTGGTACGCCAGCTAACGGAGGACGGACTACCTCCTCATTTGCGACTAGACAGCGTTCCATGGAGGTCTTTGTCCTACATCCATAGTGGTACTTTGCTCCTCGCTCTTCTGGCTCGGCAGAAGAGCATTTCAGTGGTCAGTCTGAAATCAACATCAATTCTCCAAACGTGACCATGAATTAACTGAGCAAGTCATACATTGTACAGCACGGTAAGACTTTTTCCACCTTTAAAGGTAGGCCACACTTTTCTTTGTAGCTTAACTGTCCTAGACCTCCATGGATGTGCTTTATAAAAGTTTGGTTCCATTTGTCTTTTTGTCAGTTAAATTATTGCAGCTACAGATCTTCTCCCAGATGATTCCATTATGTTAAACTGGGAGTTTGATTGGAATTTTAGCAAGTGGATTTGGCCGTAATACTGGACACAGGAATTATAGAGACAGGTAGAGGTATGAGGCACATAGAGCTGATCTGGCTACATCTGACTATATCGTGAACTTTTGCTCTCCTAACTGGAGGCCAAAGAAAGCAATTTCATTCAGCTGTGCCAAGAAGCTGAGGAAAAATTCTTTAAAAGCTCACAACCCTTGAAGTTGAATTAAGAAAGCAGTCTAGTCAAATGTTTCTTGGGAAGCCACAACTAAAAGACCACCAGTCTGAGGGAAGAAGATCATCACTTGGGAAAGATGTTCAGATTTGCAATCGGGAAGATCACGCAAATGACTGTCGTGAACTCCTGTGCCGAGTCTATCGAAGCGCCTCCTTGGCATGGGCTTGTCTGGTTCCACCAACATGAGCGAGAAAGTAAAGGTGGGTTCCCGGGATGGCAGCCTTCTTTCAACCAGGCTGCTTGTCCCAAAATCTTTCGGAAAAGCAAAATGGATGCGGCAAGTTCATGGAGAGAAGCAGCAACTGGCATTTTGGAAATTGTTGCACTTTGAGGAAATATCAGCGGGTTCCTGAAGATGTCCCTCGTGTTGAGGAAATGTTTCTGCAAGTAGCGGTCAATAGAAAATGAGACAAGGCAGAGCGTCCAACCTGGCCTGATGGATATTGAATTCAAAAAAGTGCACAGAAAGCCATGAAAGGTAGGACACCTGCCTCATTGGCAACTGCAAGAAGAATGGATGCTTAAAAAGTCAATACAAATCGTAGGTTTAAATTTGAAAAATTTACAAAAGTTTGTTTTTGCTTTTTAAAGGCATCTATATGATCTAAAGCAAATGGGCCATTTAACATCTAAACTATCGTCACTTATTTAGACTACCCTACAGTACCGTGACGCACACATGTGGCTGATTCAATCTGTGGAAAAGTGGGAAAGTTCTGGGAAAAGAGCAAAAAGGGCAAAAAAAAAAAAAACAACGATCCATTCAACATAAGTCCCTCTGGGCAACAGAGCGGCGGTGAGGAGTGTGTTCCGGAAGTAGATGGAGGGAGGCAGGGAAAACCCCGGACGGCCATCACAGGACAGTCACACACACCCATTCGCTCTCACACACACCAGCCAACGTAGACTCGCCACTTCGCCTGAAGCACACCTTCAGGCCTACAGACATGCAGAGCACTTCCAAAGTCTTCTTCTTGCCTTTGGTTGCCTTTGGTTAAAATATTGCTGAAAGGTCTTAAAACAACATACTAGCTGAAATTCTGTGTTTTGGTTGTATTTTTCAAAGCTTTGGACGTTAGATATATGCAAACATAATGAATATATCCTCATTTATCCCATTTACAAGTGGTTCAGGTGTCAAAGCTTCCTCCTGAACAGGTGACTTGCCTTTAATAATGGTCCGGGGTCTCGGATCAGGGTGACGGCTTGTTCGGCAGCGAGGAACCTCAAGCGGCTGTGTTAAGCAGACAGGCATGAAAACAGGATTGTGAAGTTTTAATGCTGTTTACTATAAAAATACACCAGGGTCTCACCACGTTCTAGATTAATTTCATCTCGTGTCAGATCCTGAGTGAAATTCTTTCAACGGCTTATTCCATCAGACTAAAATTAGACCGAAAGTTATTTTTGTTTGTAATCTGTGCTAGTTTGATCGTTCAGATCTATTACTTTCATTTTCATTATATGTCGGAGAATTTTTTTTGAAGGCTCAGATCGGCGCGCTGTCCTGCAGTGCCGCACCTCCTACAGATTATCTCCTGGAGTGCCAGCAAAGAAACTGCCTGGAGGGTCAGGAGCCACGAATGACTGACGTTTGGACCCTGACCCACAAAACACAGGGGTGACTTGACTCCTCTTGCTGAGCCTCAACCAATTCAGTTAATAAATCCTACAGGAATGAGATCCGGGAACCACAAACAGGAGATGACTTTTCTTTACTGAACTTTTACTTCTGAGCCCTATCACTGAGCTGAGGGTGGTGCCACTCTGACGGGAGCAGGGTTGACGGACAGCTCCCCATCGCCCGCCCCTGCCTTGATTCGAAGGGGCTTAATGTTAGACCAGCTGCAGGCAGCTGGAGCCCATCAGTGAGACTACAAAAGCAGCTGGTCTGAGGTCTTTGGGTGGAAGGCTTGGGTGAGGATGAGGATGAGGATGAGGGTGAGGGTGATGGAACATGGGAAAATTACCAGGATTATTATACAGGCCTCCTATTTAGGACTTTTTGACTCTTCCAGAGGGACACCAGTAGAAGGGTTTTGTTGCAGCTGTAGGTTGGGCAGACCACAGTGTTAGAGTTGGTTTTTATCGGACCCCTTTCCCTCCTCAGAGCTTTTTTGTGGTGTAAGGAGAACTTGAAGACATGCTGGACACGGCCTACCTGAGTTTAACACTGAAGTAGTAATCGAAGCTGCAATGTGGTAATGTTGATATAGACTGTCTGGGCTGAGTGGACGTCGGATGGGATCGAATATAAAGACACTTTAGTCAAAAAAGTGAGGAAAAAGAGAAATAAAAAAGGTAGTGCGAAATAAACCGTTACTCATCAAGAATGAGGAACCAAGAATCGTTTGTCAAACACATTTATACAGCAGGTACACAAGGGAGCACGAAATGGACATCCTCAGGTCCACAGAACAGAGGAAGAGAACTTGGAGAAGGAAAGATAAAAAGATAACACAATGTACATGGGTTAAAGGTAAAAAAAAATCTGTATAAATGATACAATGTAGATAAGTAAGTAAATGAATTCTAAAAAATGCACGTTGGATGATACAGAAGCATAAAACGGACACAGATGCGGTGGATGTCTGGTTACGGAGAGTGGTGGCGATCGGGCCTCAGATGGAGTTCAGCAGAAAGCTGTGAATGAGCCTGGTGGTGGGTCTGCAGTGATGCTGTGAGCTCTCCTGAGGCACCGCTTGTTGTAGGTGGTCTGGATGGTGGATAGTGGGATCCTGCTGATGGACTGGGGATCTTCACTATCCCCTGCAGAGTTCCCTGGTCAGAGGCAGTGCAGTTCCCACACCAGACTGAGAAGCAGGAGCTCACGATGCTCTGTGGCGCATCTGTAGAAGCGGGTGAGGACGGGAGGTGGTAGTCCAGCTTTCAGTCTCATCAGGAAGGGCAGATGATGCTGTGCCTTTTCCACCACATGGGCCCTAGAGAAATCCTTAATGATGTGCACCAGCTCCACAGCTGATCCACCAACACATTGAGTGCGAGCAGCTCAAGTCCTCCTCAAGTCCAGTCGTTTCCTTAGTCTCGTGGACGTGGAGATGGAGACAAGCTGCTCTCCTTGCTCCACACCGCTCTGTTTCCCCTCTGTAGGCCGACTCATCGATGTTGGAATTGAGACCCACAACTGCGGTACAGAAATATGAGACCTGAATTTATCGTATTTGCAAAATGCAAACTGAATTTTTGTATAAATGTCTTTGGGCACCATGGGGGGGCCTTTATGAAAATGTTCTCGCCAGGTTGTTTGCAGGAAGAAAACGCTGTCTAAATGCTTTTTTTTTTTTTTTTTTTTTTTTTTTTTTTTTAATGAATTTCGATAATATCCCTTTTTTCTTTTTTGGCACAAATTCTCATCCATACAGGTATACAGTCCACCTCTATCCCTGAATGAACTAAAAGCCAAAGCAACTAAAATAAAATAAAATTTCTTCCCTATTCAGCAACTTTTTGGTTTCGCCTCTAATAAAGTTCTGGAGGAGTTCATTGGGGGATCTAATGTTATTTGGCCCTCCGCTGTCAGTCTCGGCGTGTTTGCAGTAAGACGTAGCAAGAATAAGCAAATACAAGGTTTATTATTATATATTTATGTGCCAAACTTCACAGAGTTGGCGGCAGCAGTCGGTTGTGAGGGGTTTGGAAGTACGTGGAAACTGCATTGGAGACATTGAGCTACTTTGGAGCAGCAGAGTTCGCTATTATTTACAATAATTATTAAATAGTTTATAATATTTATATATTGCAGCTGTTTGCTCGAATAGCAAGTGTTCAAGGTCATGCACTATATTTGTAAACGCCTCGTCTTCCGTTTCTAACCCTTTTTTTGCCCCCCGTCCCCCAAAATTACAGCCAAAGCCTCACCTGGGGAGCATCTACATGTGCAGTGTAGTAGTTAGAAAACTGCCTCTCGCTTAGATGGACATTTACAGATTAAAGAATCACACATTAGATTTTTGCGCATTTTTACAGTGGGGTTAAGAGTCATCACATTTGTATCTGCGGTGTTTTACTGTGTCTCCGGTCCGAACGTCTGTGTCTGTTGCTGACGCTGACCACAAAGCATGATTTGATATCGCAGATGCCAGAAGACCCTGGCGAGAGTTAACATTCCTGCACAGCATATAAAAAACACACCATCTAGGCATGAACTTCACCAGAGCTCCAGTCCTCTCTTACACTGGGGTCTTCTGGTAGATCTGAATGAAAGCAGCAGCAGCAGCAGCAGCAGCAGCAGCCCTCACACAGCTGTACATCATCTCCTGACAGCCAGCAGCTGTTCCTCGATGTAAACCTTCCTTCAAATGTCTCATTAGGAGAGCATCATCACCCTGGCAGAGCCGCATCCCCGGCGGAGCGTCTCACTCCCTTACCTGGTGATCCGGGGTGAACGCCCACCGCTCTGCTACCCCAGGCCTTCCCCTCCCTTCCCTTGGGGGGGGGTCTGTGCCATCTACTGCAGCTCTCGCTTGGAAAACGGCGCAGTGTTGTCCTTTCTTGTCATCAGGACATCAACGCTCCCCCCACCGCCACCGCCGCCACCACCGTGTCCCTACAAGGATCCAGACGAGGTAACAGCCTGGCCTGGGCAGCAGATGGGCCACCACCTTTGTCAACACCTGGCTGTCGAATTCATCCTTGGTGCATCCTGGTTCTTAATCATCCTCCCGATCGCGGCGTCAGAAACGTCGACTCCCGTTTCCGCACGAGCGGCCTGGCGTTGGTTAGCGACCAAACCCACCCGTGGTAGCGGGTGGGGACTGTAAATGGATCTTTGGGGGATATTTAATGGTCCGGTTACAGCCGCCTCAGATTTATTTATTTTATTTTTTAAAAATCTGATTGATTTGCGCTGGGAGGTGGCGACGCGGTTCCGTCATTTTGACGTGAGGCTGCCGTCAGGATACAGTAACCTCACTCGCACCGCGGTGCGCCGGATTAAGCCGGGGTTCTTCTCGGCAGCGGCGGTTTTGTTGACGACTGACTTGTGCGAATTGCCTCTCGTCGGAGGACGACACGCCGCTGGACTAATGTGGCTGTCAGCGGCGATGCTGCCGTTCAGCCGTCTCTCTTTAAATGTTTGCCAAGGAGGTCACTGGAGTTGTTTTCATGTGCTCTTGCTGTCTCGGTTTCGCGGTCCCTCCGGTCAGCTGAGGGATTCTCGTTTTGGGGTTTGGAACCGGGGCTGTAGATTTAGAAAGTCCTCCACTGGTGATGCTTACGGAAGCCCAGGAGAACGTTGCGTCAGTGTTTGCAATAAAGTCACCAAAGGAGGAAAGTGTGTGATGAAACAAAGAGAACTTTCCATGTTCTGCACTATCTCTTCCACCAGTGCTTCAGCTAATGCGATATTTTGCAAATGATGTTAGTTTTGCTCCATTTTGGGGGCTGCAAGGGAGGGAGAGAGGGAGGTCACACGAGGGCCTATGGTCGGATTTTGCTTTTGATGGGTTATAGTTACCACAAACACAACATCTGACCTTGAACCTCATGCCTGTGGCGCTTGGTGGTTTCGGTGGGAAAGGTGAGGCGCTGAGCCGCTGCGGTGGGTAAAAATGCCGGTAAAGAAGGAGAGTCATTTCAGAGCAGAAGATGCTGCTGGGTGGGAATTAGTGCAGTTGCTTCCCCAGTGAGATGTTGACTTGTCGCCTTTTCAGGTTTTTTGTTTTACTGTTCAGTTTGTGGGCTGGAAAAAATGGTGCTGATTGTTAATGAATGTTTGAACTCGATCTTTCTGGAAAAAACAGTCGGGTCCAGCTGAGCCTCCACTCCCAGGCAGCATAAAAAGCAGGAGCTCACAGGACAGTCGAGAGGAGACGTTTTGGAAAAGTTATCTTTCAGGTTCTCTGCATTCCATAGAGAGGATTGCAGCTGATGTCCTTACAGCTTGAGTGTTTCGGCGGGAGCGACAGAAAAAGTGGAGGAAAAGGGCTTCGCTGCACCGGGTTCAGACCTGCTTCAGTTAGCATCCGAATTTCTATTCATCAGTTTTGCAGAAAGTGGAAAAATTCTTTGTAGGATCCAAACGTGGCCCTACAGATCTACACCAATCTACCCTGAGTCATCAGTCATAAAGCAAACGAAACATCATAACAGAAACTCATTTATACCAGGAAGAACCACACATCCCACACACCACACCCCATACCCCGAACCCCACACCCTGAACTCCACACTCTGAACCCCACAACCCCCGAACAACACACACCCTGAACCTCATGTACTGAAACCCACACCCCACTCACCCTGAACCCCACACCCTGAACTCCACACTCTGAACCCCACAACCCCCGAACAACACACACCCTGAACCTCATGTACTGAAACCCACACCCCACTCACCCTGAACCCCACACCCTGAACTCCACACTCTGAACCCCACAACCCCCGAACAACACACACCCTGAACCTCATGTACTGAAACCCACACCCCACTCACCCTGAACCCCACACCCTGAACTCCACACTCTGAACCCCACAACCCCCGAACAACACACACCCTGAACCTCATGTACTGAAACCCACACCCCACTCACCCTGAACCCCACACCCTGAACTCCACACTCTGAACCTCACAACCCCCGCACAACACACACCCTGAAACTCATGTACTGAAACCCACACCCCATACATCCTGAACCCCACACATTACACCCTGAACCCCACACACCATATCCCATGCCCCAAACCCCAAACCTTACACCCTGAACCCCACATCCCACACACCGCCACAGTTATTTCTTTAAGATTCATCCATCCATCCACTTCTATCCATTTATATAGCTACTGGTACCTCATAGGATGCACAGTGTGGAAGAGAATGATCACATCTTTCCCCCGAGAAAAAGATTTTCCCCGCAGTGAACCCACAAGGACTTGATCACCATCACTACGCTCTTTTGGTTGTCACTTTATATTTTTCAACAGCTTGTGGCTTCTCGTGTGGATTAAATGCGGATATATTCAGCCAGGTCAGTTTCTGCATAGTTTTCCCTTCAGTTTTTTGTTCCAAATGCAAGTATGTAAGTTTAATACTTGTCAAAACCATTTTTTTAACTGGCTACCCACAATGCTCCAAAAAACACCAAGTAATTCAATGAACATGCATAATGCTTTGCTAGCAAAACTCAAGCAGAATCCCTTTTCGGCCATTTTCAACTTTAGCTGTACAGAGATTTCGTACGTGACGAAACGCAACGTGTTTCCCAAAAACAGAGTGTTTTAGCGGCGCCTCTTTGCTGTCTGAAGCAGCCGGGCTGAGCGAGAGGGAGGAGCTGCCCACCTCTCCAGCATCTGAGCGAACAACAGGAATACAGTCATTATTGGAAGAGGCCGGGAGAAGCCTTTCTCCTCCCGCGCGGATGGAGGACGCCGCCTTCTCCTGATCTCCTCGAGCACCTTTGTCAGCAGCGCAGCGCTGTCAAAATCAGTGCGCTTCAGTCCGCATCCCTCCCTCATCCTTCCCCTCCTCCCGTCTCCCCTGCTGGATGGTGCCCGGTCTGCAGAAGACCACCACAGGCCTGCACACGTCTCAGGGGTCACAGGGTGTGTGGTTAAGGATGAAGACATCGGGGTCAGGGGGCCGCGGTGCGTCCCGACCTCTGCCGAACATCTGAGAAATGCGAGCTGTTTTCTTCCTTTACGCTTTTAGTCGATCTTCGGTCGATCCGAACGCGGGAAGTTAGCGATCTTATTCCTTCTGCGTGTTTCAGAAATGCTTCTCCTTCTATAAATACGCTGACCTTGCTTGATGGAGAAGGCAACCGCGAGAGTGTGTTTAACACGCGGCAAGGTGGTTTTCCGTTTAAAAAATGTTCTCTCCCCAAACCCAATTTTGAAACATTTGAAATATTCCGGCTCGGCAGACCCCACATACATCAAGGTTTCAAAACTGTCATCTGCTGTATAACATATTAATAGGAGCAATAATGCAGGAGCATTTGGTCTGACCTGGCAGGGGTGGAATTTTTGCTTACTCAGGTGGCACTGGCTGTCACGCTGAGCCGAGACCAAAAGGGCGCCGGTCTAACAGCAATTTTTAGAAGAAGAAACAGGGGGAGATATTTGTGGGAGACAAACGTCACGCTCTGTCTTTGGATCTGTTTTTTTTTTCCATCCGTTGAAAGAGCCCTTGTCTCCTCCTGCAAACCGTTTTTCGCTTTTTACCCCGACGCTCCTTGGCCGCTTCGCGGGTGCACAAGGCCGACGGCCGAAGAAGCCGAAGACGCGTCAAGTGCTGGTGAAGATGCTGAGAAGAGTAGATTCAGTTTTGAGCAGGTTAAGATGCTAAAGGAGAAGGAGATACGAGAGGAAGAGTAGAGCATTTATACACGTCAGATGGGACCACACAACTGGCCACAAAGACAATGAAGAGCATTTATACTCTGAATTCGGAACACGGAATTTTCTGCTTGTCAGATATTTACTGTTTGTCATTTTTGTGTTATCGACCATTCTGGGCAGCCGAGTGACTAAAATGAATATTTTTAATGTGCGTCTGTCCAATTGGGGCCATAAATTGCAAAAACATCAGATCCCTTTTGGTGAAAAGACCACATGTGCCTATTGTGACTGCGTGAAGAAGGCGGTGAAGAACGGCAGCAGACGGGGGTTGGGAGGGTGGTGGACTCTGGTCGGTCTGCAGCCTGACTGAGGGAACTTGCTCTCGCCGGGGAGAGATGTGCTCCGCCGTTCAGCGGCGCCGGCTTCAGGGCCACTGGGGTCCCTTTACACCTCGGACCCACGAATGACCCCCACAGGCAGAGCGGCAGCAGGAGGTCACCACACCGGACCCTGAAGCGGCCACAGGAGAGTGAGGACGGCGGCATCTTTCAGATATTGCTACAGTACGACAGTGTAAATGGGACATATTTACCACAGTGGCTGTAAGTTGAGTGTTTGCGGCTCTAAAGGTGTCCAGGTTTTTTTCCCTTAACTTAAACATGGCAGAAAATATAAGGCATATATATATATATATATATATATATATATACACACACACACACACACACACACACACACACACACACACCAAAGTGTTTGTCATGTCATCTTGAAAGTGAAGGACATTCCTTTCGCAGAGGGTCGGGGAACCTTAAAAATACACCCCGGTTTTTGAGTGACGGGTCGTAACGGATCGGCGGCCGACCACCTCGCCCGGAACGCAGCGCTGCGTAGAGTCCTGCTTTTCACCACGGTAATAAGAGCCACGTGCAGAGGTAAAATACCCTGCTTAACCCTGTCAACCCCAACCTGGAATTTTTACCTCGCTCTTTTGTGCTTTAAAAAAACAAAAACGTCGCGCACAGCGACTACAGTAACGCTGCCGTCGCTGGTAAATATGTTGTCGGTATTTGGCCGTCGGTAATAAGTCATGTAATAAAGTAGGAACAAGTTTATTCATTTACTGTCAGTAACCACATGTCTGGGAGAAGGTCAGTGTGGCTGAGAACCTGCTTAGAAAGTAAGGATATCACAGGGAAATCTCACACACACACACACACTCACACACACACAGAGTTCATACTCATCAGTTCACCTCAAACACGTCTTTCCACTGAGCCCCTTCTGAACCTACATCTAAACCCACAGCCACACCTGCGAGGGACCCCCACTGCCCACTAGGCCCCCAATGTAAATAGTACCTAAAATATTAAAAATTGAAAGAAAACAAACCAGGCCCTGGAAGAGACTGAAATATTGAGGAGCACATTTTAAAAATGGATGCAGGCAAATCTGCTTAAACGCAGGTTGACGACGATGGCAGGACAGGTGTCACGTAGTGAAACTTCAGTTAAAAAACACTAAATATAAAAGATGAACCACACAGGGGGGCCACATGAGTGCATGATGTTGTTCACTGGAGCAGCTTCTGAATGAAGATGTTTCACCTGCAAAGTAAGGCGAGGCTGAGACCTGCGTTGGCTCTGGTCAGGTCTCCTTACGCAGCCAAACCGAGAGGCCGGAGGTTCCTTCTGCCGCCGACGTTGACTGACGTTTAACGGGTTCCTTCCGGCTCCTTTTCATGGAAACGTGCAAATTTCAGAAATTAGCCTCCGTGTTCACTTTCCGTTTCACTGGGGGTTTGTGTGCTTCTCCTGCCCTCTAGTGGGTTGTCATGATCTAAGACCATCTCCAGCAGCTTGTCGCAGGTACCAGAATGAGGGGCTGCTGCAGGACCTGACCTTGACCTTGCAGAAAGCGGCTGTTCTCGCAACCAGCCGTGGACAGAGAAGGTGTGTCTGGTCCCTCATAAACACTCTAAATGTCATGCTAGGCTATAACCCGCCCCGAAGCTACAGTGATAGGATCTCCAATATCACGGCAGAAGTTAACTGTGGGCGAACTTCTGCTCACTGCCGTGAAGAGCGTTTTAGTGTAATTTAATTTAGTGGAACTTGTCTCGCAGATGCTGTTACAACAGACTAGGCTCCCACGATGGAGCAGCTATGGATCGCTGTGAATCGGTGAAGTTTACCACAATTCCCTTGCTGGTATGGTGTCCATATCCTGCAGCAACACCTTGTTGGAGCTTTAAGAAGGTATGAAAGTCCCGATGCCTGTCATACAGTTCTTGGACCAGGCATGAATCGCGAATATTGTTCTCCTACCTTTTTCCAGCTTGCCCATAAGAAACGAAGACCTTCTTATAGAGGAAAAGTTCTGAGAAAAGGACAAGCAGTTGATGATGACGGATGGATGAATGGAAAAGGAAACCAGTGTCGTGACTGTGGTGACAGCCGGGGGGGGCGTTTTATCTTTAATGGAACTGGAATTATCCACAAGGCTCGGCCGCAGAACGGCGTCGCATCTCGATAGCAGCACCGGAACGTGGTACACAAGCGATTGGCACGTCACGTCTTTCAGCAACAAAACGACTTTGTGTGTAAAGCCAGCAGGTGCAGAAGTGTACCTGTGCAGCGCTGAGGTTTGGTGGACGGCGATGAGCCCTCCGCTGCCCTTCCTGCGTGGAAAATTCGACCACAATGCTCAAATTTCTAGACATGCATCACCATTCCTGAAAACTGTGACCCACCACGTGATCTCTGGATTGTTTTCATTTCAGGCTGGAGTAGCTGGAACCGACAGCAATAAGCTCTGTGGGTTCTTGCTCTCAAATCTCACGAAGGGTCTATTGATAGGAGGTCTTGGCATAGAAAGGAGTGACCGCAGAGCTCATTTATTCGCCTCTGACTGCTCACACAGCAGAGGAGGCCTCACACTGAGGCTTTTCCTCTCAGCGACTGGCGTAAGGAGCCGAATCCAACTAGATGTTCCCCACTCGGTCACTTAACATCAGCTGCAGTGACTCAGAGTTGCCCCGACAATGGCAGCGATGTGACAGTTCTACATGGTCACACCTGTGTTTTGGGATGCTCCACTGACACAGTTAAAAAAAACTTGCTTTCATTCTGGAGGTCTCACTTCAAAGTCTCTGTCCAGTGAATGAAAGATCCTCAGTTGAAGGTCAGTTATAAAGTAATAAAGCAGCACATGAGCCGACCTGCGACGTAGCTTGGTGCACCCTGGGTAATGACGTGTAGCTTTGAGGCTGTTGTGAGTAACAGCTTTGTTGACAGTGTTTGGTTGTCCAGGGACAGAAGGACAGAAGGATCGAGGACATCGCGGGAAATCTGGAGCTTCAGCTGTAAAACAAAGTGGACAATGTTGACTTTTTCTCCTCGGCTTTGGATGAGCGTGTCTGCGACACAGCCCAGTTACTCGTCTTTAGGAAGTGATTTGTTCACGGAGGTAAACGCATGCTTGGAAAAGCCGGGACTGAAACGGGACAAACTGACAGTTGTCAAAATCTGACAGGGAAAAATGTTGAACTTTTGAAACAGATGCAGGATAAACTGACTGAAATGAACCCTGGACAGAAATGTGTATTTTTATATTGTATTATATACAGGACTGTGCAAAAGTGTTAGGCACCTGTGGGAAAAATGCTATAAAGTGAGGATGGTTCCAGAAATAATGTCATGAATACTTATTAATCAATAAACCTTCTAAAAAGTGCAGTAGACAAAAAAACCTCCATCAGATCAATATTTGGTGGGACCACCCTTTGCCTTTAAAACACCATCAGTTGCATGTAGTTTAAGGTGGAGGTTGGTAGGTTCTTCCAAACATTTTGAGGACGTGGCCACAGTTCTTCTGCACTCTTTGACTGTCTCTGCATGTCCTCCTAGACTGACTCGATCATGTTGCGATCACGGGTCTGTGGGGACCAGACCATCTGTTGCTGAAGATAGTTGTGTATGACTGAGATTGGGTGTTTGAGGTCATTCTCAGGCTGCACAATGAAGTTAGGACCAACCAGAAACCTCCATGATGGTAGATAAGAATTGACCTGTACTTCTTAACACACACTGAAGCTGCATGCCTAACACTTTTGCACAGTACTGCACATCAGGAGATGTTGTGTGAGTCAGTGCTAAAAATTAACCGTTATTGATGTTGTGAGTAAAATAGTTAAGTTCATCGGGGCAAGAGCATCGCATCACACATAGTTTATTGCACTTTTGGAGGAGCACGAGACTGAACATGGTGACATCGGCCACCAAGTGCTTAAAAGAGTATGGGACCTGAGAACAGAGATTCAGGAGTTCTGAGAAGAAAGGGAATGACGTCCCAGAGCTCTCAGATGCAGATTTTGGATTTGCTGTTGATGTGAATGCACTCATGAATGAACTACATACCCACTGCAATGCAGGGGGCCTTTTTGTACATGAAATGTGCAGCTTGGTGAGGGCTTGAGTGAGAAGGTCGCAGTTTCTTTCAAGCCAAATGGAGGACAACATTCTCACCCACTTGCCAACGCTAAAGGAAGCCACACCATCGGCTGATCACCTCTCTAGCGATGTTCAGCTCCAACTCACTGCCCTGCAGTCTGATACACTTTAAGTCAGTTATCACTGCTGGATTTTCACTCTTCTCTCAAAGAGGAGAACTTTCCACACGTGGGGAGGCGTGCTCAGAAGCTGACAGTTCTCGTCGGATCTGCCTACGTATGTGACCAAACGTTCTCGGTGATGAAGTTCAACAAATCCAGATACAGATCCTCTCTCACTGACGATCCCCTGTCGGCCGTCCTTCGCGTGTCCACCTCAGACGTTCAAGCCCAAGACAGACTGAGCAAGAAACAAGAACTGAAAACCATCAAAAGCTCTTATTGCTTTTGGTATAAAGTAAATTAACTGCTGGTCTTTGACATAGTGCAAAACGCACATTTTCAGTACTGTTTAAAAGTATGTCATGTTAAAAATAAAGCGAAACAGTGATATAATGACTGGCGTTTTTACTGTTTTTAACAGCTTTATTTGACCTGCTCCACATTTTCATAGTCTTATCAAAACATGTGTTCTTACCAGTAGCAGCGAATCAAAACCATGTAATTTACTGCTTTTTATAAAGCGATAAAATTGAGCAGAATTAAGTTCAGCCTATTGGCTCGGGCCCCCCCACAACAGTCCCAGTGTCTCATGTGGCCCCTCGGGAAGATGAATTGCCCACCCCTGTTCTAACGTTTCAACTCAGTTTCTTTAATATTAAATTTCAAATTGATTTAATCTTTCGACAAACTTCAGTTTGTTTCTCGCCGCTGATCGGTTCATCTCACGAGTGTGTGACATCAGCAGCAAGAGACAGGAGCTGTAAACACTGTGGAAGTGAGTTGAATTAAGGGGACTGCGCAGACCTGTTGGGGTGTGTTTCACTCACACCTGTAAGCTGGGAATGTAAAAGCAGGCTGTGACCAATCAAACGGCGATATTATTATTTTTTTTTTTTTTGTTCGAAAGCAAAAAAAAAAATTTAAATAAATAAATTAGGAAAATATTAATCTCCAAAATGGTATAAATCTACCCCACAGAGAGTAAACCAGCTGATCTTGATCATTTAACACGTTCTCAGCTCCTAGGGGTGTCGGGGAAGCAGAAAAACCTGTCGGACCTACAGGTCCACGAGCAGAACATCTCGGCTGTTTGGAGTTTCATACTGGCTTTATGTTGATTTCTTTGTCTGAGGGTAAAGGGAGGTAACAGGATTCCGCTGACCTTCAAAGAACGTCATCTCTGAAAGAGTGATACTACTTTAAAGAAGGTCACAGGACTTCAGCTTTTCTGTTGAAGGTCTTCTTTAAAGGCTGCTTCTCCGAAAAAAACCAACTGGTCTACTAACCTTTTTTTGTGTTCTTTATTATTTCTATGAAACATCCATCACTGCCTATTTCCTCAAAACTCTTTTGTCCTGTTTCACGAATTTGACCAGAAAGGTGCCAGAGATCTTACGTCACCTAGGTTCTCTGCAATGTTATTGTAGGTGTGGGGGGGGGGGTTGACCACGTTCTGCTGGAGAACTAAATCTGACACTAAACTCTGAGGGCAACCTGTGTATTGGTGAAGCTGAGTCCCTGTCTGTGTTTGTTCTTCATGCACGGCTTTGTTTTTCAGCACCTGAAATTTTGGATGCAGGTACTTCTCACCTTAAGTGAGGTTCTTGGGTAGTCAAGTTCATTTAAGTCCAAACGGTTTAACATTTTACTGTTTATTATTTACCACTTAGAAAATTTGAAATTGTTCTCTGACAAGACCCAGAGGTGGGAGTAATGGCATCCCAGCATGTAGTAACATCACATGCAGACCCCCCCATCTCACACACACACACACACACACACACACTGCATTGCACACATTAGTGATGTAAGGGTAATAAATCTTGGAGATTTATTTTGTTTTTTCCCCCCTTCCTTTTCCCTGTGGCCTCCACCTTCATGGTAGAACAGTTTGGTGACACAGTATAACGTGTTATAATTTTTCACCTTTCCGCTCACACACCCGTTACATTGTCAAGTTTTAGAAACATTCTGAATAAAAAGACATTTAGAAAAACTGAAAGACCCCCAACTGGAAACAAAGAAAAAAACACCCAGCATAACAACTGACCGTGAAGCTTTTCAAAACAGATCAGTTTAATTGTGCTGCTTTTTCACACCAGCAAGTAACAGTTACACCATTTTTTTTTTTTTTTTAATCGCAAGCGGTTCTAAATTCCATGGACGTTTTTCAGCTGCACTCAGTCTTTATGACGGAGACCTTTAAAGGACTTCACCGAAGTCACAGGAATGTAGTTAAGACACAAAAGAGGGACGACCTCCGCTGCACTGTAAACACGGCGAATATGAAAACCATCCAGTTCACCGACGTTGACCTTAAAGACGCGCTTTTCACATATCGTTTGAGAAAGAAACGGAAAACGTCAAAGGCGCACAACACGGGCCTTTGGGTGCAGGTTTCACTTCCTCGCAGCGGCGGGAAGGATCGTTGAGAGAATAACTGGAAGGAAGGAACTGCACGACCGCCGTTTTGCACAGACACACCTCGATCGGAGTGTGTTGTGACGACGCTCTGGCACAAGGCGCTGTGTAAGAAAGTCAAAAGAACGAGATGTAAAAATCGCCAGGCTCCGTTATTGTAAAGATAATTGGAATCTAGGCTGAGCCACTGGTAACCCTTCAGTGGACTCCAGGATGAAAATCTGTGTAACAGTGACACCTGAACAATATCTGCTTTACCTGGAAAACTCTGCTGTCTACGAACAGAGACGACACCTTCTGCCTGAAATCAATCACAAGTTTATCTAGAACGTGAAGCTGTTTTTTTTTCAAGTTTTAGATGAAACCACCTATAGATATTAGCACTTTGTAGAGATTTGGCAAAAAAAACTAAAGTTCTGATAGGTTCCCCACACCTGTCCGGGACTAGAAGATATAATCCCTGGTAGCCTTGTGAGAAGACATAGCGTCGTTGACGTGTTGGCTCAGCCGTTGATATTCTACCGTCCGGGAGCAGAAGCTGTCCCTGCAACGCAGGTTCTGGGCAAGGAGGAGAATCTGGAAGATCAGAGATGGACAATCACACATTGTGACCAGACAGCTTTAGGAATATTTCCACCCCACCCAGAGACTGTTTCTCGATCCTCCCCCCCCGTGAACCCACGTTCATGAGCCCCGAAGCAGTTAACCTCAAGATTAAATAAAATTAATGCAGTCATTGCCTGGATCAAGTCATCTTAGGACTGTGTTCACTGACGGTCGCACAGTACCAGACGCGAGCAAACAAACAAAAAAAACCCACGGTTCCACATACTGCCTGCAGATTACTTTCCTAAAACTTCTGACATTTCACTTTAGGCTTTGATTTCATTTCTAGATGTCAAAAGTGACCCGCTGTCACTTACCTTTCTTTTGTTGTAGTAGGTAAAATACACAATGGCCACCAGGAAGGCAATGACAAGAAAATAGAAGAAGAAGTTTGAGTCTTCATCTTTACCATTTATGCCCATGTTGAAGTTGCCTGCATTACCCAGTTCTCTGTCTTCACCGTTCTCCTCCATCTCAAAGTCAATGCCCTCTTCCGCTTCTCCAATGTTCTCTTCATTCCCAGTATCCTCCTCCTCGTTCCTCTCATACTCCTCATTCCCAATGTCCTCCTCTTCATTTCTCTCATACTCCTCATTCCCAATGTTCTCCTCCTCGTTCCCTTCATACTCATCATTCCTAATGTCCCCCTCCTCATTCATCTCATAGTCCTCGTTCCCCATATCCTCCTCCTCATCCCCAGTATTGTCCTCCTTGTTCCCAGTGACCACCTCCTCATTCCCAGTTTCTTCCTCCTCATTCCAATTATCGTTCTTTTTGTTCCCAGTGACCACCTCCTCATTCCCAGTTTCTTCCTCCTCATTCCAATTATCGTTCTTTTTGTTCCCAGTGGCCACCTCCTCATTCCCAGTTTCTTCCTCCTCATTCCAATTATCGTTCTTTTTGTTCCCAGTGGCCACCTCCTCATTCCCAGTTTCTTCCTCCTCATTCCAATTATCGTTCTTTTTGTTCCCAGTGGCCACCTCCTCATTCCCAGTTTCTTCCTCCTCATTCCAATTATCGTTCTTTTTGTTCCCAGTGGCCACCTCCTCATTCCCAGTGTTCTCATTCCAATTGTCTGCTTCTTCATTCTTCATATCCTCCTCACCACCATCCATCTTCTTGTTCCCAGTGTCGGCTTGCTTGTTCTTATAGTCATCTTCCTCGTTCCCAACGTCTTCCTCTTCATTCGAAATGTATTTCTCCTTTCCAATTTCCTCCTCCACCTTCAAGTTCTCCCTGTTCTGCATATCCCCCTCCTGCCCTCGATCCAAAGAATCTAACGCAGTTGTCAAGGTCAAATGGGTAGTCGGGTGGGTTTTTGAGTTGCCCTCACTATCATCCAGAACTTTGTCCCCAGTTTCACTGGAGAAGTTTTCACTCTTCTTAATGTAAGCAGTTTGTGATGCAGCTCCCTGGTCCACCGTAACGTCGACATTCTGCTTTACTTCCGTCTTGTTCTGCCCTGTCAAGTCAGTCATGCTGTTGGGGGTTGCGGAGACGTTCGAAGGAGATTCAGACTGAAAGCTGTGGGTGTTGCCTGTGGAAAGGGGTGACAAAGCCTTAATCTCCACACTCCATCTCTACACTGTATCAGTGACTTAAACACGTGGTAAACCATGTAACTTAGCGCCCGGTATGTTATCGTTTCTTCTACTGAGCACTTCGGCAGTAATGACGACTAGATGAAGACTACATGCAGGAGGAGTGTTTCCACCTCACCCCAGCATGTTGATTTCCGACTGAGAATTTCATCCAGCCTTTTTGACATATAACTGATATGTAACCAAGTTTTTTTTTTGCAAGGAAATTCCAGACCTTGTGCAAGTGGGAAACAGACAAGCCTACTGAGAGCTGTTAGACCACAGTTCCCTCGGGACCCAAACGGGTGTAAATAATTCTTTGGACAATGCCTTTATGTGTGAAGTACAGGCCATGGTGCCCAGCTGGAGAGCTTATACAAGACAAGTTCAACAAAACATTCCAGGAAACGTTCAAAATAAACGTTTGAGAACAATCTTGTTAGGTGACTTTTCTCCCTAAAGCTGTATCAGATCTTCATGTGATGTTCCAAGGCGTGGAGGTTCATTAGTCTTTCAGCAGAAGTGGCTCAATACAAAGAAGTTATTTGCTCTACTGCTAAACACTGCTGGGGCAGGATTCCTTTCCTGAATGACGTTATTCAGGCACTCCCAAATGATTCCTTTCAGTGTCAGCAAAGGCCCTGTGCTGCGGTGGCCCATGGGGGTCCGAGCACGCGCTCCACAAGCTGAATGGTACTTCTTATTCCTCAAATTTTAAACCAAAACAAACCCCAGTTGTTTTGCAAGCTACCTGGCTCCATGGGCCTTATTCATTTTTTTTTTTTTGCTTAGCAAAACATGTTTGTTTGTAATAGAAGAACAACTGCTTCTTTGGCACTCCCGCTCTTCAGGCTCAAGTTCACACACACCACCCTCAGTATCACAGGGGGCTTCTGTCTAGCAGAGGTGGGCAGTTCCAGTTTCTCTAAAGCAGTGGTTTTCACTCCAGTGACCCGCATGCATGTTATACGGAGAACATGTTGTCTTGATCCCTTTATTTCCTGCGATTATCCATTGCTAAGTTTGTTTATTTATGTCATCTGAGTTTAGCGTCATTTCATCGAGTTAGATGAGAGAAACTGCGACACCCAGAAGGAGGAGCGAAGGGAACAACAGATCAAGCGCAGTACATCTATAACTATAATAACATAATACAATAACAACAGTCATAGCATTAAAAAGGTTCCGACAGAGGAGACAGGGGCCCTAGAGAACCATTATCTAAAGGGGTTTTTGCATTAAACAAAATTATTCGGACAAGTCGAGCAACTTCTACAAACATCTTGGCAAACTGTCCAAATTAACACCACTAAACTTCCATTTGGCCGATCGCGATTTTTTTGTTGTTGTTGTTGCTTTTGATGTTTCGTTCGTTTGGTTTCACTAAACAAAAACTCTTTGGCAGCAGTCGGTTTGTTTCATGTCTGCAGACGGACTCAGATTGTTTAAATCCCGCAAAGCCTACAAACAGCTTCCGATTCTGATGCCACACCTCCAACTTCTGTGCAGACCCCACATTCTGTCGCCTGGGTGAACTCAGCCTCATCTGAGAGCTGCTCGCCTTCTGTTCCACCGGTTACGGTCATGAACTGTCATTTTCAAAGCGTTAACGTGACCTTCTGCGTTCCTTTTCTCGACATTTTAATGGAACTTAGACGACTGGTTGCGATGGACATGCTTGGCAGCAGAATCTCCACAACACAGCTTTAAACTACACATCTGTAATGCATCTCACTTATGCAGTCAGACTGGTACATTCCAAGCAGTCACAAATACTTACAGTACTGTGCAAAAGTGTTAGTCATGCAACTTCAGTGTGTGTTGAGAAGTACAGGTAGATTCTTATCTACCCTCAGGGAGGTTTCTCATTGGTCCCAAATCCTTTGTGCAGCCTGAGAATGACCTCAAACACCCAATCTCAGTCATACACAACTATCTTCAGCAACAGATGGTCTGGTCCCCACAGAGCCCTGATCTCAACATGATCAAGTCAGTCTGGGAGGACATGCAGAGACAGTCAAAGTGTGCAGAACAACTGTGACCAGTTCCTCAAAATGGTTAGAAGAACCTGCCAACCTCTATCTTAAACTGCATGCAACTGATGGTGTTTTAAAGGCAAAGGGTGGTCGCACCAAAAGTTGATCTGATGGAGGTTTTTTTTAACTACTGCACTTTTTAGAAGGTTTGTTGATTAATAAGTATTTATGGCATTATTTCTGGAACCATCCTCGTTTTCTACGATTTTCCCACAGGTGTCTAAGACTTTTGCACAGTTATTTTAAAATTATTTTTTTCCTGTACGAGCATCATACTCAACCAGAGAAACACTGCAATGAACAGACCTGTTAACTGTCAGGTAGGCTAACATGCCCTCAGTTCCTTAGAACATCCGTAACTATGGGATTGGAGACCTTCCTTGCTGGACTAGATGCTTTAGAGAAGCACATCAATCAACCGCTATGGTTTAGTTCCAAGTAGTCATTGTTCACGCTTAGTGCTGAGGGATGCCCAGAAAACATGACACTTAAGGGAAAATATTAAATTATACATGTAGAATGAATACTTGTAACTGTAAAATATAATGTATAATATTATATTAGGCCTGGGAGTTTGACAGTGAGTATTTTCACTGGTCTTCAACACTGTGCTCTTCTGGACTGAGGAATATGTCAGAATTCCTGGGATCTGATGGAGCCACTAGTCCAACAGAGTGCTCCTGTCACCATCTGAAGCCTTAAGTTTTCACCTTCCACATTCTCTCCAGTTCCTCTCTCAATCCCTGGTATGTCTCCAGCTTCTCGCGTTCCTTCTTCCTGATACGATAGTCACAACATCTATCACCATTAGCTGTTTATCTGGTTGTCACCGCTGTATAATCATGTTGGCTCCTGATGTGACGTTTCTTGGACTGGAGGACTTCTCTCCAGCGTGCGAACCTGAACACGCAGTAACGTGAAAGTGCAGCAAGGAGTTTACTGGGTGCTCAATTAAACTTTTCTGCAGAGAAATGATGGTCTAGTTGTGTTGCCATGTCAGTTCCAGATCACCTACCTGGGGAGCACCAAGCCATGGCTTTCAGCTCTGCCCCCGATCCCTGTCCATGTGACGCAGCTATTGCTCGAAGTGGAGAAAAGTCCTTGGTGACACTCCCCTTGTTTTCATGTTGCTGTAGGTATCAGTCAGTTTGAGCAAAATGTTCAACATTACATTTAGATTTCTGTACTGAGCAGAACACACTGGGAGATAATGCTGATGTCAGCAATACGTATTTAACGTGGAAAGTTCTCGTGCTGTGACTGAGCTCGGTGTTTGTACTGCTCGCTTGGTGGATATGTCACAGTGTTCTCTGGTGCATGGGCGGACACACACACACACACACTAAAACACACAAACAACCACATACATACACACTCACACTCACCCACACACACATTCACTCACACATACATATACACTCACACACACACACACACACACACACTCTCACACTCACTCACATACATATACACTCACACACTCACTCACATACATATACACTCACACACTCACACACACACACTCTCACTCACACACACACACACTAAAACACACAAACAACCACATATATACACACTCACACTCACCCACACACACACTCACTCACATACATATACACTCACACACTCACACACACACACTCTCACACTCACTCACATACATATACACTCACACACTCACACACACACACTCTCACACTCACTCACATACATATACACTCACACACACATACACACTCACTCACACATACATATACGCACACACATACACACACACTCACACACACTCACTCACACACACACACACTAAAACACACAAACAACCACATACATACACACTCACACTCACCCACACATACATACACACACACACATATACACTCACACACTCACATACATATACACTCACACACACATACACACTCACTCACACATACATATACTCACACACACACACACACACACACACACACACACACACACACGTTCATCAGTTACTCCTGCTGTCCACTGGTACCCGAAGTATTCGGCTACTGGGTCAATACTCGGCAGGACTCGGAAAGTAGCGGCACTTGTGCGTTTTGCCTCTTGGAGAACCGAGACTTTTTCTTACGTACCGGCACTTCTCTAACTTCCCGAGGCTCTTTTCTAACCAGGGAAACAGGTTCTGTAGCTGAGCTGCTCTCCAGCAAAACACCTCTGTGGGACATTATTTCTGACAGCCTCACAGCTACCTTCCATTACCCAGAGTGCACTACGTTCCGCGCGACACTAGCAAATACGCTCGTTTGAATAAACAAAATCACATATCGTATAACTTCAAGCAAAGCGTGACTCTCCGCATTCAGTCGCGTTCCGTGACTTTATTCCCCGCGTCAAAAGAAGCGAAATTGTCGCGGTCACTTACTTTTTGGCTGTGTCTCCACAGGGCGGCAGACGAGCGGGCAGAGGTGTAAGAAGGCGATGAACAAAAACACACAGTCCGCTTTGCCCACCTTCCCCAACTCCCGACCAGTCGCCATGTTGTGCAGCAGAGCAAAGAAAAAGTGACGGCGGAGAGGGCCGTGGTCATTCACGTTCCCGTGTGACAGGGGGTGTGGCCATACGTTTCCCAGGCGTGAGAGGGCGCGGTCAGTCCCAGGAAACAAGGAAGGGCTCCGATTCTCAAGCGAGAACGGGTGGTCCCGCATTCCCAGGCGACAGGGGGGCTGGGTCACACATTCCCAGGCGACAGGGGGTGTGGTCACATACTCCCATGTGACGGGGGTCGTGGTCACACACGTTCCCATGCGACAGGGGGCGTGGCCACATGATCCAGTGCGAGAGGGGGCGTGGTCACATTCTCAGGTGACTTAGAGGAGTAGTCAGATTCCTGGGAAATAGGGGTAGTGGTCCGAAAAGTCCAAGCAAACAGAGGAAATTAAACCCCCAGGTGAAAAAGACAGTGGTTAAAAAAAACCTCCAAGATCAAAGGGTAACAGGGGAGTGGTCACAAACTCCTGTTCAAAAGGGGGCACCACAAAAATCTCTGCACAGCACTGTATTTAGGAAAGATTTTCAGAGAACCACAGCTTCATCTCCTGATATAGCCAACAAGAACAGAAGTCCTGGACCACCAACCCTTCCTTGGACAAGTAGTTGCTAAATGGGAACAATCTATGCTACGGTCTTATGAAGTTATAAGAACAAAAGTCCCAGACTGTCTTCCATCTGAAATAGTTCTTAAAATCTAGCTAAAGCAATAGAGTGCCACAAAGAACCACAAAGATCCCATTTCCTTTAAAGTGTGATCCTCAAGGGATAGGTGGTTACAGGTCGCACCTGTAATCTCCGCAGGTGCAGTATTCTGTAATCACTAACAATTGCTGCTTTTGTGAAAGTTGATCCTTTATCACCCAGTTCTGATTCCTTAAAAAGGATGTTCAGAATAATGCGTAGAACAACCTAAATTAGGACCCCGTGAGGCTGATTTAGGCCACCAGTTCCTTTGATACACCCTGAAGTTTCAGCTGAAAGATACCCAAGTTCAAAATAAATGCCATTTTCTGTCACTCAAAAGTTCTGCTGGAGGAGACATGACCTTGAGAACCATTGCTATAACTTTTTAAAACGTGCCAGTGAGACACATAAGCCTCTACACTTATTTACTGTGCTGCTGCTATGCTTCATGTGCTCATACAGTTTGCAGACAAAAATAAGACAAAAATCCCATTTACTCATTCATCTTAAACTGCTTAATCCTGGTCAGGGTCACAGTGGCTTGGAGCCCATCCTGCAAACATAAGGTGCTAAGAAACTACACCCTGGACACCACACACACACACACACACACACACACACACACACACACACACACCAGGCAATAGACAGTGACCTTGCAGTGTTTACCAACCTTCAGTTTACTTTGTTTACCCTGCCCATACACTACATACTTTTCCTGAGAAAACCACCAAACCTAAATCACACTCAAACTGTCACCCATACAGCTGCATATTAGGAGTATATCTGCATTGTTCAAGTTTTTCAAAAAAGCATCTTTTCCAGTTTATGAAATCATCCAAAGATAGATATGATATTCCTGGGTCTCTAATTCAGTTAATGGACATCAGCTTGTAATACATACCAATTTAAAAAAACGCACATGCACTGTATTATATGACAAAAGTACTGTGCCAATTTGAGGACCACGAGTGGTTAAGAACGTTAGAATAAACAGCGGAACTACTGCTGTCCGAGAGTCGTCACTTGCGTCATCGGCGATAACTCCCCATCTCCTATCATGGCATTTTTGTACAGACTGTCCAGGCACCACCAGAAACTGGGTTCAGATAGTGTTTTATTACTATTATTTCACTCAAGGGAATGACAATACTGTCAAGAACGTGTGATTCAGGTCTTTCCTCAATCGGCAAAGGAAGACTACATTTACTCACTTAAAACACACCAATTCTGTATTTCACAGTATTTCTTGTGAGAAATATGTCTTCGCTTTCACTTGACAGAGTTCCATTTCTCAGGGAGACTAACAGGATATTAGTAAAATAAGCCTTTTACTACTTTTAACATGGCAAGTTCCACAAGAAAAACATTTAAACACACATTTAGTACTTTGAATCAACGGATGTTGTATATGTGAAGAGGGAACAACCAAACTGACCATTAACGCACTGCTCCTTTCGTCTAAAGGTAGCTGGTATTAAAATGACTGGCCAAACATTACATTTTGCCGCAGGACACCGTAATGCAGATGAAGGAACAGTTGTGACACCTGTGACAAGTGAAAGAGCCCCGTCTACGGTACAACGTTTTACAAGCAGTATTAGGTCCCAATAGTTTTGATCCCCCTATTGTCTTTGTAGTAGTAAAACAAAAATAAATAGTGCTTACACGTAGTGGAATGACCCCCCCCCCCCCAGACCTTTTAAAAGTATTCGAACTACATTTTATTTTCATTTGTATCTGTGTAACATATCTAATAAGCTATAATTGTACTCCAAATCTGGACCATGGTTTCTGTATTTTACCTTTTAAAAATAACTGACAATTTGTAACAAGATTTTAGAGTACAAAAATGCCTGTATCCCACCTTGGTATACATCTAAGGGAAACACAAGGTAGTGAAGGTAGCTATTTCATAAAATATCGGAGGCTCATTATAGCACAAACTTCCTATGCCTCAAATTCCAGACCTAGACCTAGTTTATGACCACCAGCATTGATATTCTTTCCATCCAGAAGAGCAGAGAGGGTCAGCTTTATACCTGGGCAGAGAGAGATTCATTATTAGTGAATAGATTTGGGCAGTTTTACTACAACGTTTAAATTATACAACCAGGCTAATCTGCAAATCATGTAAGATTAGCAAAGTAACTAAACCCACATCTTTGGTTTGCTTCTTGTGTTTTATACAAAACAGCTTTCAGAACATGCTTTTCCCACCCAGAAAATCCTACCTGGCTTCAGAGTTTGAGTATATCCCAGGCCCACCAGGCTGGAATTGTTCACTTTAGCCTAAAAGAGGTTTTTAAAAAAAAAAAAAAGAAACATGTCTACAAACTCAAGGAAGACATAAAAGTTAGCTAACAGATCCTGAATTGAAATGGCAGTTAACTTTTACTCCAAAAATAACCAATGTATTAGAAAAAATGAATCTGCCCGCACCGAAAAAGAAGCATCTGCATCGATCTGGTATTTGGCTGCAATGCCAAAGCGGGTGTTGCTGTTGCCCGCAGTCCAGGCCAGGTTAACAGCCGTCTCCAGCTTGTCATTCACCTTCTGGTAGATGGAGCCTCCAAATTCAGTGCCATCGTTGCTGCAGCAGAAAAACATATATATATTTATTTAATCCATGAATGTCTCAGAAAAAAAATAGGTTAACCTACAGCGAGACCCCATCGTCTGTTAAGCTAAAGCAAACGTTTAGTATGGTATATAAAACTAAACCAAGCACCATTACGTCTGAACCAGAACACAAGTAACCAGTTTCATTACAAATAAAAATGCACCATATGGACATATAGTCATATATACCTCTATTGCAAAACAAAGGCAAAGCTATGTGAGCGTTTTATGTTATTTGCTATTTTCCTGCAGCACCTTCCTGCAGACTTGCCACCAACGTCTACATCCCTCATGCATCTACACCAGCATCCTTGCTGTTCACAGAAAGGAGATGTGCAAGTGATAACATACAGCAACCTCTCCGTGCTGCTCCCTCTTAAAATATCAATATATTCTTCACACTTGCACTGCTGCTACCTATTTTACTTCTTTGTAACTTTTACTTTATCTTCCTGGAAATACAAGGATTTATAGAGGATTACCAGCACTCCTGACAGCAGATGTAAATGACATTATCTTCCTACTTTTCTTGTTACAAAGGTCCTAGACAATCGCCTCATACTACAGAAAGTATGTATAAAAATAACCCTGCGCTCAGAGCCCTGCGCACTCAGAAGCAGCATAGCACTTACACATTTGTGTGGAGCTGGAACTCATCGGTCTTATAACCCACAGCAAAGTTGCTCTGGGTAACCCTGTTCTTTCCTGCCTCGAAGGTCATCTGGTATCCAGCCAGCCAGCCCTCGTAGCCGACCACGAGGGCCCCGTGCACAGCCGTCCCATTAATGTCATAGTCCACGTCGCAGCCCAGGTTGATGTGCTCCCTCTTGTAGTTAGTCTTGATCTTTCCGCTCTTCTTCCTGTGGCAGAAGAATGGTTCTGCTGCAGAAAGATTGCAGTCCAAACACTGCAAATTCAAACCACAGAAGGGAACCTGCTATTCTACCCTTTTCAAAGGTGCTTAACTTGTACTACTCCAGTAAAAACCCCATTATGCACAAACGGATTAACTGTAAGCTATGCGATTCCCCTTGGATAACTACTACTAAAATAGCTCAAATATTATGTTATTCCAAAACAAGTACATTTTTAAAAAATGTTTGAAATACACCGTGACCAGAATAAACTAGGTTCACTGAGTTTTGAACAGTAACTTAAACCCTATCAGTCCGTTGACACCATCAGTCGATCAGTGCTGCCTCCATCCAGATACATAGACCACGGCAGTAATTCTGAGTTCTGCCATGGAATTAGTTCTTGGGCAGAATGCTGACCAAATCACCTTACCCAGTATTTGGAGAGAATGAGGAATCGAAGGTCAGTTTCAGTCCTTTGGTCAGCTGGTGGGAGAAACACACAGTGCGTGAGCATTTTGCTTACATACAGCATAGATACCACCACCTGGCCTGGGAGGGCAGCCCATACCTGGTCCTCCAGGGTAATTTCTGTGCCCAGAGTGTTGTCCGTGTTCCACTTCTCTGTGAAGGTCAGGCCATGCTCTGTCCACTTGTACTTGGTCTCCAGGCTGCCGGACACCTTGCTGGTCTCTGTATTGGCTGATCCTGAGCTGGTGAACTCCTGAAACCCAACACAATGCCACTGTAAAAGATACTGGTGGCTTTCAAATCGCGTTTTATATGTCGAGTGTCAAAAACAGGTTTTCATATTTTTTTTTAACCCACAAAAGCTGAAAGTATTGTCCATCTACATCTTCCTTAAAGACTTACAACTTTCTTTGAAATGAATGAGAACCTACCAGTCCATTTTCCGACTTTGTTTTCAAATCCAACTTAATCAAACCAAAACCTGTAAGATGAAAAAAAAAATTTAATTAAATGATGATCATATTTGAAGTTTAAAAACTCAGCAACAACTAAAGTTCTCAGAATCCATCAGGTGTAGTCAGATTAACAAATATAACTAGCCAGTACACACCACCTTCATACATCTTACTATTTACACAATATAAATTGAGTACATTAAAAAAACTGACATAATAAATTCATATTTAAAACAAAGTTCTACTATCATGGATTATAGTTACAGCATTAGTTTAGCATCAAAAATGCAACCTTTGATTATTATAATTACTTATGAGACATTCAGTAAAATTAATTGAAAGCTCAGCCACTTCAGGTGAATATGATAATTCCAGTAACACCTGTAAGGGCTTCTACAATTGAGGGGGAAAAAACCGCTACAGGGGTCATTTTATTGTACCCGCAAGTGTGCGCTTCATTAGTGGAATGTACATTAGACCGGCGCTGGGTTTTCCAGACTCGGGTTTAATCAATCTCACACACCAGTGAAATAGAGCCCACTGCAAGACAGGCTTGCCCTCTGCCCCACAGGGAATTATTACACCTGCTCCTAGGGAGGTGACGGCTCATCGGTCAGGTATTGACTGTAGAGGGCATCTGTTGCTACGGGAGACTGTGCACTACCACACGTCACCCTTTAAAGTGAACATATGGCTCTACGCAGCGGTGTTTACCGTATCCCTTGGTGAAGACATCCCTGGCAGATTTGCCGAGGTCCGCGTATATGGGTGGGACTGCCATTCTCTGCAGCAGGGGGGAAAGTGGAAGCTCAGCACAGCACCACACACAGCATTACTGGGAAAGAGGATCAAGTGCTGTGTGGTAACAGTGGACACTAACTCAGCTACATCATAACTGGTGTTCCCAGCCGTACCTTTCGTCACAAAATAAAAGCAGACATGATTCAATCTATAATAAGCATCTAATGTTCACGTTCCAATAATTCTGATTTTTTTTTTAAACCGCAGAACATCTCTACAGCTGTCGTCATCTAAAATAAAAAGAATTTTTGCATCAACGTTTTTAAACTTCTTTCACATCAGTGGTGGATAAATTTCATGCAGGTTCTCCCAGTTCAGTAAAAAGTGTAATATTGCATCATAACCGTCCTATAACTGAGTAAGTTAAAAAAAAAATCCAGCTATTTTGAGTGTTAGCCGACCAAAAGACAGCATTCACGATTGCATCGACTGATTTAAAAAACAAAATCGGCAAATCACTTCCAATACAAAGTGGGGAAAAATTTGTTATATATACACACACATTTCAGAACTTTTACCAAACCAAAACGTTTATGCTTTGTGAAAAGAAAATCCAGGCTTTGCTAATGTTTGTATAATTAATGAGCGTTAAAAATGTTCTAAATATAGAAGCACGGGCAGCTGCAAAAAGCATCATTCGGTGCGAGTTCAACCCATTTTACCAGCACCTTGACGGATTCCCTCAAATGCGGTGTATCATTGTGGGTTACCTAACAGTGTGAGTCATTCAGTTACAGCCAGCAGAAATAACACCAAACACAGGACGTTTAACGTCAGACTCACGGCGAGCTGAGAAAGCATGAATCTCACATCACGGCTCTTGTTAGGTTGGATTTCATCTCGGTCAGACATTACAAAACCAACATTAAACACTTCAGGACGAGGCAACGTCACCTCTCCCTAAACCGTGTGTATATGAAAGTGGCACAATTGTGTTCACAACACAAATTTCCTGACTGGATTTCCTCATATTGTGCTTTTTTTTTTAAATTTAAATTCTCCCAGTTCTCTTTGCAAGACCACTATGAGCAAGGAGGGCTCAACAAAACAGGGCCGTTGCCAACCAGTTATGAAAACGCAGACAGGGGACAGCAGGTGGCGCGGCGGTTAGCGCTCTCACCGCTTGCAGTCGGAAGGGTCGCGGTTCAAATCCCACCCTGATCCGTGTATTTGCCCTAAAATGATAAAGCGAGAGTGCCGTTCTGTACAAATCAGCTTAAAAATTATTTATGTGTTTAAGGCCCTTTTTCTTACGTCGGGCCTGTAAGAGGAGACAGCGGGTGCCAGCGCCACCAGGAAGAAGTGCTGCGGTTCCCGGGGTGCGTACGTGCTGTGCAGCCTGCGCGGTAACTGCGAGGCAACGTCCTCCCTGCCGCGCTTAGAGGTCATCGTTCGGCGTGGGGGGACATGCGCTCCTGCGTGCACCGAACAGACCCCCAGTTCGGGACCGGTGGGAGGACAGAACCTTCAGTGTCGGACTAATATCCGCAACACACTCGCTGCCAACAGCAGACCTTCCGCCGGCTGGTCGGAGAGGTGAGCGGGGCGCGAAGGGCAGCCGGGTTACAGCGAGCGGTCAAATGCGAGGGGCTCCGCTGGGCTGCTCATTTCTTCGACCTGTAAGCTCAGATACCGGGTTTGAGGAACATCTAACCCCCTCACGCAATTTACAATATTGACATTTTACGCGTAGGTCCGATTACTTCATTTTTGTCCCCTCAAGAACACAGCCCGAGAGGCCTGCAAGAAAGCGCCGCCGCCGTCCAAGCAGCGGCTGGCGGGCTTTTCCGCCTCGCCACCTGGCCGCTACTTCTCAGCCGCGCCAAATGTGAGCAAGCAGCCAAATTTCAAACAAAATAACATTTCAAAAGGACACCTACGACGTGCTGTTTTTTAAAGTTTAGGACCGTCACGCGCGAGCCATTCTACCCACACAAACAGCAGGCCAGCTGGGCGGCTGCTCCATTTCTGCATCAGCATCTCGCGCTCGCCGCGCGCCGTCCGCCCGCACTTACGCAACCGAATCGCGCGCGAATTGCCTCCAGACTCGCCGTTCGCGACGGTGACAAAACGACAGGGCGACGGAACGAAAAATAACGAGGAGATGCGCTAAAATTCGCACGTACCTCAGTGCTGCTGCGGGACCGTGTCGCAAACGCACCCTGTCGCCAAGAGAAGGGGAGCACGGGGGGGGGGCGTTCCTACGTGACGTGGGCAAGACACGCGCGCAACAACCCGCGCTCGTTGGCTGCAGCGCCACTGATCTGGGACCAGCGGAGCGGCGCCTCGGTCGGAGCGCTGACACCGCGGGCCGCGGGACCGAACTGGTCTGCTGTCAGCGTCTGGACCGCGGTTCAGTTGGGGGGGGGGTAACACACATAGATAAATATACTGAACAAAAATACAAATGCACAAAAATAAAATATAAATGCACATTTACACATTTCTGGTGTTGCTCCTATTTTACAGCAGTTAAAAAAAAGCGCACAAAAAGCATGACTTTCAAATTTTGCTAGATAAAGAATTTAAATTTTTTTTTAATAAAATTTGTTTTTAGTTTTGTGATAATCGTTCCGCTGTGCAATATCAACGCAGTTACCGAGCAGCACGATCTCCACACAGGGGGCAATAAAATGGCAACACAACGTCCCAGAGGCTTCAGCTTCTGAGGAACTGGTTGACAGAGTCATGTTGCAGGGATCTGAACACACTTCCAACTCAAAATGTCCCAGTTCTTCCATGGCCTGCCCTCTCACCAGATATCACCCACTGAGCATCTTTGAGATGCTCTGGATCGGTGCCTGACAATAGACAACGTTCTTCGGTTACAGCTGAAGAGTAGGACAACATTCCACGATCCACGACCTCATCACCTTTGTGAAGGTGATGTGACTTGCTGCTGCAGGCAAATGGCGGTCACACTTGGTACTAATGTGGGAAGTCTTTCACAACCCACCTTGTTCTTGTTCTTCTTCTGCAACCAAGAGAGCCCCATTAATTAATGTCATTTTTTGTTTTTTTTAGATCTTTCAAATTGTTGCATGATGCATTTATGTATTTTTGTTCAGTATAGCTTTGTTGTGGGGTAAGTATGGGCATGGTCTCCCAAACGTTCCTACCTTTTAATACTGCACTTGAATGCTGGTTTGGTGGTTAACTGTTTTTGCACCTGGAATTTTAAGATCTTCCAGAAGTTCTGATGCTACAGCGTGCAGGAATGCAGTTAAAATGGAGCTGGAGGCAGGATGCCTATGTTATGACTGATCACTCGATGTCCTGGTATGAAAATGTGTTTTTAACAGAACTGTTCTGTGTTTCAGCTTGAGATGTAAAAGAGGCCAAACAAGCTCAAACTTGATTCATTCTCTTTGCGAAATAACAACCAATAGTTGCCCTGCGAAGCTGCATGCGAAACACACAGGAACTGCTTACACGACGGGGTGACCGGGGTGTTTGTACGATATTTGATTTATTATCGGACTGTTGATGGAATTCATGCAGACCCGTCTTTCGTGACAAGATTACGCACCAAAACGTTTTACATGCCCATTTCTTCCGCTAATGTACAGTACTGTGCAAAAGTCTTAGGCGTGCAACTTGAATGTGTGTTGAGAAGTACAGGTAGATTCTTATCTACCATCAGGGAGGTTTCTGGTTGGTCCCAAATTCATTGTACAGCCTGAGAATGACCTCAAACACCCAATCTCATACACAACTATGTTGAGCAAAAAGAAGGAATCCTGCAACAGATGCTATGGTCCCCACAGAGCCCTGATCTCAACATGATCAAGTCAGTCTGGGTGGACATGCAGAGACAGTCAAAGTGTGCAGAACAACTGTGGCCAGTTTGGAAGAACCTACCAACCTCTACCTTAAACTGCATGCAAGTTTGCATAAGAGAATTGATGGTGTTTTAAAGGCAAAGGGTGGTCCCACCAAATATTGATCTGATGGAGGTTTTTTTTTCTCCTGCACTTTTTAGAAGGTTTATTGATTAATAAGTATTCATGGCATTATTTCTGGAACCATCCTCACTTTATAGTGTTTTTCCCACAGGTGCCTCACACTTTTGCACAGTCCTGTATATTTGCATGTATTTACACACTTACTTTTCCATTACATTGTACACACTAGCATATATTTTAGCTGCGTTTCAACCACCTTTTGGTGGTTTTCCCAACTCTGTCAGCTCTGGGACATTGTGTTGCTCAGCAAAAACTGCCATTTTATTGCCCCGACGATAAGCAACATCTGTGTAGTGATCGTGCTGCTCAATAACTGTGTTGATCTTCCACAGCTGATCTATTATCAATAAATTAAAAAGAAATTTTAATTAAAAAATTAAGGTTCTTTATCTGACAAATGAAATTGAAAGTCACATTCTTTTTGTACGCCTACAAAAAAACCTTTTCTTTTTTTATTATTTAACTGCTGCAAACTGGGAGCAGTTAATGTCCTTTAACTGGAAGATCTTAAAAGTTGCCCTGATTTGTAAGTAGGTATTGCAACAAAAAAAATTTAGAAATGAAAAAATTGTAAAAAAAAATTGTACACTTTCGTTTATGTGTTGTGTTTAGACATAAACTGGAGGCGAGCAGATTATGCAGGACCCTGAAAATCCTACAACATGGAGGAGCAGCTCGTACTGTGGCGGGAGCTCAGGTGAGAAGGAATAGGAGGACTGTGGCCAGATTCGAGAAACACGGATGAAGAAAGATGTGGCTGCTACAGGTTTAAGACCCAAACGAATCCGGTCCGAGCAGCGACACAATAACAACAGCACATTGGTTAAGGACCGTAACCACTACACAATATTTACAAAACATCTCCCCTGAAGTCCTTCAGGAAATGGTCCACCTCCTTAAAGGGTTCATGTAAAGCTGAGGTAGGCGCACACAGCACAGAGACCCCCCACAGAGACAGCAGAGCACTGCAGGGCCATGGAAACGTAGCAGTTGGAGCCAGTAGATGGCGACACAGGTGTGATATATGACATTACAGCCTCTTGCTTCAAACACTGAAGACGAGTTAATAAGATTTTTTTTTGAAAGTCAAATTATTTAATAGACCATTTGTACTGTAGAATTATTCAGTGTTTTTACTCAATACCGGCACAACATTTGGTTTTCTCTCGCACATCCGTTTGTGTGCAGAATGACAACGTGAACCTTGTTTCGTCATCTAGACGAATGAGGTTAACATTTCAAAAAGCCTCTGCTGAAGTTACCAAATAATAGCGCCATAATTTGTCCATCAAACCATCGTTGCCTTTTTTTCATACTTCAAATCAAAGTAAAAACATTTTTAATACTTTATAACCCATATCTTATTTTCTTTATATGATAATTAAATGGACAGACTGCAAAGTAGGCAGATTTGTATTCATTTCCAAAACATCTTTTCACTCAGTTACCAGCCAAAAATAAGTTCATATTAGCATAATGCCACTGTTAATCCACATCTTTGAACTCTCTGTGTGCTTAAAATCCAGACATATGGTGATAATCCAGAAAAGTTTTGAAATATTAGGCAAAGATATGATGTTATATGGAGTTAACACTTTCTTGTCTATTAGTGTAAAACACAGTTTTTGGTTTTTTTTTTGTTTATTTTATTAAAAGTAGTTACTGGGCCAGTGACTAAAAATATCCAACTTCTATATCACTGATGTACAAAACTGTTAAATGTTAATTACTGTAAAAAAAATACCTGATATTATAAAGAGCACGAGTTACATTTAAATAGCAAACAGTTGTTGGGTTTTAATGGTGCGAATAGTACGGTGTTGACAAAGCAGACCTGCTCCTTCCCGCCGTTCTGTACAAGTACAGTATTCAAAACCTTCCATTCTGTGGCGTTTTATTTTGTGAAATTCAGTTTCTTTTTGAGCAATTTTGGATCGTATATGTTCAGCTTATTTTATGATCTCTGCTCTGAAAATGAGTGAAGTTCAAAACTATAAATATTGATATTATCCAGGGATTATTCCATAAATATTAAAAAGTAGATATTAAATCCGGAAAACAACAAAAACAAAATGAACGGCAGTGAGGAGCTAAGAGGTTTATGCTCACTTAGGTCAACTTGTAGTTTCTTTTTCAGTATATTAGATGCAGGGGCATTTGGATCCATTCATGATCAAATACAGTCCCATTATTATGAGTATTACTGTAATAATACGCTATTATATTTACTGTCATCTCCAACACATTTCAGACAAACGATTTTTTTATCAGCGGTATGACTGTGTCTTAAACACACTGCATAAGCGGTGTTTATGTTTGTGCTTTATGCTTGTCGATTGCCTGTCCCATTACAAATGTAGCTGACTTCATTTTTAGATCATCTCCAAGTAAGATCTGAATCCCCCTTTCATCCTCAGGCTTCAAAGCCAACCAACACTTACTTCAAACAAATCTCAGCAAGTGCCAATCACGTTCCCAGCGAAGGCAAACACAACAACAGAAAATGCTAATCATCCAAAGGCTGAATCTACAAAGTAAATAAAGAAATTATAAACAGATGCCATAATTTGTAACATATGGATAAATAAAGCACTATGTCATCCTTTCAAAACAAGGGTTCAGATGAGGTCCCTCCCTTTTTTTTTTTTTTTTTTTTTTTTTTTTTCTTGGATTCAGCTTGGGAATTTCTGCTCGGCCCGCTCCTTTGCCTTNTCAAAACAAGGGTTCAGATGAGGTCCCTCCTTTTTTTTTTTTTTTTTTTTTTTTTTTGGTCTTGGATTCAGCTGCTTTCATAAGAACTTTCTACTTTGGACTGTTGAATTTAAGTTTTTTTGTGATAAAGATTTCACCCAGAATTTCTCATTCTGAAAATAAAATGTTTACGTCGGGTTATTTTGCAAACGTGTAGTTGCATCCAACTGGTTTCATGGATGCATAGCTATGCACAGGCAGCAGTGCAGTTGAGCAGTTGAGTTTCATCATAGCAGAAACAACATCTATCGTACTTTTCTTCATGAAAAAATACGGGGAGACTTGGGCACTTTTTGAAGGAGACGTGATCTTTGGGGTTGCGCTCACCCCGCCTGATGCACATCGGCCACAGTTTGCTTTACAAAGTTGACGCCTCTAATATTTCTTATTGAAGAACAGGACTCACTGAATAAGCTAAACTGTTTGTTTCTGAAGAAGATTTATTGGGACTCGTCTCAGGGCAGGAAAATGAATTGCAAAGGACTATTTGTCATCACTTAATAATAAACTCATTTACTTTGTTTCATTCAAATGATGATTATTATTTCTTCTTCATAGTTGATAGCAGTTAAAGGAAGAAGAAAGAGGTCCGGCTGACTGTCCAGCAGTGCTTCGTGGGTATTTTGCTTTGTACTCAGGTAAATAAGATAGTAGGTAAAAGAAAAGGGTATAACCTATGGTTCCCCTTAATATTTTCCAGTACATAACAGGCTTCCCTGTTCTCCTCTACACTGTAAAAAACAGTCCTTTCAGTGGCGTCCCTAATGTTTCAGAACTGATGCCAGACCTGAGAAGAAAAAAAAAAGGTGTTTTGATGGGCTTTGGTTTCCTTTGGTTTGGTTCTCGTCACACTTTAAACTTTTGATAAGATGTTGACAGTATCAGAAATATAGATGTTTGTTTCCTGCTTGAACTTTGGTAAATTCTGGGAAGTTTCAGAAATTTCAGACTTCGGTTGTCTTCGAGCCCCACGTTCTAGACACTCAAGCTTCGCTCCAGTTCTGCTGCGGCGACTTTTTTCTGTTGTTCTTGCATTGTTTCACGCCAAGCAGCGTGAAAAGATGAGATTGTTATCGAGTCAAAAGAGGGGTTACGAAATAACACTGTGAGTGCGGGCGATGAAGACTGCAGAGGACGAAGGGGGGCTGAGGAAGGCCGATATTTTGACATTTACGACTCAGTGCACAAGAGATGCACTCAGATCGTGCACAGCGTCTTCATCCACTTCCCCCCTAGACGAACAGCTTTCATCTCTCAATTAGCTATAATAACCGTAAAGTGTAATTTTGTGGGACTTTTGAGACAATTCTTGTGATTTTTCACAGAGGTCAGCACTTCTCTTTTTCTGTTGACCATCTTGTTACTGATCTGCTTCTTCTCAACACATCGCTGTTTCTGCACCAGGGATGCAGATATTTCGTATTTGTCGTACTGACTGCTGTGTGACGGTTTTCAGTCGGCATTGCTTGAAGGTTGTCTGGGAAAAAAGTTGTTTTTTTTTTTTTTAAATTAAAATCAGCAAAAACAAACTAGGAAAGTTGCCTGATTCCCTCTTACTGATGGCAACTCCTCCTGTTTTTCTTTGGAAATCCCATATTCGGCACCAATTTCCGGTAGGCTCTCCATCATATTCCAAGCCCTTGATAAATCTCCGTTTCTGAAAGCGTCGCTTTCATTCGCTCACAGCGTCTAAATACACATCTGATTTTTTTTCTAAAAAAAAAAATAATAACAATTTGCAATATATGCATATCTTTTTTTTTCCCCCTGATTTTTCACTTTGTAGCAGGTCAGGCTTTTCTCTGTGTGTCATTTCGCCCCGACACTGTATGCTGGGGTCAGAAGGACAGTCAGAAGTACAGCTGTGTTGCCCTAAAGGAATATGACAAATAATGAACTATTCCTGACAAATTTTCCACGATAACATAATACAGGCCGTGGAAAGCGGGCACAGCAGCATCGGGAAGGCTGTCCAGGAACAGCTGAGCTCTCCCTGCCAACACGGACTGGAATATGTAATCATGCAATCGCCTAATTCTCTATATAGCCTCTCCAGGCGGCTGCACTTCAAAGGGGAAGTGAAAATATGGCATCTTTCTGAGTCCACGTTGGCTAATGTACCCTGACAGTCACCCTTAAGACATCTCCCAAGGGTAAAGGGGAGTTTCAGAGCATTCGTTTCTCATGTGCGCCCTGTCATTAACCCAGTGTTTTTCTCTATGGACTCCTTTCTGCCTCCTGCACCGCTACTAGCAGTGTTTACCAGCGTGTTACCCTGGTACTAACCTACGAATGAGCCCGGAGCGCAGAAGCAGGTGTCGGGCGTGTGCGATGGGCCGTTTACTCACAGAGACTTGCAACCTGAAGGTTAGCAGTTCAAGTCCTGGAAAGTTTGATGAGGGAGTAGATTGTAGTTCTGCTGTTGCAATAAGCGCCTACGTTTTGCCCCACGTCTATCAGTTTTTTCGACAATTGACATCTGGAAACAATTTGGAGGTGGTTGGGGGGGAGGTGGGGTGGTTAGTCTGGTTAGTCCAAAGGGCTCCAGTTTGAAGCTCGTTCCTGCGACTAGTTCTCTTCATCCCGGCTCTCGCCCTGCTACAGTGAATGTATCATTTAACACTGTAAGTCAACTTACACCTTAACTTAGTCCAGGTGGTGAGAAAATCTGGTTAAAAGTAAAAATGCAACAATAACTGTCAAAATGATCGCAGCTGATCGACTGGCCATATTATAGAGACAAACCTGGTTTATCACAGTGCCTGCAAAAATAAACAGGTCGTTATATATCCAGGCAGCAGACAGATGTAAAAAAAAAAAAGCATACAGCTAATGCGTGATATTGGGGGGCTACAGAAATATGTGGCATTACGGAGAATCTGCGCCTCCTTTGATGTCTGCAGGCTGCGCGCGGTGTTTCTGTCGCGACACTCGGTACGTCTGACAAGTTTTAGAGGTTTAGCGTAAAAATGACCCAAGAAAAGAGGGAGCGAGAGGAAGACAGTGACGGCCGAAATGTAAAAATCGGTGAAAACGGCTAAACGGAGTTTTTCCAAAGTGTGGTGGGAATTTTCAAGCCGCCTTCTTCTTTCCTCTCGCACAGAAAGCAGATTCAGGGCGAATAGGAAGGAAAGCACTTTCACATCTGTAAATTTAAAGGCTAAAATGTAAATATCTAAAACATCTGAGATATCAGCCCAGGTGCAGACACTGTCTGTAGTTGCATTTTTACCAGTTTTACCCGACTGGTTTCGAACGGTTTCCTGTTTTACAAGTTTATTTGTACGTCGGCTTGTCTCTGCAGCCGTGAAATGCCTGTGGTGACAAAAGGGTTTGTTAGTCGGCCGCGATTAAAAGATAGATCGAGAAATATCTTATTATCCCCGACACTTATCGATTTTGAAGAAATTCTCGGTATTTATAGCATGAGAAGCATCTTCATGGCTCAGTCGAAATGTGAGCAACTGCTGCGCTTCTTCATTTGGAAACGCTTTTTTTTTCCTTTTTTTTTAACACTTAATCTTATTAGAGCCGTTTGAGTTCGTAAAATTTGTTTTCGACGCTCACAACGGCGGGATTCATGCAGACAAAGTCGCTTCTACCTTGTCTATTACATGAGCCGAGTGTTTATCTCACAATACAGTCGCTCGCTGTGAGAAGAAGCGCGTGATTGATATAAAAGTCCAAAGCTATTTAGAAAAGCCCACGTCCGCCAACTGCGTGTGGCAGCAACCCGTGTTACTCCACTTTACTTTGTTTTAATTGCTTAATGGAAAGCTTTGGCTAAAAAAAGACACGCGAACGTGTGTGGGGTGGGGAGGGGTTGTGGGTTCGTACGTAGCTTTGTGCCCCACGTCTATGTTGGCTGTGATGCTGTATGAAAATAAACGAATGAAACGGAATTACTGCTGAGGGCGAACGGTTATGCGTTTGAACGGCGAAATGTTTACACCTGATTTTTTTTCTTTTTTTTTTTTTTGTTGCGTTGCGGGGTAATTTTCTGATGCAATTCACGCTGAACCTTTTGAAACGGGCGGTCGCGGGTTCCACGTTCCTGCGTGCAGACTTGTGATTTAAAAGTCCGTTTTAAACAGTCGCATAAGATGATCCCGCGTCTTCTGTCTTCTTCGCGACCGGATAAAGACCGACACAAACTTTTAAAGGGCAAAAATAGCCATTGTACAAGCAGTTTCGTGTTTCCCCCAAATTTCTATTGTATTATTATTATTTTACCTTACGTACCTTTCCTCGGCTTATTTTAGCTCTTTACTCGGTGTTTTCAACAATTTCATACGTTTGTACGCTTACTTGTTTGACGTAAACACAAAAGGGAAATTATCCTGCTAATAATACAAAGTTGCCCTTATTTGTTGTGTTTCGGGGCCTTTGAAATCGTTCTTTTTTTTCCAGTCCTGAAAGAAATGAACAACAACAAAAGTACCGTTTTCTTCAAACGCGGCTGCAACACTTGCGCTCGTGATGGAAAAAGAGGCAGAAGCATATTTGTTTGTCTGCCACATAGATAGACAGATAGATAAATAAATAAATAAAAATAAACGATTGCTCAATGTAGCTACTGGCTGGAAAGTTTCAAATGCCATTTTTGTAACTATTTTCAGACAACATCCTGTTAAATCACCCGAACAGCACGCGGAGCACGAGACGCCGCGAGAGGAAACGCGCGCGCGAAGCAGCCGACAGATCTGAGGCGCCGAGTCCGCGCCGGTCGCGTCCCCTTCTGCAGCATCCGAGGCGAGGACACCCCACCGAGCGTGGAGACCAAGTCCATCTCCGCGCAACCAATAGTTTCCACGTTCGCAGTTCCGGGGACGCAATTAAACGTGATATACTGGCGGCGAAACCTTGGTGATCGTTGCGAGAACACAACTATAATCTAGTCCGTCTTCGAACCAAAACAAATTTGGTTCTTCACAGAGCCTCCGTGGTGCCGCTGCTATAAATTATGGGCGTTCTATAACCAGGCGAAGCAATGAAACTCCGCTTCCCAAGAGTGGCGAATCCACAAGTAAATGATGTACTGTGGGAAGCGATGTGTTCACAGCCCTGTTTTCCCACCCGTGCTACCCTATGTGCGCCTAAATATTATTTACTTATTCCTTTAATTTCTCTTTCATTATCGCAGCGAACCGCTTCCTCTAGGCTTTCGGGGGGGGGAGGTTGTGCCCTCGCTTGTTTAAGTCCGCAAGGCGTTTGGTTTAAATCGGTACCTTCCGTCACCCCGGCAGCACGTGATCGCTGTCCACGCGGGTGATTGACGGGAAGCAAAGAGCCGTGTCGGAAACACGACGCAGCCTCACGGGTAACCAGAGCCGGGGGGGGGGGGGTAACACGGGGCAACACGGCATTCCGCGGGGTTGTGGCCGACATAAGGTTAGGTTATAGAAAAGCTCCTTTGTTGTGGTTTTCAAACAGACGCCAAGAGGTCACCTGTGCGCACGCGCCGTATCGATCCTTTATCGGACGCGGTTAGAAACGGTGCGCGAAATTTAGCTCGGCTTTATGTCAGACCTGCTTTTTTTACAGTTCCATCCACGTCGTCTTCCTGGCGGGATGTCAGAGATGGGCATAACCGATGACGTCATGCGACTTTCCTTCTCTGAAACGCACGGAATCTATTCAGTTGTTTGGGAAGTCAGTAAATGTTTGCTGGACGCAGCAGGCTGTCCTGGGGGTAAAGTAGGGTGACCCGCTGGGTGGGAGTGGGCGTCAAGCACACCTGTCCCCTCACAACGCAGCAGGGGCGACTTAGAGTCTCTAGCTCACCCGAAACGTGTCTTTGGAGGGTGGGAGGGAACGAGAGCACTCGGAGGAAAGTCACGCGACTACGGGGGAAAGCTTGTGAACTAGAAACCGGCTGAGTCGGATTCGAACCCACGTTCCCAACACCCGGCCTCCGCAGCCATTATATTCCATTCAAATTAAGAACTTTCTTTTCTTTGCCGATTCCCTTCTGCAACACTTAACCAGAAGATGTTACCGGCCTACGTGTCTGCTTTGTTCTGTAGATAAACGCAGACGGCAGAGCACAGCGAGGGGCCTCATGTACCTGAAGCAGGTGACTGACATTTTAAGCAAGACGTCCCCCCCGAGCAGACGAGCCGAAGGTTTCTGTGATGCCCGTCTGCAGTGTGACAGGTGCAGCCCATCACAAAATGTCAGCCGGCGTTGCGTTTGATTTCCTGGCTGACTGGAAGTCATGTGATGAGCACCATGTCGCTTCAGCGTCGAGGAGTCAGCCTCCAGCTGCCTTCGCGCAGCAGGTGAACAGGACGGCCCTAAAGCCCCCCCCCCTTCACAACAGCAGCCGGGTCTCTTCTCCTCTCCACGCCGTATGTCCCCATGACGACAACTTGTTTAAATCGTGATTCCTCCCAACCTGTAAGATAGCGTCACAGTGCAAAGTTTGCGATTGTTTAGATGTATCTTTCCACCGTATGCAGATTTTCTCACAAAAACACGTTTGACTCTGAAGCTCAGCAGTCACAACCTTTTCTGACCATTCAAACCATTTTATTTGTACCTCAAAGGAGAATATAAATTCTCCCTGGCAAGCTGATAAATTCAACCTTTGGTCTGATGGAACAGAATGTCGGTACGGTTAAAACCTGCACTGCGAGATGTTTATCCTCCTCTTATGTTTCACACAGTTTCCAAGTTAACGCTGAACCTCCAAAGCCTGAAGCAAATCTTAAATTATTTCCCGCGGCACTTCATGGGGTGCCAAACGTTTATTTGTTTCGGATTAGTTTAATTGCCCCCCTGTTTTTAGCCGTCAGACAGCACACGAATGCTCGAATAAAAAAATTACAAGGCCCACTTTCATAAATCTGATTCAAAGAAAACAAAGAACCAAAAGATTTAATAACAAAGTTGAATATTTGGTGTCAATTTGAAATGTAAATGACAATTCAGTGACTGGTGTTTCTGCCTGTTTCCTCTTTCCTGTGCTAATTTTATAATGGCTACAACTGATTTACTTCCCTCATAACCAAGCAGCAGAAATACTGATATTCAATATTATTAAGTGGTTTTCGTAGTTTAAAGTACAGCAAGGAAGTAAATAAGAGCACATTATCGAGCATCATGTCTATTTCAGATAAACTTGCAGCTCCACTTCAGTTCCTGCTGACGTGAGACGTATGATTTCAGCTTTTAAAAAAACATTAATGCAGGATTTTCCTTCTGCTCTTGACTTTCGGCGACGGAATCTGAAAATATCGGAAGATGCGGAAAGAGTCTTCGAGGAGAGATTAGAACGAAAACAATACATGAGATCAGAAATGAAACTCAGATGTTACATGGGGTTTATATTACCCGGCTTATGTTATCTTTTGTTTTACCCCTGTAAGCCAATTCGTTCCTTGACGTAAAAATAAATATATATTGGACTTTATGATAAAAATAGACAGTTTCTGACAAATTTTTTTTTTTTTATTTTGGAAGTACCCAAGCGGTCATCATCCGAGTTATCCTTTGGCCATTTGAAGTCAGTTCTATAGTCAAAATGTGTTTTAAATTTCTCTCCCATCCATGCTGAGATGTTGGTTTTCGATCCGGCCGCGTTTTCCGCGCCTCAATGTGTCCGTAAACTCTTCAAGCGGCGGAAGGATCTTCCGACAGGTGAGAAGTGCAGAAGGTAGCTCTGATCCGTCTCGTCGCTGTAAGCAGTGGGCGAAAGTCTTTCTGCACGTCCACCTGACCGTGTTTTAAAATGCGCTGCACCAAAGACAGTTGGAACCCATTTGGCGGACAGTTCATCGCAGCAAGAGGTGGAAGCCTGTTTCCCTGCTGCGGCACGAGCAGTTTTACCGCTGACTTAAAGCCCAGTTTTTTATTTACAGGCCCGAGGTCTCTTGCTTGAAGATTAGAAATGATATTAAAAATATCATCCACAATCTCTTGAAGGCATTTTGGGAATATTTATACACGACTACCGCTGCGCGCATCAACCCATTTTGCCTGTTAGAACCTTCACACTGTTCACTGGAATTTTGCTTGAAATTATCTTGCAAAAGCACCAGCTGGTGTTTGGAAACGTGCCGGAAAGCATGAATGAATGAAATGTGTAAAATACGTACTGTTAGTATATTTTAAAGCTCCACTGTACTCTTCTTTTGTTCATGCTAAAACTTGGTTTCCTAACAGCAGCTGGGGAACCACCATCTTTTAACAGAGTCATCTAATGTAACAGTTATTGCATCCATAAGGTTGCATGACACCCTGTACCTGTCTAAGAAGTGCTTCACATGTACAGATGTCATGTGTTTTCCAAGATTCATCATTAGATGTCTAGTTTTCAGTTTGAAATTTTCCACACGTTCGTGCAACTGACGAAAATGAGCAGAGAAACGCAAAAGATAACAGTATGAGGAACAAAACGCCGAGATTCCTAGCCGTAACGATTCTCATTTCTTCTTTTAGTCTTTTGCCGAAAGATTTGGAGTTTCGCGCGCCCGAGTAACAGGCCCGTTTGAAGAAAGTAAGTTCTGAATGCGACTCGCATGCAAATAAAGTGCCGCTACTAAGAATTTTCCTTTAGTCTTTCCTGGCCTTTTGCCAGCATGTTTATTTAAAGAAAAAAAAATCCCTTTTACAAGCAACACCGCCCTGTATTGACTCTGACTCCAAAACAGATAGTGATGCTTTCAGGCTGTCGTTTCTGTTACGGTCAAAGTGGAGGACCCTGGAATGGAACAAAGTTGCATTTGTTAAGTTTTATCAAAGCCGTCTTCTGCTCTGTGCCTCGACGTCTCAGAATCAGCACGTCCATCTAAACTGTTCTGTTTGTGTGAATGTCAGAAAAGACCTCCGGCAGGAGAGATGTGCTTTTATGGAGGTAAACCTACCGTTTCACCATGCGAAACAAGGGGGAGTGGAATCCATGAAACCTCGCAATGTTTTCTTTTCTATGTCTCAGATGTACTTCCATTATGTCAACCTTTCACATGTACAGGTTCTCTAGGTGGGAAACCTTCTTTGAACGTTTGATGAAGTGGAGACAAAATCCATCCATCCATCCATCCATCCATCCATCCAGTTAGTTTAACCACTGAATCCTGGTCGGGGTCACCGGGCTGCAAAACTGCCCCTCAACGGGATGCCAGTCCGGTTAACAAAAAACCCTACAAATTACAGTATAAAATGCAAAAGCTCCGTTTAAAAAAAAAACCTGCAAAACACCAGTTCCGTCGGTGTTGAAATAGACATTCTTAATAATGGAATATTCAGAACACGTTCAAATATATAGGAAACAAAACGACACCTTTCTGTACTTCACGGCTCACGCTGACATTTTCCACGATAAATAAATCCAAGTTATACTGACAGAGCCCAGAACTTGTGGCAAATGCTTTTCCAACTGTAGATATCGATATGCAGATGTTCAAAACGGAATCAAACAAATACTTTGGGCATACTCAGATTTTCTGATGTTCTCAAAACACCAGATCAGTAGTCTTGCGGTTGCGATCAGCGTCGGGGTTGCAAAACAATTTATTTTGCTGGATAAAAAGTGAAGATATAAATTTCCCATGAGCCTCAGTTGGTTTTTATGCTCTGGGGCCTTCGGTACTTATCGGCCGGGCACGTTCTCCATTCATCTCTTATTCTCCGGTTTAAATAAAGACTGTTTTGTCAAGTTTGGGATGTCCTGCGGTTCGCCTGGGATGCGGAGCTGCGCGCCGTGACTGACGTGTTCTTCTCGTGCTTTCGTCCGTCGGCCTTAATCTTCCGACTCCCGTGACCGGTTTTCCTTTCCGAGCAATTTTGGGGAGCGCAGCCCCCCTTTTCAAATCGCGGCTCAAGGTTCTGAATATTAAACAACGATCTGTCACAGGAATCCACATCCTCTCCAGTGCCACATCAGCCCGAGAGCGGAAAAACCGATCCTGGAATCTGCTGTAAACCATCGGCCCAAAAACCCCACCCACCAACTTACCACTAGAAAGGAGCCGTGGTAAATGCACAGTTTTAATAGCAGTTCCTAAATGAAGTCCTGGTTACATCATTCTGTTTAAGACCAAAATCTGCATCGTTTTTTTTTTCTTCTTCTTCTTTACCTCAAAGATATATATATAATACACTACACATTTTACATATCATTAGACACCACAGGGCTGCGATGTGGTGGACGACGATGATGATGATGGTGGAAATTTTACGTGTCGCGCTACGCGCATCGTCGTCAGCGACGTGTAAAAATATTGTCTTCGATGCGATCGCAAAGTTCGTGCAAAAGTAAAAGCCGACCGTTATCCTGAACCGCTTATCCTGAGGAGGATTTATCCTGAATTTAATGCATTTTTCCAGCATCCATCCCTTTAACGTTAATACATCCAAACTCTTTTCAAACGTGGCCATTTAGGGCCATACTGATGTGTGGAAGTATTTGGAAGCCAAAGGCAAGACCGTGTATGTATACATGCGTGTATTTGAGCGTAAACTTGTGGACTCGTGCGTCCGGCGCATCGCTTCTCTCTGCTGACGGGACTTTACTGAAGGGCTTCTGCTATTTTGGCCACATGCTGGAGTGAAGTAATTCCCCTGACGTTTCCCATCACCTGACACCACCTCAGCCTCTCTGTGGTCACACAAAGGCAGAAAATCAAAAGCAGGCTGCCGAAAACCTGCTTCCTTCTTATTTCCAGCCCCTTTGGCTTAAGCCGTGTCACCACCTTCCCGACTCGGACCCGCAGGGTTGGTTCTCGGCGTCCGGCAGCCCTGGCACATGTCCCCCAGAGGCCCTGGAGCACGGAATCCACTGATCCGGCCACACAACCTCAGCCCCCACATCAGACGGACCAGAAAGAACCACTGCTAGACCAAGCTTCTCTCATCTGCTGAAACATCTCGCAGACACACACTGCAGCATCATACATTCTCTGACAGATTCCCAAAGAATTTTCTTAACTTTGGTCAAATGAGCGCAACTCAAACAATGTAAAACAGACACTGCAATGACACACATTTTTTAATATCCAGTGGGAGGAATGCGATTGGAAATTTTTTCAAAAAACGATGGGAAGATGGCAAGATGAGGGTAGGACTTTATCATCACTGAATACAGTAGCGTTAACTCAGCCGCTTGTCTTTTACTGGGTCATGCGGGTCCGGAGTCTATCGCAGAAGAGCTAGACACAAGGCTACGGGGGGAGTGGGGGCTGGACAAGACAGCAGCATGACCAGTTAAACACGTGCCTTTGGACTGTGGGAGGAAACCAGAGTAGCGGGTAGAAACACAAACGCCGACACAGGGAGAGCAGAGGTTGGGGCAAAGACCGAGTCGGGGTGGAACTCGCAGCCCAGGCGCTGTGAGGCGGCGGTGCTGATGTACAGCAGCAGAGCATTGACAGTTATGCTTTTACACATCGCCAGAAAAAGTAGCATGTTCGGGGCTTGATCTGCAAACGCTTTCTAAAACCGCCATGTTTCGCAATGCCTTCGTAAAACTCGGGTCAAAAGACGCCTTAAATGCAAGCGGTTGTGATGTCGTCGAACGCAAACCAAAACCCGACAGAATCAAAAATGCTTTCAGTCCTAAATGGACATTAATGGGCTAAAATAGACAGAGTAAGTTTCTGTCGTCCTTTTAATTTTGAGCATATTTGCACGTCAAACCAGCTTAAAACTTGCAAAACGCCCCCCCCAGTTGAAACCCATCTCCCACCATGACTGAATTCATATATTTTTAACCTTGTTATAGCGATTCCTCCCATGTCCTCTTTAAATTTACAAAGCTAACGTAGGAACAACTCTAATGGATGAGCACAGTTTTGTTAAGGAGATTATAGTACTTGAATTAAGCAACTACAGTGACGAACGTTTGACCAGAACCGACAGAAACAAGTGTGGGAAACGTAACGCTGGTAGGAGAAACAGACGGAGACTCAGTATGAAAGCTGACCAGCTAAATAAGACAAAATGTTTTGGAATATTTCATGGCGATGCTGATACAGTTTAGTTTTATAGCTGTCTTCTTCACGGGCCTAAACATTGCCATTAAATATGTATCCTTGCCTGCTTGTAAATGCTGAATATTAATGAAACACCAAAAAAAAAAAAACACGCATGTAAACAACTTCTCCAGAACATTTATTCAATATGCGCAGATGCAGAATTCTCAAGTATGTGGAAAGCTGGCTGTGCGGAGATGCCGTTCTCTCTGAGGGGGGTAGCAGACAGCATGTGTATGTGTGTGGGGGGGAGAGCAAATAATAGGAATATTGGGGGCATTTCAACAGAAACCCTCGCTGCTCATCAAGAAGAAGCCTGACCTGGAACAGGCCTCACATCAGTACCAGGTGGACATCTTCCAGTGCATTGTGGGAAACACTGTAAAATTTGCTGCGAAACCCAGAGTGAATCCACAGCTTGTTGAACAGTGAGTAATGGAAGCTCCCAAAGGGACCGGTGTGAAACTACCTTGAGTTCTGCTGGCCTTCCCATGTATCATCGATCCCACCGTCTTAATCGGTCGTTTACAGTCACAGTTTCGTTATTCTTGTAATTTGCTGTCATTCCATAATGAACCAGCGGTGAAGCAGTCAAAGGTCAGCAGCTGAAACACGCCAAAGTAATTTTGCCAGACTCCATTTTGCGATATCAGATCTCATCTGACGTGCCGCTTCAGCAAGGCGAGCAAAAGCAGACAAGGGGGAGACCAAGTTCTGGCGTTTGCTCTGGATCTTCTTGCGTTATGTTTTTTGCCAAAACGTGAGCGAGTCGATCATGGGAAGAAAAATGCTCTCAGAGTTTGCGCTGAAGGTACGAGGAGCCTGAGGTTATACGTCGCAGCCGATCCAGGGCACAGAGTTTTATCGGCTTCCGGAGGGTAATTTTACCTGCAACACCAGAGTAAATCAGCGCAACTTGAGCACTTTTCAGGGGTTGCTGGCCACTAACCGCCGCGCTGCCTGCTGCTCATGCGCTGCTGGTCCACATCCACCGTAGTTTTCAGACGCCAAGCTAGCCCTCCTCACATGCGCCGAAGACAAAAGCAGCAGTGGAGTAAACAGCGTGTGGTGAAGCAAGAAGACGAAGAAAAAGAAAAAAAAACACGCTCAGCAGATAAACTGTAGTTTCCACTGAGCGACGTGCCGCACCTTTTTGAAAACGCGGTGCGTTGATTCAATCTAGTGCGTCTTAAAATAGCAAACGCACCAGACCGCAGAGGCCGGAGGCAGAGGAAGAGGAGAGATGATGTTTTTATGAATGTTTTTTCGTGTGTGTGGAGAGAGCGCGGATAGGATGGCTTGGCTCCACATCAAAGGCCCCGCTTGTCTCTGCATTAACAAGGCCCTTTGTTTCCTGCCTGGCAGATCGCACCCGCTTTTGCTACTGCTGCCAGGGTTTGGTATCCCTCAGCCTCGGTCCCACCGCGCCCTCATCAACCTGCCCCGGCCTCTTCAGGCGGGAGCCGGCGCTTCTGCGTCGGCGGCTGCCAGGGGATGGCGCACGCGGACGCCGGCGCTCGGAACCCCCACCCCGAGTCCCGACAGGGTCGGGTTCTCCTCTGCAGGGTGTTGGCCCTGTGATGGCAGCGTGTCCAGAAGAGTGGGGGTGTAAGGTTTTGGGACTGAGACTTCAAAACACAATATACCTCCTAGAAATATACAAAATACACATATGAATATACAGTCAAACAAAGAAAAGAACAAAGAACTTTGTTAGTTTAGTGAAGTGGGGTTTGGCCCCGACTTACGGTCTGGACGATGACAATAGGCCATAAATAAACAGAATCTCTTTGCTGTAAAGATGGGCCTCATTTTAGCTCCAAAGTACGTGACTGGACTAAATTTATTAGTTACTAGGTTCGGATTTCTGCCTTCCATCCCTTCACATGTGCAGCAACAGTAATTTCGGTTTAATGTCATATGATATGAGGTCTTTCACTTTAGCGCAGGAACTACTTCCCCAAGTTGGCTGCTTGAAAAACAGGCAGTGGGAGCTCAGCCTGTCATATTAGGCCATATGATGCGCATTATTGAAGGATCAGCTAATAAACTATTAACAGATTTCCCTGCGGGATCCTTTCATTCGGGGAATAATCCGATTGATTTTCCTCAAAGGCACAGAATCGGAGCGATCTTCCCCCTTTTTTCGAAACACAGCCGATATCAGCAGTTTAAAATAATGCTTTGTGAGAGGCAAACATGGTGTTTTGTCAGAGGAAGTGCTTCTGCGAGGGGAGTTTGTCCGGGTTCGGCCCTAAATGTAGTTTGGGGACAGTTTTCCGTTAGGGAGCAGCGAGCAATAAAGCACACAAATGGCTTGAGTTAAGAGCGATCGCCTCAGATGTGGGTTAACCTCAATGAAAGGATATGATTTAATTACTTTTCTGCTTTAATGTGCTGAAGTTTATTTAGAAAGCATAGTATGTAATTTTTAAGCATGGCAATTTACCCTGCTAAAAAAAAAAAAAAAAAAAAAAAAAAAATGATCTATACTGTGCTGTTTCCGTTACCNAAAGAAAAGTATGTAATTTTTAAAAAAGGGAATTTACCCTGAAAAAAAAAAAAAAAAAAAAAAAAAAAGAATGATCTATTAAATAATTAAATGAGAATAAAAGAACTGGAAATCTCAGTGGCCAAGAAAAGAGGATATGATGCTGTTGTTGTTGTTTTTTTTTTTTTTAAATTCCTTAACTGAAAGTACTGAAAATCCTCACATTGTACTTTGTTTGCAATTTTTAATTTTTTTTTTTTTTTTTTTTGCAGCGGAAGACTCTTCCCACGTTTGTTTATTAAACAGACTTTCAGGGTTTAGACATTTATTCCACAAAATAATGTAATGGCAGTAGTTTTATGTTGCGAATGACTGATGTTCAGCACATCCCAAATTAATCTGTGAATAATTCTGATGTTCATTTAGATGCCAGAACACTTTATATGAGACTTCAGCAACAACAAGAGGAAAATCAGGAGACCATCATCTCCTCTGCTATTATTTCCCCTGTCTTTGTTTAACATATCTTTTTTTGGAAAGACTGGGAATTAATCTTTAGATGAAAAATTTTAACGGCTCACACACTTCAATAAAGATGAATAAATTAAAATATCTTCCAAACAAACTAAGTCCAATGTGTTACACTTTGGACTCCCTGTCAGTTTTAACATGTCTGCATATGAAAATATTTTTTACAGCAATGTGGATTTCAAATACATGTATTTCATAATTATTTTGTAAGCAAGCGACACAGATGAACTGGTCGAAAACAGATCTACCTGTAAGTTTAAAGCAGCACCTGCATAATAACTACTGACTGTCTCTCACTTAATAGACAAATTTAAAAATTCAAATCTATGTCTTTCTGCTCACATGTCAAATGGGTTTATGCAATGAAATAAAGAGTGCAGTGAAATCAAAGTGAAATTCTTTGCTTCGGTTTGCCTGGACCTGCAAATATGTGTTAAATACAGTTGTCTTCAAAGAAATGATTCAACATTATTAAAGTTCTCCTATGAAACTGTTGCCTGCAGGAAAACTGCTAATGACATACAATTCGCTTTTCATCAAGTGTGCTCTGGGTGGGTGCAAAAAAAAAAATAAAAATAAAACCTTTTCTTTCATTTTTCGAGCTTCCTGTCCCGAAGGCAGAGCAGCACGTATAATTCACTGAAATGTGACGTCATGTCTGTAATAAGAAAAGAGTTAAAGAGGTGTGAATATGAGACTGGTTGCAAGAATGAGTCATGCCCAGTCAAAACAGATATGGCAGCAGGAGTCAAAAAAGGACATAATAAATCGATCCTCCTGAGGTTCACACACTCTTAAGTCACCCAGGAAAATCCACGTTCATCTGCAGTCAGAACAGTGGCGCCGGTGGAGAGCAAATAATAATAACAGCAACAATACACCCAAATAAAGTTTAGGTATGGGAAAGAGCAGAGCAAAAAGCACTGGTGTGAAAAACAGCTGTTTATATTTAATCAACACAAATAAACAAGAAGTTTAAACAACTCATTTATAATTTAGATTTGCATATATTAAAGTGCTTGTTTTAATCTTTTTATTAATATGCATGGATGAAATTGTATAAATATGCAGCTTTATGCAAATACCGGACACATTTTCTGTTTGTATTCCATTTTATTTCCCAGCTGTGGCTCATCATTTTCATTCAAGGAAACAGATTAAGATAAATGTGTCACTGCATCTAAGAAAATAAGTCTCTGGTTCAAATTCCAAGGACTAGACTAGACTCACAATATGTGAATCCAACCAGTGATAAACGAACGAGGGTTCGGCTCGGCAGGATTTCGGAACTGGGCTCACCAGCCTAGCGACGGAATTTTGTTAGCCTTGTTTCCTTCGTGGTGCTTGAATAATTTGATAAAAATGATTCCCCCTCACCTTCTTCCCCCCTCAACTGTTTTAGGAATTCAACAGAAGAAAAGTGGAGGAAGCAAACAAATGTGGAGGGGTTAGTTGTCAGAACTGCATACCTTGACCTGCATGGATTAAGGCTGTAGAGCAATAAACAGAAAAAAAGGGGGAAATGCTCTGTCAGTCCAAGAAGATCCCTCTCCATGTGCTGTATATGTTTTAAATGTTTTAATCAACACTATTATTTTCTGAAACGTGAACTTTCTAGCCATCTGTGGCACTGCCTGTGCAGGTAGGTATTAATACTACAAAACATGCTCTCTTGGGTCTTTTGGTGAATCCAGGATCGAGGTCACTGGAATTTAAAAAAAATCAGCAAATACATTTCTTTTTTACATATCAGGTTTTGCATAATATAATGTAGGACCTGCTTACTAATCTCTAAATGTCGGTAATTATTATCTGGCCCAATTAATTGATCTTTTTAGATTCCGACGTTTAGAAATATTAATGAAAAATATTAGTAAGGGCCGGTGGGGGCGGAGAATAAAGGGATGGTAAATCAGTGCGCGTTTTTAGCGAAAGACTCCCCGGCTTTGTTAAAGATCTGACGAAAGTTCTTTTAAAAAGGGTTTTAATTGGACAAGTACGAAACTAAGCAAAAATAGAACAGGAAACGTGAATTATTCAGGCCGACGCCTCTTGCGTCGAGTATCTTGCGCATTTAACGCGATCTATTTAACTTTGTCGAACGGAAACTTGGTCAAGCATAAATAACGGAGAAGGACATTTTCTCAGCGCGTGCGGGGGAACTGGGTGAAGTCGACGGGCTCAGTAAGTGTAATAAAAGTCATTGATAAGAAGTCGATTGTTCTTAGTGTTCCGTTTCACTTCTCCAGCGTCTCAGACGTGCAGTGGTGCGTCTTTAAAAGCGGAAACCTGCGCACAAACAATCGCGCGGCCCCCTTCGGGCCGTCGGGCTGTCAATCAGCGGGCGGCGCCCTTTGAAGTTGGCGGCGCTCGCCTCGTGCTCCACTCAAATGCGCTAGTCGTCGGTCGCGAGACGCAGTGCTTCCAGTTCGCGCGTGAGCCGCTTCTCCTCGGTCTGAGACCCGCGTCGCCCCGCAGCGCGCATCAGCCGGGTCGCCTCTTTCTTCCTCCGGGACAACTTATTTCGTTGTTCTCGTGTTTTTTTTTTTTTCCTCCCTTAGTTTGCGCTTTTTTTCCTCCCCCCCCAGTAAAATGCCCCAGCTGAACGGTGGCGGAGGGGACGATCTCGGGGCGAACGACGAAATGATCGCGTTCAAGGATGAAGGGGAGCAGGATGAGAAGATCCAGGAGAGCGCGTTCACCGAGCGAGATCTGGCCGACCTCAAGTCGTCGCTGGTGAACGAGTCGGAGATCAGTCAGAACCCGGGCGCGGTGACGGCTCCCGGGGTGAGTCCCCCCCGGCCCCGTGTCCCTCTGCCTGTGCGGCTCCAAACTTTTATCAACTTCGGTACCCGAGTGACCGACTGTACCTCCTCTTTGGTTCTTCCCCCCCAGGCCGTCAGACGGGGACAACAAGACGACCAGAGACCGGTTTACTCGGACAAACACAGAGATCATCTGGACGACGGTAAGCCGCACGTGCGAGTTCGGAAACCGAAGAGGTCGGGGGGGAGGAAAGGGGTGCGCGAGACGCCGGATATCGCGCCGGACAACGATGGCACCGTGACGCGGGTCGTGTCGCTGGTGTCACCTGCACTCGGAACTTTTCGTGGGCAACCTTAGTGTGAAAATGTGTTGCTTTTAAACTGACGTACATTCCCGGCGTGCTTAATATTATCGAGTTTTCGAACGACTTTAACTGCCTCACTGATGTTTTCGCGGGTTTTTAGCACTTGTCTAGCTGACACGAGCCAACCGTACAGTGACGGACCCCTTTAATGGGGGACATTGGCACCCAGCTCGAGGGTCCAACAGCAGGAGCAGCAGCTGTTGGAGCCCAACCACCATCTGGTGCCCCAGTGGAACCTGGTCTTCTGCTGGCTTATTAAAGGCTTTACAGGTGTCTGTAGTGAAAGAGGCTTCCAGGTGGGTGGGGAGGGACGCTGCTGCTGTGGTTTGGTTTTCGACACAGAAGAAACAAACAGAGGGCAGTTATAGCCAAGCACTGATAAGATAAACACCAAGGGGGGGCTGGCGGCCGCAGGAGCAAGCGGAAAGTAAACAAACTGTGTAAACCATCTCAGGGTGGCGAGCAGGGACAATACAGCAAAAAAACAACACCTTCTTGTCATGTGTGGAGAAGGTGAGCTCGACGGGTTGCTCTTCATTGCTGCTAATGTTCCTTTCAGTGTCCAAACACCAAGATGGAGGAGCGTATAAGGCACCGGCGTATTCGGGATACCCATTTCTGATGCTGCCCGACCCCTACCTGCCCAACGGGTCCATGTCACCATCTGTAAGTGTCCGTCAGCATGTTCTTCAAATGAACAGTTAGACTTTTTTTTAAATGTCTTTTTACATACGATTTGAGGACTGCGGCAGCGTGTGTGTGACTGTGACTTAATTTCGGATCATTTCCACCTCGACATTTAGTCTCCGACCAGTTGAAGTTTTGTAAAAACAAAAGAAGCGAGGAGACTGAAAGAAAGCAAAGAGTCGACGTTCGGATGAGGCGTTTTGCAGAAGTAAAATTGTAAACTGAGTGGGGGTTCACAATTTGATATAAATCTTTAACGTCTAACTTCTCACGTTTGGGCCGCTGGAATTTATTTTACTTTTATGGTCATGTTATTTCTACAAATCACAAATGTGGTCATATTTTCCTGTGACACGGCCTCTGCATGTTTTTTTTTTTTTTTTTTGGGCGCTGTCATGGTTGTACTGAGGGAAAACTGCACCACGTTTTTCTTATAAGGGCTGTGGTTTGAGAGCGATTTGCATTTGTTTGCATGAAATATTGTGTACGGTGTCGGCCACTTTGATATAAAAGCGAGGGGACTGAAAATGCAAAAGACTGATGGCTCAAACCTGGAGAGCACTCGGATTTGTGGTCTGCTGACTGCCATTTTGTCACGCCTGACTTTTTGCCTCTTGGCAGCCAGTGTAAAAACAGTGTAAAAGACACAGTTGTTCTTGAACGTCCGTAATATGTTGAGGAATATCCGATTAGTGTTTCTTGCCGCGTGTGATAATGACAACTTCATTCCAATGACGGAGAGTAGGACGTAACCAGTTTAATTATGTGATTACTCTGTCCGTGTGTTTACCATGTTACAAATATACCACATTCACACCGAGTACAGTGGTTTATTACTGCGGCCAAGTATAAAACACGAGTGCAGTTGCCATTTTGTATGTTCTTATGGGTAATAACTCATAATAGTCTTTTTTTATCTCTTTCATCCCAGTTTGCCAACAAATAGTACAAAGGAAAGCATTCCAGATAAGTTGTAGGCTTCTTGAAAAGCCTCTTTTACCTTCTTAGTAGTAACAACACGATTAGAGTTTAACATCCAGGCAGACCTGCGTAATAATTGAGGAATAAACCTGCGGAAATACCTGCGATGCGTGCCAGGTTTTTGAGGGATCTAACCTGCACGTGATCCCTCAGTCACCATGTTCCAGTAAGGATGTTCTCCGCGAGCAAGACGATTCTACTCGCACACCCTCTGCCTCGAGGCTCCTTTTTTGGTTAACTTTTGTTTATGTTCCAGACGTGCATATCGTTTGTGACAAATGGGGCCCATTCGACGGCTCCACCTGAGCTGTTCCTCTCGTTTTCATGCCATCGTTCTTCAAATGAAAGCTTGATGTGAAAATGTGATGCAGAAGCTGCAGTAGAGAACTGTTTGTTTGAGGCCCTCATAAATTCTACACCGTATGTAGTTAGTATAAACTGTATGGTGCAAGGCTGACTCTCTCAAATGAGTTTTGAATACTTTGGAATATTCGTTTTATAATCTACTGTCCTCAAAAAGCACCTGCATGTGGGAAAATTGAGGCATTTAAAACAATTTTCTTACTAAAAGATTAGCAGCATTTCTGAGTTGAATGTTTTAAAGCCTAAGAACTAGCCCCCCTCCCGAGCAGACTGTTAGGCAAAGGGGATATCGCTTGACAGTAAATTATGTACATTAGGTTTAATGTCAAGTTTGTCTCCATAAATCAACTGAAATAATTTCTTTATTGTTTAATCACTTTATATTTCTGTTAAATGGCTTCCAAGCATCATTATTCCAGGCTTGGCTTTGTTCTGAGATATTTTAATGTACTTTTCCACACCATGTTCCTTGATGAAAAGGAATTAACTTCATCCGGCAACGGGAAAGGGTAGAAAATGGCAGTGAAGAAAGCCAACAGAATTATCATCGCGATTTTATTGAACACACAGTTGCTTGTCCAAAGTGGCTGGTCTTTATTTGGGGCAGTGGGGGTGGTGGGTTGAAGGGAGTTGCGATTCCCTCGATTACTGCAAGAATACAATGTCTAATTTGAAGAGATCAGCAGAAGAGGTTTGGTCTGTCAGTGGACAAGGGTGGGAATGTGGAGCTGGCGGAGGAAAACCACCCCCTTTGGTCAGTAAACTTCACAGGACTCCAGCGCCTGCCCTCCTTTAGTGGTCCTCCTCTTAGGCTTGTCCTCGCATCCCTTCTCTACGGAGGATCTCTGAAGGATGGTTGCAGTCAATCTGGCTTGTGATCCAGAAGCTTGAGCATCTTTAAATTTGGCTGAAAATCAAAACGCTCACAAGCCTGCCAGATTATTATTATTATTATTATTATTATTATTATTATTATTATTATTATTATTATTATTATGTGTCTCACCTGACTTTTATCCAAAGGGATTTACAGTATATTTTTCTTCTTGTATTCTTGCAATGACCTACAGAAGTTTAAAAAAAAAAAAAAAAAAAAAAAACTTAAAACTGTAGTATATATGTATCTGAGATGACCTACCAGAAGCATCGTGCCCCTGCTCGAATACTGTACTCTTGAAGAACTCTGCCCAACTGTAGCTGGAACATTGGTCCGAGTCCCATATTTTATTATTTCTTTCTTAGATATTCTACTTAAAACTATGGCCACCATAGTCTTTATCCCTTTGTTCCATTTGGCTGAAAAAAGACCATCTGGGCAAGTTGAGAAGCTCGTTGTTATGGCCCGGTACCTACTTTTTACTTCTCTGCTCTCATTCCTTGGGAGTGTTTGTTGCGTGATTTTAGAAAATTTCTCCTTGGACTCATTAACCCTGTATGAGGAATGTGAACGAGTGCAGTAGAAGATGCAAATATGGAGGAGTAAGACTTTGCTTGGCTGAGGGGGGGAAAAAAGGCTCCAATTGATTGATCTGCAATACCAACACTGCCTATGTTGTGGGTTCACAGCTTCTTGGATTCCTTTCAACACAGTGGTTGAAACTCCATGGAACCCTTTTCTCCTCTTGATTTGGTTTTATCACGTTTTTGGGCCTATTTTGCAGAAAGTGTATATTAAAGACCTTCATGTACAGAATATTTTTGGCTAATCTTTTAATAGCATTACAGTCTGAGATGATGGATCATAAGACCATTTAAGATAGTTTAGGTGGGAAACATCCAGGACGAGGTTGGACAAAGTGTTTTTCGGAGGGCGTCAAATAGGTGAAATTGTTTGCTTTGTTTCGGCCCTGATTGATTTTGCTGTTTCATGGTTGCGTAGAAGCGCTTGAGCCTTTAAAAGATTGTTCCTCCACGGGTCAGGGGATTCTCAGTGTCTAACATCCCTGGATCACGAGTCATTGTTCTGCATTGTGAAGTCATGTTGAGGCTGTCTTGTTGAACAAGCCTTTGGTCTCCCAATAAACAAAGGCAGGAGCACGGGCTTAGCCTGGGTAATCCTCCTCTACTAGCCAAGGGCTGGAGAATCCAGTTCTGTGCTTTCTGACTGACGGTGATAAGAAGCCATCGCAGGATTACTCTCCGCAAAGGAAGGAGGCAAAAAACGGCTTTTCTGTAACTGCACAGGCTACTTGTAAGTTGCAGCACATTAAGACGCCAAGCCGCTTTTGATTGTCGACTGTCGTGTAAGTGTTGAGATGAAATAATTGAAGCAGCATGTTCTGGGAGGGCTTTCGGAGCTGGGAAGAGCTCCATTGGAGACCTTCCGTTTTTGTCTTCTGGAAAGATTAGCACTGTGGTCCCATCTAGGGCCTCAAGTGACACAGAATGTGGCAGCTTAGCTGCCTCAACAAAACCTCAAATATAGTTCAGAATTACTGGGGTGTATTCCTGGAGGAAAGAGGAAAAGCGCGCGTGTGTGTGTATGTGTGTACGCGCGTGCTGGTGAGCAGCAACTTTTGAAACAACAAACAGCTAGACCCTACAATGATAAGCCGGTTAAAATAAATGCAGAATTTTTTTTTAGCTGTGTCAGTGATAGTTATGAAGTTGAAGGTGTTGTGTAAGCTCAGAGCAGTGCCAGATTTACATTTTGGAGCAATTTACTTTTAGAATGAGATTTTGCAATGGAAACTATGCAGTGATCGAGTCCAGCGGACTGTTCCTTGTCGCCCTCACAGTGAATAAAATTTGTGAAAGCGGGTTTTACCAGGGGAATCGGAACTTGTCAAGGCCTGGCGAGGATGTTCACAGCAGAGTGATGCACAAAAGCTGGGGGTCAGATTCGGCTTGCTTGAGGACGGAAGGATGCGTGTCCCCCGCCCCCTTAGTAGAGCTGCAGTTTTTTTTCCACTGTGACGCACCAGCACTTGTGTGAACAGCGGAGCGTCCTCATGTCACCTTGGCTGGAAGGTACTGGACTCTTTAAGAGGGACAGCAGGAAATGGCAAAGTCGGCAAATTTAAATATGTACCACGATAAGTGGTCCTCTTTGAAGTGCAGGGCTCTAAAGAACCCTCAAGAAACATGCAGCAACCTGTGTTAAGATGCTGGAACGGTCCGAAAACACAGCACCTGTTGAATCTGCCCCAAGGTGTTTATTGCCGCAATTATTCATCTCCACTTCCAACTGCAAATGATAGAAGAGGAGGGAGTTAAAAGTGCTTGCTGGTGAAAATGTTTGGAGTGATAGTCTGTCCCTAATTTGGAAAACGGTATGTTTTTACGCCCATGTTTGTGGAATGCTAACATCTGCTTTGTTTTTTTTTTTTTTTTTTTTTATATGGGCTCTTAAAAGCATGGATACAGCGGGGAACATGTTTTATAGCTTTGCTGATTTTAGACGCACACGGCAGCTTCGGAAATGCTGAGAAAATGTTTTTTTGAATTGTTGGGACTGTTCGGAGGGATCCACCTAGAATTGAGTGTTTATGTTGCTATTAAGGGACGGTTTGGGAGGGTTAAATCCCGAGTTACTCAATGACTTTAACCTGGATTATCCTATTGCTATTTCGCTGGTTGCATTGCGCGAACCCTTGTTTGCACAAAAAGGAGTCCCCTTTCATGTTCAGAAACAGACCTCTTGAACTCAAGTTAATAAACTACAGGAAGACGATTAACGTGGGTAACACACTTTTTCATCCAGTGGACAGATACGTAGATGTATATTACAGTGTCTTTTAGGATAGTACCAGTGCAGTGATTTTTTTTTTTTTTTTCATCCCCCCCACCATGGTTTTGATGTATTATTTTATTTATTTATTTACCTCCCCAAGTGCTCCTTAAACATGATGATGTGGCACAGTTTCAGTTATTTAAGAGAGATTTAAAGTGGGGTCTTGGTGACAAATATAGTACAGTTTCATTTCTATTCTTGTTTCTATGGCACTGTACTTCCTGTCTTGTCCTCAAATATGTTTTTGTATTAAAGCTTTATGAAAGACAGATTTTAACTTTTAAAATGAATTGCATCAAGTAAAGTCTTTTTAAATGGCTTATTTGCAGTGTGGTTTTTTTGCTTAAGATTTGGAATCTTTGGGGAAGTTCAGCACGGCAGTTTGAAAATATTGACAGTGGCATTGTGATAGTTCAGTGTGTGTGTGTGTGTGTGTGTGTGTGTGTGTGTGTGTGTGTTCACAGCAGCTTCAAAAGATATGGGCTGCGGACTAGAGAACTAAATGTAGCCCTTTCCTCTGAGGTGTGTTAACCTCACAGAGCAGTGGTTTCTGGGTATTTGACAGGCAGGGCTGTGTGGCTGCCTCTCTCACATGTGTTTGTGTTCGCGCTCCGTTAGGCCGGCGCTGGCACTCGGACTCGCCGGCTTGAATTCCCTTTTGGGCAGGGCGAGGTGGGGGTTGGGTCCAGATCCATGTAAAGCTCTCAAGCTGAAGGTGGTGTTATTGTTAGATGCCTCCAAATGTTGTTTATTAAACATCCGACTGAACAACAGGGCTTAGATTTGACTAATTTTAGTTATTTGTTCAGCTGCCGATTTTCTTCAAAGTGACTTACAACGTTAGGTTTGTACACTAAGCTAAATGCATTGATTTACCCACTTATATAGATGCACTGTTCTGTCCATTTTTACCTTGATTGAAGCGAATGGAGAAAGAGCTCAGAATCTGGGTCTTTCGACCGTAAGTTCCAAATACTACGTTACCTTTTGCTCCGCGTCAAATCAAATGGAGGGCTAATCCCTGAATTCAGGTGAAAATTAGTCTTTTTGGGTAGAGCATGTAGTATTGCTTTGTCTTTCGAAACCCCTTTTAGAAAAACATTTATCTGAACATTTCGCTTTTAGTATTTTTCTGCTTGAATTGTATTTTCTTATGGACTTGCTTGTATGCATTGAAGTCGGCAATTTTCGATGTGTCCCGTCTTTCATCTTGTACCCATAAAGTCCTTTACGCTTGTTTGTGCCGCCGTGTGTCCATCTGTGTATGTTTGCATAGATGCTTTTACCACGTGTGTTTAGAGTAGAAGGAAACTTTAATCTTTTTGCATGTTTGATTTGTGCCACCCTAGGGGTGTGTGCGTGTGTGTGCGTGTGTTTATTTATTGAATTTTTTTTTTTTTTTGGTGCAAACCTATTGTACCTTTTCCCTTTGTGTGCTACAGAGATACTGTGGAATATATATATATATATATATATATATATATATATATATAAAAATATTTTTTTGGGCTGCTGCAATGTCAAAGTGTCCCTTTTTTCTTTAAAATGTGTTGTCTGCATTGGGGGAAACTTCAAAGCCTCATTTATCAATCAAGAAATGTATTTATGGGAACATGTGTCACCTTCAGATTATCTAATTGAGTCTTACAATTGGTCACCCATTTAATTGTCAAAGGTCATAGCTAGATGGAGTCGAGCTGAAGTAAGATCTGAGTTGTGTTATGACGGGACAGGAGTACGAGGGTAGGCTGGACTGTAGGTGACATTGTTACGCTTGTGAAGACGAGTGGTGGAGTTTGAACCTTCCGCCCTTCTTCGTCTGCCAGCACGGCCACCGAAAGAGAGCAGAGAGGTTTGGGGATGGGCCTGCCCACGGGCGCAGGCACACGAGACAGTCCTTGGCGGGTGGCTGAGCTTGCGCCGAGGAGCCTGGTGCTAGATGGGTATCAGATGGCAAGGGATTAGGCTGTTGGTCTCGCACCCACGTGTGCCTGGCCCATGTGGCTGGGGCGGCTCCACCAGGTCTGGGCTCTCCCTCTTTCCAGCTGGTGTGTGGGGGGTGCGGGGTGACCCCAGCAAAGGGAAGTTCAAGTGACAGACCACAAGGGTGGAACTTGTCTCTAACCATGCCTGTTTTTTTTTTTTTTTTTTTTTTTTTTTTTTTTTTTCCCCGTGAGTATTGAAGTGATATAGTCAAGATAGTTTTAGTTCAGTGTGGGTTTCCTCCCACCGGCATCCCATCCAGGGGCAGTTTCATAAGCCTTACGTCCCTCGTTTCCGGGATGGGTTCCGGATTGCTGCGCAGTCGGTCAAACCCTCTGCCAAATCGAACTGGAAGATAAGGAAAGTCGTGGCCTTTAATAAATGTAACGGATGACTGTGTGGGTGCGTGTGCCGAAGGAATAATAAGCACAAGCCAACAACTAAAAACAGAGTTTCATGGACTTTCGTTAAAGACAAGATTTAAGAAAAGTGCCCATTGAACATAAGATAGGTTGCAGGGGGCTTTTTTCGACTTATTGCAGATTGATAAACAGAAAAATATTGATATAAACCTGATCATATTGCTTTAGATGAATTCTTACCATGTTGTTTTGGCCATATTTTCCTTTGCTTCATGGATGACTGTGAAAGCAGGCATTGGCTTGCTTGGTTTGACACTTTAGCTTAGTTCTGTTACGGCACTCAGACGAGTACCTGGAACGCCTTTATTGGGATTCGGCTGAGTTGAAGGTAATGCATGGATTTTTTTCCACAGAACCCATGGTTATCTGATGTGAGGTATGTCAAGTTCTTTGTGTGTGTGTGTGTGTGTGTGTGTGTGTGTGTGTGTGTGTGTGTGTGTGGGTTTTTTTTTTTNAAGTTCTTTGTGTGTGTGTGTGTGTGTGTGTGTGTGTGTGTGTGTGTGTGTGTGTGTGGGTTTTTTTTTTTTTTTTATGCTGATGGAAAGGGCAGGTGTGCAAAGGAGCGGTGTTGACTGCCTTTAGCTATTGACCTCAAGTAAAATGTCCCCTGATGGGTAGAGAGAGAGAGAGAGAGAGAAGAAAGACCATAGTTGGGTGCCCTACTCTTGCTCCCACAATCCACCAGGAAGCTGAGGTTGCTCGTCTCCGCGGACGTGTGCTGAAAGTCCTAGCTTAAAAGAAGGCAGCCTGGTTCTGCCAGACTGCTGCTTCTCTTTCAAATGTTATGGAATGTGGTTTTCGATGTGGCTTCCCCCCCATGATCGCCACGGAGCCAAATGGAAACCATTTTGCTGCTAAAAATACGGCTTTGCTTATGGGGCTAAGAACAAGGTCTTCTTAAGATATCCAACGAGCAAAATTGGGTAGGGTGGAGGGGGGCGGTCAAAATTACATCAGGTTTTGAATGGTTTTCATGAAAGGCTTGACTTGGTACCATTTCATTTGAATCAGATGGGAGGCGCCCTTTTAATGGCTGAGCAGCAGGAGGCCACTGAAGGACAAGCTGCTGTTGTGCTAGAACTGCCTCCAGCTTTCTGTTGGAGCTCTGGGGATGTGGCTCCCGGGCCGACAGCATCGCCGCTGGCAGTAGCCTTTGCCAGGGGCCTGTTGGCCTGATTTGTAGGAGGCCTCGTTTTACGGTTGTCATTCACGGCACGTTTGCGGGATCAGTTTATCTCTGTTCAGCTGTCGGGTGCAGGTTTTGGAAGCAACACGTGGAAGAACCGTGGGGGGCCGGGGCGTGTAGTGCCGGTTCTACCAACAGGTGTTTTCTGTATGGTGGGAAGAAAGACCTTTGATCTGACCCAAGCCCACAGACTTCCGCACACACACACACACACACACACACACACACACACACACACACACACACACACACACACACGATGTCTGTTTTTATACGGTCATTGTGGTGGCTGTATCGGTCTCGCAGGCCCTGTGACAACAATCCAGCAGTGAAAGCATTGAGGGCAGCGACAGACACGTGACATATGTTGTGGTTTGAAGACCAGTGCCGTGTGCATGGCAGTGCTGGTGACTGCGGGGGTGTGTGTGTGTGTGTGGAGGGGATGCAGTGCTTTAGGTAGCTATGGGTGAGAGAGCGAGAGAGAGAGAAGAAAGCACGAGCGCTAGCAGTAGCTCTCACCCTTCTCTCACAACCTTATCTGATTCGGGGAGGATGAAGTAAACAGAAAGAGAGATACAGTGCACTGGCGGAAGGGAGTTTGCAGTAAACAACGAGAAGCCAGTAACCGCGCTCGCACCTGGTACACCTCGCCACGAACGTCTTCAAACAGCCGCAGGAGCACCTTCAGCTGCAGGCCTTAACCATTTCACCGCCCCCTGCACAGTTGAGGAGACCCTTTAAAGGCTCACAAGCAGCATCCCTGCTGTTTAACCTTCACTTTACTGGGTTGTGTGTAGCGGGCAGAGGCACGAAAAGGTCCTTACGGTTACCTGTGTTGTGAAAGTGAGCACAAACAAGCGGTTTCATAAGGAAGCGCCAAGATCTGGAAGTAGGTGCCTGCTGGGTTCTTGGGTCATGCTGGGAATATGCGCTCAATGCACGATGGGTTTTATGGCAGCATTGTTGCTGAGATCCTCAGTCGTTTCCCATGCAGCAGTTTAACTGAACGGCTGCCAGTTAGAGCAGAACTTGTAGGGTTTGAGCAGTATTTACGGCTGCGGAGGGACGGCGCGCTCGGTGCGATACCCATCGCCTTGCGGACGACGACTCAAAGGGAAGGAATGATAAATCTTTTTAAAGAAAATGTTGAATCAAGCATGTTGGTTTGTTTGCCATTAATTTGCTTTCATCAAAACCAGAAACTGGCTGGAGCCTGGAAACATTCCCACCCCAAGTGATCCCACTGATCCAGTTATTGATGCCGTCAAAGGAAATGAAAGTTTTCACTTGATTTCTTTGCCGGAGCACAATGCGAAAGTAAGGCTTTTTAGGGCCTTAGAGTCCTTCCAAGCAGGTAGCTTGAGGTGACAGGTTGTTATTGCAGGTACTAATTAGTTTATTTTTCTTATCTTTTCCAGTGCTGTCTCTTATTAAGAGACTTTTCAGCCAGTGTGTGTTGTTTGAAGCAGTGGTGTCTGCCTCACCCATCTGCAGTTTGGAAATAAGTGTAAATGAGGTTAATGGGTGTTGCTGTGAGAGTGTCTACATGTATGTGTATCAGTGGGGGGGGGGGAGTTCTCTTGTGCACCTTGTGTCTGTTTGGTGTACGGGTACAGTTATACGAGGTCAAACCCCATGTGGTTTACCATGGAAAGTGAAGTTACAGCTCCATGAGTCACCTGGGAGGCAGAGCTCTCAAGCTGGGGCAAGAGGATGTCTGCAGGATGGAAACTTTCCAGCAGAGTGAAACTACATTAAATATACTGTTTTGTATTTTTTTTTTTTTTTTTTTATTTCTCTAAATTGTTTAGCTTTAGATTTGCGTAAATAAATTAGTTTGCTGTAGCAGATGCACGGAAGACCAGGTGCTTTGACACTGTGCAATTTTCTGCTCATTTGTCTCATTTCCAGGTGAATATTTACTGTGCAGCTTAAGATTGAACTTCACTTTAGTTTTGCCCTGGACTTGGAACCTGCGATCTTCTGCTTGTGCACGCAAGTTGTGAACAATTAGAACACCGACTTTCCAGGGTTGTAATCTGAGTAGTGATATATCAGCATGGACCTTATACATCGATGTCACCCTGAGATTTGGTCCAATTTGGTGCTATGAATGTGGATCCAGAAATGTAGTGATTTATTTGCAAACTGCAGGTTCAAATTGTACGAGGACCGCTTGGTAGTGACCTTAGTACTCAAATTGCTCAGGTGAAACATTCAGCTGTATAAATGGGGATAATGTGTGGATCGGTCAAAATGAAAGAAGGATAAGTAGAAGAATAATTGCAATAAAAATGACTGGGTCTCGGATTGGTGCAGCTTAGTTCTGGCGTGAGGAGCTGGCGCCCGTAGGGGACTCTTCCCAGAAGGAGTTCTTTTTCAGTACAATCCTGTCGCTTCTGCTCTCTGGCATCATGGCAACCTGGGATGGAACTATTCCCAGCAAGCTGCTCGGCCAAAGAGAACCGGGACAGGGGCTGTTGGTAGGCTGTCTGAGGCAGCAGCTGAGCCCTCCAGGGTCCAGGGCCCACGGTCTGTTTACATTACAAAGAAAGTTGAAAACTTGCCTGTCCAGAGGACAGGTAGTGTTTGGTAAGGGTGCTTGAGGGTGTATGCAACTGGACACACGTGTCAGGGGAGCGAGAGGCCGAAATGGGGTGATGCCAGGGGTTCTGGGCCCTTATTGTTCTTAGGTGGTGCAAGTGACAGAGGAGATTCCCGTAGGCTACTTTTTATTTTAAGGTGAAAATTATATACCCGAAAGAGCAACTATGTTATTTGTACAGATGATCGATTGCTCAATACCCCCCTCTGCTAAGGCTTTGGCAGTCTCCCCAAACCACAGACCACCACACTTTTTTTTTTTTTTTTTTTCTCCTTTTTCTTTCTTTCGAAAACATGAAGGTACAAAAATGAGGAAATGTTTTGCCAAACAGCCCAGAGAACACATATGAAACTCTAACCTTACTTTAACGTCCACTGTGTATGTGTGTGTGTGTTCCCGCAGAATGTATATTTAGCTAATTTTCTGAGGACTTGCAGTTATGATGGCTACAGCAATTTGGTTGGTTTTTGGTCCATTAAACACATTTGAGCATTTTGCCACCTGACAGTGTCTGAGCTCAAGTTGTAATCCATCACTGTATGGAGTTTGCATGTTCTCCCTGTAGCTGGTGCTCAAAATGGGATGGTACTCTTTGCTCTTTGAAGAATCGGAACTATTTCTTATATATCAGAACTTTTCGTAAGGTTCTGGGGCTCTTTTCTGCCTCTGGACTCTGCTGCTGTAGTACGTGGCTGTTCTTCATCATAACCCTCTTTCATTACCCAGTGTGCATTAAGTTATGCTGCAAGATGGCTCATATGCTGGTCAACATTTGTGTTCCCTGCATTAACAAACAAAATTTCATGGGCATCCACAATCTCCCATTACATTTTATTCACTATTTCAAAATTTAGTACTTGGTAGTTTGCTAATACTAACCAGTGCACGTGCCATCATGTCAATAAGGGAAGTACTGCTGTTTTTCCCCTTAAGCTCCAGCTGTAACGTTATTGTTTTCTGTGAACACTGCTAAGTCATATCCCACCTGCTGTTTGTTCGTTATAACAAAACTATTATCATAATCGCGCTGCTGTAATACACTCGCGCGTCACCAGTACTGTTTAAAACGCATATGCAAATGTAAGTTCTCTATATGCTATAAAAGGCCTGCTATCCGTGTAACTTAGACTGATCAAAAACTGTAAACACTGTAGGGTCTTTGTTGGGGGTGGAGAATGGCCCCTCCGTTGCCTTGATGCGGATAGCAATATGTTAAAGGACAACACGAAAGAGAGTGCTTTCCAGCACTTTGAGTTCCAAAAGATAAAAGGATGTTCCTAAACATCAAATCAATACGTCCATCAATAGCTACGGCTGCTGGAGATTAAAGAGGAGAGAATCACACAGCTGTCTGCCATTAGCACCCGGCGGAGGTAAATGGACACCTTTAATCGACACATGGAGGATGGGGGGCAGGAAAGAGCAGGAGGTGGGCAAAGGTGGTACAACGTCATTCTGCAGGTCAGTGGCCCAAGCTTCAGCAAAGGGCCTTGACCCGCGCGGTCCCTGCTGTGGTCAGCCCTGGCTCTGCACAGGGTAAACGCTCAAGTACAAATGCAGTGAAAACACGTCTTTGCTGTCTACCGTCACTTCAGTGTAATCGAGGAGAAGACTGCTGGTGTCGGTGAAGATGTGAGAAGAAGAGAAGCTTACGGGTACCACGCGTGTGGCCTGCTTTAAGGGGCTCTGTTACAAACCATGACATTGATACTGGCTGTGTCAACCTGGACTGTAAATTGTTCTGGCCAAGAAATGAAAGCTTACAGTGATATGGTTTTCATTTTCAGTCATTTTCTATTTATCTCTTCTCTTTTTTTTTTCTTTTTTTTTTCCCTGCACTTGGTCTTTAATTTTGGAGGTCTGACTCCAGTGACTTTGCTATCCATGATGTTAAGCCAAAAAGTGGCGCCAGGGTTATTTTCATGTACACAACGCGGTGCGATTAGTCCCATACTGTTGCACGGTGTTACGTAACATAGCAGCTTTAGCACATTCTCTGTTCTGCGGCCACCGGCATCACTTATAACTTAACGCTTTATACGTTTTTAAATGCGGTCTTTTTCAGGCAGGTAAGCAGTTCAGTCCCTTCGACTCAGAAGTACTGTAGTTTTTTTTGTAGAATTCAGACTTGTGTCCATTTTTGAGCATTAAACCAGTTCCTTTTCTGAAATGCCTCTGGCAGGGTTAGAGAACGTGACAGATTTAATATTTTGGCTTCATGAATGAATTAAAATGGAAGTAATATTATCTTCAATTTACTGGACATGCATGTTATTTAAACAACATTACATCACATTTAAAGTGTTTAGCTTGCCTTAAAACTGGCTCTACATCAAAAGTAGCTCAATATCCACTTAACCTCCAGACTGGGACCTTAACGTGTTTGTCGAAAGACACGCATACCTACACGAAGTTATCTAGGCTAAATATAGATTATCGCCATTTTTGCGTATTTCTCCTCTTTCCTCTAGTTAAATTCTGCAACCACAACATTTTTGAGTGCAGTATGGAGTTGCACTGATTTCTCTGGTCATTACATGCCTAAAAATACATTAATTAGGCCTTGTAAACGGAGTAGATCTATAAATGGAACTGGTACCACAGTTTCCTGCAGAAACCATGCATCCCATCCACATTTTGTCTTGCTTAGTTCTTCACATTGTTTACTCGGTGTCCACTGTCTTCATGAAGTCAGCGAGATGCCCTGTGAATTAAGCCAACCACACGAGGCGTCCTTCCTCAGCGCTCCTCAGCCTTCTGTCGTTTGACATGCCCCAGACCACCTTCAAAAAGGGTTTCTTCGTCATACAGCCCAGATTGCACCGTGCCCCACGGCCTTTTTCCCCGTTGTTCGTACCATTCAGGAACCGCATAACAGTGGAAATCTTCACACCCTGGGGGTGCCTTCCCACCCAGCCCAGCCCCCAAGAGAACAAGGGGCTGCTGCAAAGGTGACAGGGAGGTGACAGACAGGCCGCAGTTCTCAGAGGGTGTCGAGGAAGAAGACTGCAGAATATCCCATTATGCACCTCGACCACGTGCCGATGTCGCTCTCAAAAGGTCAAGTTAAAGTGAGTTGGACCACTGTTGAGCAGGTTGGAACGAGAAGACTGGGGGGTATTAAAAGGGCCAGGCTGTTGTACACTTGGACAAGGTGGATTAAATAAAATATCCAGCTGTTTACATGGCTAAAAGTGTAGACCTGTAGGCTACATACATCCGTCTTCATGAACACATCTGCGTTAGATGAACACGCAATGTGGTACAACTCCTGGAAGATCCACACGCTGGCTGACGCCAGGCACCGCGTAGCAAGTGGCAGAGGCAAAAACGGAGACTATCTGAATTTTTCTTTGCGTCGAATAACTTGTCATAACCGCTCTGCAGGCTTATTCCTCCAGCGGGGTGATGTCAGGCCCGCTCCTCAAATGAATAGCTCTGCAAATGAGAAACGCATGTGGAGCCATTCGGTGCCGAGGCATATGGTTTACAAACAGACGAGTCACGTCAAAATATCCCTGCATTGAGAAAAGCCACAGAAAAAGCTGAAAGCTTTGGTTCTGAACGATATCTGTTCCCACATCTTAACAGGCAGTGCCCTGTGATATTTGAGCGCAGAGCTGAAATTGGAGTCAGTTGTGGAGAGCTTGCTTGCGTTGAGGTTCTTTTCTGTTGGACTCGTGTGTGATGTCACACTTATTCAATAATTTCATTTTTTCCCTAAACCTATTATGAAATCTGCCATTAGATCAAGGCTTTGTGTTCTGTTGCTGAAACCATTTAATAAAACGCCTTTCCGCTGTGTGGTAGACGGAGATTCTTGAGTTCACTTGTGTTGAATGCAAATAGATGAATATTAGTTGCCACAGCATTATCATCCCACAGGAAAGATGGAGCGGTTTTCCTCAGAGGTTTCATACGAATCTTGCAACTCGGGATGTCCTTATGTTACCGTTTCCACTGTGTACGTGCTACATTGTCCGTATCACCTTTTCGGTTTTCTGTGTCACGTGAGTATTAATATTCTTGAGATTCAACAGCTGGTTGGGCCCCATTGACTTTTTGTGCACTTTAACAGACGGATCAGTGCGAGTGTCTTTACTGTGGTAACGATTCCGGAGCTGGACAAGTTTACCATGGTAGCTGAGGAAGAAGTCGCATATCTGGCGAGGGGGCAAATAATCCCTGTGCCCCTGCTTGTCCGCTCAAAGTGTCGGGCCTCGTAAATTTCTCCTGTGGTTAATAATTTTTGTCAGCGCGGATTCCAGAGCGAGCTGTTCATTCTGGTAGCCATGGAAACAGCACGAGGGACTACTGAGGGAGGGGGCAGCCCAGCGGGTGGGCAGGGAAGCAGATGCAGGGGGCATCGCTGCTGTAATCACATCAGCCAGAGGGGTAAAGGGAATTAAACCTAAGAAATAAATTATGACATGAAAGGGGTTTTTAAGTACTCTCTGTTCATGCGTGTAGTAATCCGTGTTTTCTGTTTATTTTTATGCCTGTGCATATAGAGAGACATTAAAACAAATGAAGTTGTGAGAAATCTTATAAAGTCATAATATGTGAGACTATGAAGTTATTAATTATCCAATTTTGTCAGTTTTCCACAGACGGGCCTAATTTCCCCAAATGTGGCTTATTTATGTATTGACCACATCAAACAAAATATGTACTATCTTTAGGGTTTTGTGTTTGTTTTCTCACAGGCTGAGATTTTCCCTGCATCTGTCATATATATGAGAAGCAGACAATGTTCTCTACAAAGCTGTTTCTCGATTGTAAATATAAATACTCATTCAGCAAACAAATGCTCATCCTAAGAATTAATTGATTACTTTCTTAAAAGTTTCATTTGTATAAGTTTGATAAGACATAAGATAGGGGGTTAAGTTAAATTGAGGGGGAGATGTTCCGATTTTTGTATTTTCACACATGAAGAGATATTTTAAATTATGCATATAAAAACCAGTTACGAAATATGCGTATGGGTAATAAAAGGTACGTGTTAAAGTTTTATGAATGTTTTCAAATTTAAAGAGAAGAAATGCAGTGAAGTGTTTGAAAAGGCTAGTGTGAAGTTTCAGTAATGTTTTTTTTTTTTTTTTTTTTTTTTTTTTTTTTTT
>UFQX01001127.1:129778-149231 GCA_900497675.1 Arapaima gigas
CCCCCCCCCCCCCCCCCGCGCGCACGTGCACACACACACACACACACACACACACAAACAAACTCGTCATCTTCTCCCAAACATGCAGCCACCAACAGCTCTGGTCAGCCGCACCTCCTATGACAGAAAACGCTTTCCCTTTCATGTGCTGGAGTGTTGCTACCGAGATGCTCTAATTATCATGATCATGGCTCCCGGCACAGAGGCCACAACAGCAAGGTGTGTTAGATAAGCATGTCTAGCCCAACACACCACCTCATGCACTCTTCAGTAGGCCTTTCGTAAGCCCCGATGCTTTCACCTCTTTAGAGATAAGTCTCCCTTCACTCTGCCATCCCTTTTATACAGAAACCACCTCATTTGACTTCTGCGGGAAAACAGGAGGGGCAGCTTGTGCCACTTAATTTCCGGAACCCCGCAACCCTGACCCGGATGAAGCGGTTAATGATGATGATGGATGGATGGATGGATGGATGGATGGATGTAAAGTTTAGCCTTCTAAGTCGCTTAGGAGAAAATTATTGTCTAAATAAATGAACAATAATAAAAATATTTTACAGTATATGTGCTGTTGATGATGTTGCAGAGCTTCTAAGAAAAGTGCAACTTTCCTTCCTTTGCAGAGATACATTACAAGTACTTTTAACAATTCTGATTTTGCATAAGTGTTAAAAATAAGCTGTTACCACTTTACTGAGTTGTTAGCTTGGAATCGAAAGCAGTCAAGGTATTTCCCATTCTGGCCCAAATGGAGGTTTCAGAAATAATTAGTGAATGGCAGCACCCGGCTCAGCACAAGTTTCATTATGATTTGAATAATGCTTCTTCATTTTTATTTAGTCAACATTGATTGGAAATTTTATTGTCAAGTGAGAAATATATTTAAGGGGATCTCTAAAAAAAATTTCTTGTTTTTCTCAAGGGGATGCACAGTCGGTGTTTTTTTTTTTTTTTTTTTTTTTTTAAACCAATCCACATTATGCACCACTTCCAGAATATGATTTTTAATTTTTTTTTAAGATGTCAGTAAAAAGAAGTATTCAACTCCACTGTTTTATGATTCCGACCTCAAACCAGTGTTGCACATTTGTTTGCAAGATTATATGAGTTCAGTCTTTTTGGTTGTAGCTTTTAGTTTCAATTTTAATAGCATTGTGGCCTAAGTGCAGGATTGTTGAATAAAAGTGTATTTATTTTATTTGGCATTTTTATGGGGGGACAAGTAAAGTAACAGTTAAAGATACTGTTTTGCACTTGGTGGGATTCAAACCCATGTCCTTTATCTGCTGTAGAACCCTTGAGCAAGGTTTTCACCTTGAGTAAAAATTGCCGCCTCTACAAATGGGGTTCCATGAAGTTGCTTAGCAAAGGAAAACTTGTCTAAACAAAGAAATAAACTGACAGTTTCTGAATTGTCACAGGTTTTATGTGCCTATTACTTAAAACTTGTGAGTCACCATTGGGCCTGGTCTCCTCGTCATTGCTGTGATCAAGTCCTGTAGATCTTGTGGTCCAGAGAGCAGGCTTGTGGGGCAAGCGCACCTGAACAGAGCAGCCAGGTGATGAGGGGCAGATCTATCCTGCGCAGGTCACAGCAACTGCACACCGTGATTCTTCTGCTTTCGTACCTGTGAACCATGATTTTTGTGCATGTCTGTGGGGTATTGGGTTGAGGAGCACAGCTCTGTAGGGTTTGTTTCACGTCTGCTGCTGCTTCTGATGCCAACCTGCCCTGTTAGCTCTTGTTTCCTTAGGCTTGGAGAAGATGGGTGGGTTGCAGGTTGTGGCAACTGCCGTTGAGTCGCTCTGTCAGTTGGTCGGTTGATCTGTCAGAGTGTTGCAGGGGAACAGGCACTGGGACGAAGACCTGGAGGAGAACAGCGGGGTATGGAAATATAGCACTTTTCATTTTTGGTCGAGCAGGAAGTACACTTTGGTCTCAGTTACTGGTAATCTTCAATACAGTCATACAGAGCATGTTCAATTTGATGTTCGCTCCATCTACATGTGCTTTTTTTACCCTTATTTGATCAAAGGTAGTCATGAAAACTGTCAGGTAGTTCTAGAAAAGTAAGAAAAAAATGAGCCCCCCCCCACCCCCACCCCCACCCCCGCCCCTCCTGTAACCGCATTCTCAAATTTGGGTGCCTCGTTCTTCCCACCACCCCCACCACCTTACCTCCACCCCAGTCACCATCTCCACCTTGTGAACATGTTTGGCAGCATCGAAAGCTGGGTGACTCACACGGAGCACGGCAAGTATCCCACAGAGAGACAGAATCCGAAACCGCAGCACAAGAAGCAAGGCGGCGTCTGGACCAGCGCTTGCTTAGCCAACCTTTACAGTACACGACTGGGTCGTTCCATCCAGGGAGCGCAGAGTCATTTCTGCCCTTCCCCAGACCACTGTGTGACCAACCCCGTCGCTAGCAGCGGTTCTGTGACAAGCTGTGAAAGTGCGAGCTGGACCGCTCCGACACCAGCAGGCGAGAAGGGCGTTGCGGAGACAGGTGGGAGGAGAGCGAGAGAAGCAGGCAAGCACGACAGCCCCACGGAGAGCACCTCCTCCTCAAATGATGATGATGACGGTGGCAGCGGCAGCACACAGAACATTCACCAGTTTCAATGCACCACACTGTTTTACACCGGGGAGGGGGATATTGCATTTCAGCTGCTTTGAGTAGAGAGAAAAACTTTTCAACTTTCAACAACTTTTAACAGCTCTGCTTAATTTCCTTTCATGTAAAAACATCAGTGTAACATTCAGTTGATGCCTTTCTGCAACTTAGTGACTTACCCTGTACAGCATAAGCACAGGGTAATTTTGCTGGTGCAGTTCAGGGTAAATGCAAAATTCACGGGTGCTACAGTGGAGATGGGATTTGAACTTGCAACCTTCCAAAGGCAGCAGCTCCACCCCCTAACATTGCAGGGAAAATTTTTTTAATGCTCTTCAGTGTTTTTTACCTGTGAGATTTTTTTTCCCCTTTAATTTTTCTTTATTCATACTTTATGTTTAGATATAATAGATACATTATAATGGAAAGATGTGATCTAAACATTAGTTTCAGCGTAAAAGTGGATCAGATGACAGACAGGCAGTTTGTATAAATCCATTAATTTGGGGGGAGGGGTGAAAATGAACCAAAGTAAGATAATCAACTAAATATGCTTAATAAGAATGATTCAGCCTGAGATTAAAGACCATAAACTCAAAGCACTTGGGCCGTCTCAAAAGGAGGCCTGATTTCCGCTGTGAAGATGTGCTTACATGCTGGAAAACAAAGAATGCATTACGGGAAAAGTGTTTTATGTGCATGGCGACTGGAGCACAGGCTAAGTGGTCACTGTCCACTCTGCGGACCAGCGTCGCGAGGCCGCCCTTAACTCTTTTATCTAATATTATGCTCTTGTTCAAACAAACGTAAGATAAAAGGGAGCACAATATGCTAATAGATTTTTTTTAAAACCCAATCTGATTTTAAGGCCAGAAAAATTGTACTTTCCCCCCCCCCTCCATTTTAAAAGCTGGAATTTTCTTTCACGGACGTCTGCTGAAAACGCGGAAAGTTGGTAGCCGGGCCGGGACACGGGCACACCTGCCATGTGTGTGTCTTAAAATTATAGAAGCGCATTTGTGTAATGTTGCGTTAATTAGAGGGAGGCCTGTGACTGCACGCCGAATGAGGGTCCTCATTTAATTGCCGCAAAGCCGTATAAAGAAAAATACACACGGAGAACCACTTCAAGGCCTGCTGATTGCTGTTAGGAGAGGAAGGACGTCACCCATTAGTATGAAATCGTTTGTTGCTCTAGAGCTGGATGGAAATGTCAAACAGAGCGGTTTTTCAAGTTTGTCAACACATTGAGCTCCTCGTACACGACGTCGACAGGCAGCTACCTGAGTAACGCATTAGCAGAACAGAGGTATCGGACACATGGCGCTTTGATGATCGCGTGTCTGTGTCCGATGCTCTTTATTTATTGTTGGAAAAGCAGTTTTGTTAACTTTGTTTAATCTGCCAAATGCATGTGTGTGTGTGTTTATATTGTGGTTGGTCTACTTGGGTAAGTGTAAGGAGAATGAATCGAGGGAATACATGAAAGGACATGGTGCTGGAACCATGTGTAGAAAATGTGGGAACAGTCATCACGGTAACCGAGTCTCGCTGACATTCCGGATGAGAGAGATTCGCTGGAACGGTGTTGTCGAGTGTCATCAAAAGCGTGTCAATTTGGTTGAACCAGACGCCACGGAGCATTTTGTGCCTTGAACCAGTCCACTCCGCTTCAGCCCAGGCCGTTTGCCTTGGATGTACTGACCCCCCCCATGCCATGTCTCTCCTGTGTTCCTGCAGTCCAACAAAGTGTCTGTGGTCCAGCAACCCCACGGGATGCACCCCCTCACCTCCCTCCTGCCCTACAGCAATGACCACTTCAACCCCAGCCCGCCTCACCTGCCTGCCGACATGAGCCAGAAGCCAAGTATGTACGAACCCCTACCCCCTACCAACATCCCACTTTCCCGCTACTGTCATAAGCAGCAAAACCATCACTGCGTGGCTAAATTGGTGTGTTTTCCATTAATTCTACTCTTGTAATGTCTCACACTTTGGCAAATACATATCAAAACACAAGACTTCCACCACTTCCACTGTCCTGTGTAGGTGATGGGACAGATGGAGCTTTCTGTAGCTGTTGAAATTAGAGTGAAATTTTGTGCATCCAGTGTGGGATGGAGGTACTTTTGCAATTCTAGGGTTGTGTTCATATGTGGGTTGAAACCTGCCTCTGTCCAGGTTCCTCCTACACTCCAAACACACGTGTTTCAGGTGTACTGGCGATTCTTCGTTGCCCTTTGGGGGGTGTGTGTGTGTGTGTGTGGGTGGGTGGGTGGGTTCATGATTGCCAACCCACCTATGCTTCCAAGGTAGGCTGTGGAACACCATGACTCTGCACTGGACAAGGGGTTGATAATAATGAAGGAATGAAAATTTTTCTGAAGTGACTACGGTCGCCTTTTCGTACCACACTAAGCGGTAATTCATCACTGAGTTTAACAGTAGGGTGCTAACACCCCGCTAGCACCCCTAGCCTGGGTGTTGCTGCTTACCTCCCTTGTGCCTTCCCAGACCACAGCAGGAGGGCTGCTGGGGGGGTGTTTAGGCTGGGGGGGCTTTGTGGCCCAGAGGGGGCCTTCCTCTCAGAGACCCGCTGCATTCCCCTAGTACTTGAAGTGGTCCAAAGAGATGCAAGCGGGACCGCACAGGCTCCCACCCCCCCATGTGCTGAGTTGGAAGCAATTAGAGTGAAAATCTTATAGAACCATCTCCGCAGCTCATGAGGTTCTGCTTAAGGCCTGTGTGCTCTCTCTCTCTCTCTCTCTCTCTCTCTCACATACACACACCACATGTGCCGACACAAAAACACTCACACAAGCCCCATCCACGCTCCTGTACTCTCATGCATGACAATACACACACACACACACACACACACACACACACACACACACGGAGTTCAAATTTACGTGCTCTCTGTATACACACATGCACTATCTGAGCACTTACACACACCGTAAGCGCTGAGGCGCAGCCGTATGCAAGCATATGCACTGACACACTCGCACACTGTATGCTCAGACACACATGTTGGCATGCGCTCCGCACCACATGTGGACACAGGGTAGGGGGCAGGAGGTCCATGACTCAGGGCATGAGAGGGGCCTCACACACACTCACAGCCGCAGAGCCAGGAAGCTGAGACTCGGTCGAGGTCCACTAAGGGGAGTTCCCCTTCAGGAAGTGGCCCATGTCTAGACGGGGAGACATGTGACCGAGACGTGAAGTGTCCTGACTCACCGGTAATGAGAAGGCTTGGTCTCCATGTCCTGCCTCCTCTTGTTCTCTTTGGTGCAGTGGGGGAAGACTGTGTCCTCGTGGCTGTGTGTGTGTGTGTGTGTGTGTGTGTGTGTGTGTGTGTGTGTGTGTGTGTGTGTGTGTGTGTGTGTGTGTGCGTGTGTGTGTGTGTGGGCATGCGTGTATCAGTTTCAGTTAACGGGGCCCTCCAGCCCATCTGCTCAGAGCCCAAGATGACAGATCAGATGCCATAGCTGGAAGCAATAGCTTCAATTTTGTACCATACCCTACTGTACTGTGGTGGGGGTGTCGGCTTGCTTTACTGTCGGTGCGATGTTTTAGGTACAGTACAGCCTGCTGTCCAGTCATTCTGGAGTATCATCACAGCTTTCACATTTTTATTTTACCTCGCTACACCCAAGCATCTCAAAAATCTTATACATTCTCATACCACAAGTTGTTATATGAGCAAACCAATTTATATTTAGTTACTTCTGAAGTAACACAGTTGAGCTCAATGGCTTGAATTATTCTATCTAATTTAGTTTTTTTTTCTATATTTTCTACTCATTTGAAATGTAAAGTGTGGTATAAATTTCACTTTTTTCATTACATTTTGTATTAGTATTTATTAATTTTTTTTTACATGAACATAGGCAGCACACAGTTTTAGGCATTAAAGATGATTCATTTAAGGGATTTTTTTTTCCTATGGAGCAAATGGGTTATATCTGATGGAAATTCCACCTACCACGTAATCCTGAAATTCCACATTTTCCTGAAGGCTTGTAAACGGAATTGAATCGCTGTAAGGAGTCGGTTCCAAATGTGTTGGAAAAAATTATTTGTTTTTATTTACGTTTGTGTGTTTGGCAGAAGCGTTTCTTCAAAGTGAGGTACACTTTGATACGTAGTTATCACGGTTCAGCTTTTTTATTTTATACCATGGTTTTTGCAAAACCGACAAAAATAACCGACGTAGCTGCCTATTCACATGAAGTTTTTTTTTTTTTTAAACGTGTTTTCACAACTGTACACTGGATCCTCAACTTACAAACATAGGTGGGACCAGAAAGTATTTTATAAATCAAATAAGGTGTTTGTAAAGCTGAAATAAATAAATTCTCTGCAACTCATCCATCCATCAGTCCATTATCAATAACTGCTTGTCAAGTGTAGGGCTGCAGAGATCCAGAGTCCATCCCAGAAGCGCAGGACATGAGGCAGGATTCACGTTGGGTTGGATGTTGGTTCACTGATGCGAAGCACTTCTATTATTTTTTAAGGTGAAATTGCACTAAAATTAATACTTTTAAAATCTACCAAATTAAAAAATCACCTCTACGACCTCTTATTCAGCTCCAGTTGCTGATCAGATCATTCCTTAAGTATATCTGGTGTTTGTCCGCTTCTGCCCACTTTCAAAGTATTTCATTAGCTACACAATAAATAAAACCCTAATAATACGAATTTTCTTCAATTTATTTACTAAGTTAACATAAAAATCAATAATGAACAATAAATAAAAATAATTTCCATGACTAACTTTGAACTACATTAAAATTAAAACTGAAAATAAAATGACCTCCAACACACGTAATTCTGTTCAAAGCCGTTTGATTCAACACATAAACATATTTGACATTCATCATTTTATTTATTACAAACACTCAGGAACACAAGTAGTAAACACTGCTGGAAATTGTATTTTCAAAAATTTTGCAAGTTGAGTGTTTGTAGTACAAGTAGCCAATGTACTTTTTTTTTTTTTTTTTTTTTTTTCACCAAATGATAAAAAGTTGTGATAAAGCACCTCACAAATACAGATATAACACAATTTTCATTTGGCTCCCGTCCTCCTGCTAGGATGTCAGAGACCGTGGAAGACGAAGGTTGATCAAATCCCCCCAGCAAAAGTATCTGAGGCTCTGGAACATCTAAAGAAGTGTTTGAGATGGTTAGGAAGTAGGGATGTGAACAGTGTTAAAATGCTTCAGCTATGAAGCCTTCTTGTGTTTGCAAGGACTCAACACAGGGTGGTGAACAACCAGGCTACTCTAGATAATTTCTTTAGGAAATAATAACCGAGTAAAAGTTTCTATTAGTATTATTAATATTGGTGTGCAGACACCGTGTATGTCAAGATTTCCTACAAGTCTAAAAAATGAATACAATAATTGAAAACTTTTGTTTTTCTTTTCACAAAGTAAGTAGAAGACCAAGCGGAAGACTTTTTTTTTTTTTTTTTTTTTTTTTGATTCGCTTATCACATCACAGTGGGGTTTTGCTGTAATTTTTTTTTTTTTTTTTTTTTTTTTTTTAAATTTAAGTGGAGTCCTGGTGTGAACAGCTTAGGCTTTTGAAGAGTGTATGGAAGGAGGGGCAGGTTAAAGGAAGGTGACTCAGATACATTCCAGTCACAAAGCTCTGGGTGAGGGGTCTTCAAACAGGCCCGAAGCTACTGCAAATTACAGTTATTGGCCACATTCTTTCACGAGAATATAGGTTCCCGTCAAGTCATTTTTAAGTACTAGGTACGCACTGCTGACAAATGACTTCCTTTTCAAAACCCAGGGCCGTTTTTGTTTTGGTTGAGGAATGTCTTGTTTTAAATGGCTGGAGCATTTTAAAAGAAATGTCAGACAGTGAAATATTGAAGTTTGCCTCAAACTGACGTCCAGCATGTGCCGTCTTCTGCAGCACTGGGAGAAGTGAGGACTTGACACACACATTGGTGGTTCATCTGTAGGTCCTAATATTACCTGAGAGAGTGTGTGTGTGTGTGTGTGTGTGTGTGTGTGTGTGTGTGTGTGTGTGTGTGTGTGTGTGTGTGTGTGTGTGTGTCCTGTCCAGGGTGAACCCTGCCACAACCCCGGGCCTCTGTATATTGCTCGTCAGTCGCAGCTAANGTGTGTGTGTGTGTGTGTCCTGTCCAGGTTGTACCCTACCTCACACCCTGTGTTTCCAGAGTAGGGTCTGGAACACCGTAACCCTGCATTGGACAAGCAGCTCATGAAGATGGAAATTTAAATTAAAGCTGTTAAAGGAAAGTGTTTGGGGGGGGGGGTCATGTCGGTTCACCAATGTGCACATATGTGCTGTCAGGGTGGGGAAACGGAAATGTTTATTTCCTGAAAGGAGACGGTCAGGTCCAGTTTCTCCTGCTTCTTTGAGGATGGATAGATGGTTTTGCACGATAGGGGACGTCGACCCACAGAGTTTAATCTGCTGTGACGAGTGAAATTGCAGTGAGCTGTAGTGCAGGGAAAAGGAGGAGAATCTCACTCCACTGCACATACATACACAGTTTGAAGGACAGCTGAAGCTTTGTCAGGATGCTTGACCTCTCTCAGGAGCAAGATGGCTGCAGAACAGACACACACACACACACACACACGCACACACACACCCCTGTAATGATAGGTTCCCAGGCTGGTAATGAGGCGACCTGTCAGCCTGGCCCTTTGCTGAAACCACTCTCTTGCTGTTGCCCCCCCAGGCGTTCACAGGCACCAGTCCCAGGACCTCTCTGGTTTCTACCCCCTCCCCCCAGGCAGCGTCGGTCAGATCTCACCCTCCATGGGCTGGTAAGTGCACTGAACACAGGGCAGCGATGGTCGCCAAAACCAACTGGATGAGTAGTTCCATTCCACACTGTTTATTCACGAGCCTCTCAAAGGCCTGGTGTTCATTACCGTCACGTAGGCGCAGCAGATGAGTTATCGTTCAAATCCTGCACTCACGTGATTCATCTTACTTCAGTGACGATTCTCACCACCAGTAACTTCTTTTGATTCTGTCATGAATTACATTTGACTCCTACAAGCCATTACTCAGTACACCATTTCAGCTACAAGCCACACAGGGATCTCCTGTATCCATCTGAGATATGCAAATGTCTGATCTAAACATCGAAATTGGAAACCATAGATGCTTTTTGAACAAAATTGCAGCCATTTGAGCCACATGATGTGCCGGTTGTCTGACGTTGTTGGAGAAAATTCAGCATATTTAATGTATTCAATTTAAGCCTGAATCCCTCACATAAGGAAGGCGACCCTGTGGACCCGCCAACAAGGGTGTCGACTCTTTTGCAGAAAAGAAAGTTGAGGAAATGTCAGCCAACGCTGCTGTATTGTTTGTCAAAGCCCAAAATGTTCGCCATTCCTGCCGTTGGGCACATTGCATGTGACCAGCGCGTGTTGCGCCGATCCCCCTCGGCTACGTGGCGGCGGCTTTGCCGAGCCAAGGGATCTCTCTGTTCCCCTCAAACCCAAGACGTGGAACTCCCAGTTGGCCGTCGGTGGAAATTCATCCGTTTTCTGGGATTGGCGTAGGTGGGGTACAAACAACACAGAGAAATAAACAAACGCTTCCTCTCTAATGAGATGGAAATGAAACGGCGAGCTGACGGCGGCAGTTGCCCCCCCCCCCACAGCCCAGCTGTGGAAACAGGCACCTTTGCCCTATAGCTGGGCTGTTGACTGAGTACCATCTGAATAGCTGTCCTTATATATGCCTGCCAACACGCTGCGACCCCCCCCTACCTTCAGCGACACACCAGCACGTCTGCTGACCTTTGATCTATACGGACCCCTATAGAGAGGGGCCGTTGGGACCTGAGGGGGAGTGTGCTCCTGGGGGGTCTCTATTCCTTTTCAAATGCTTTCCAACCCCCCCCCCCATGGGGGGGGACATGAGCTTCAGCACTAGATTGTGCCGCAGTTGCAGCCCCCCGTGCCCAAAGTGGTCCTTCTGGCCTCACAGCACCAGCTGAAAGTTTGAGTTATACCTGGTCCACCTGGGAAGTGCTTATGTGGGACAAACTGGACAGAAGAGTAAAAGCAGCCCACTGTCCTCCATCTGTGGGAAGTGCTGCAGAAGAGAACTGGTTTCCAGTAAGTGGCCTCCACCACCTGGACTGGTACCGTATCTCGCAAACAATGTTAGCGTCTGGCTTCTTACATCGTACTTTTATCCATGTATGTTACGCCTGGCACTCTGCAGATCCATCTCGTTCTTAAAATTTGCTGACTGGCGGGGGGAGGAGGAAAAATCCAACCAAAGAGCTGCGAGGCTGCTGGGAAACTTTGCAGGTGCCTGACACTTCAAGCCAAGCCTGTGGCTCACGCTCTCGACCTCTAACCGTTTACACAGCTGGATGGGTTTTACTGAAGCAATTTATTTTATGTACCTTTTAACAGTGCAAGAGGAAAACCTACAAAGGGATTCGCACACAGAAGCAGTTAAGTGCCCCTCTCGAGGGTCCAATAGCAGGGACCCTGCGGGGCTTAAATTCGCAACTGTTTTGTCACAAGTTCAGATGTGTGACCTTTATTCCACCCGCTGCCCTGCAGGGTGGTTTCAGACGGTGTGCTGTTGACAGCCTGACCCTGCCTGTCTGTCTGTCTGTCTGTCTGTGGTCGCCGGAGACGGCTGTAGACCGGACAGTGGACCGATGGGAAGGGACGGCTTTCCGGCGTCCTGCCCCATGTTTGTAAGCGATCCTGTATCACAGTTTAAAGCATCTCTCCGCCCCATCCGTGTCTTAATGGCTTCTCACCCCGATCGCAGGCAAAGTCAGCCTGTCTATCCCATCTCGTCGTGCGGATTCCGACAGCCCTACTCTTCCAGCCTCCCCAGCAGCTCCTCTTACTCCAGGTACGGTACGGAGGTGCTCCAGGTCGGGGAGGCAGGGCCGCAGAGCCCTTCCAGCTGCCGCCCCCCCAGGCCCGCTGACGCTTGGCCCATCCGCTCTCGTATCGTCTGGGTGCCCTGGCATTTGTGTGTCCCCGCTTTGCACGTTGCAGCAACCCTGTGAGCTGTGTGTGTGTGTGTGTGTGTGTGTGTGTGTGTGTGTGTGGGGAGGAGGGTGTTGGATCACGAACTGCAGAACCACGTCCTCGATCCGCACGACAGCAGCGCTGCACCTGCACTCTTCTAACGCCAAAAACGTGCTTTTTACTCTTAAGAAATATATGTTCACATCCACAGCTGGTTCAGGTGGAAAAAATGGTTTAGTTGTAGAATAAGGAAGAGAAATAATTTAGCATAATCATATCATAAAGGAACATTTTTGCCAATTGAATTGTTAGAATCAGGAGGGATATGTTACAAATTGGCGCTAATCTGTGTCTTAACTCAGTTTATGGTTCTTTTTTTAAGGCCTACAGCCAGGACTGGGGAGGCCTCATTTAATAAAATGCTCCTTTTCAAAAGTGCCAGGCTGGTTGAAAGAGTTACTCAGCTCACAGATGCGGAGAGAATTAATGGAGCTGTAAAAGCGGCGTTGTGCAGCACAGGTCCCCCTGGTGGCAGAGGAGGTTGCTGGTGGTCGAAGGTGTTTGTTAGAGAAAGATGACTGAAACACCGGTCACTTTGTCTCCTCAGGTTTCCTCACTCACTGATGCTGGGGCCATCTGGCATGCACCCCACAGGCATCCCGCACCCCGCCATCGTGCCATCTACCGGCAAACACGAGCACGAGCAGTATGACCGAAACATGTACGCGTGAGTATCTGGATCCGTCGACAGCATCGCCCTCGTCTTCACGACCGTTATCATCAGCTCTCTAGATGTTCACTTCCGCACCTGAATTTCCACTGATGCTGAGCAACAGCCAGCTGCAAACTTTGCAGTCTTGTGTTTGTCAGGTGAAATGATGAATAATAGCTGTGAGGAAAGGAGTCATTTGCATATCACATGTATTTAGCATGCGCACATGTCGCTGTATACTGTGTGTGGGCTTGATGTAGACCACGCCGTCCTGTGTGCCTCCCTCTGTGCAGCAAAGCCCACCAGGAGCCCAAGCGAGAGAAGGAGCCTAAGAAGCCTGTGATCAAGAAGCCACTCAATGCCTTCATGCTGTACATGAAGGAGATGCGGGCCAAGGTGATTGCTGAGTGCACGCTGAAGGAGAGCGCCGCCATCAACCAGATCCTGGGCCGGAGGGTGAGTCCAGAACCTCGTCTTTCTCCGCAGAAGCTGCATTGCTAGGGCAGTGATCCAATAGGAGGTGACCTGGGCAGCTGCGTAGATCTACAGAAGCAATGCTGTGCTGGTATGGGTACAACATCACACCCACCCCGGACCCTGAACAGGGTACAAGTCAGTGCTGGTGGGTAGGAGTTGCCCGCACATGACTGCAGCTTGGCCTCTTTGTGTCAGGATCTCTCCACTGTGGTTCTGTCACTGAGTGGCTGGGGAGGGTGGAGGGGATCGGATTTCCATAGCCAGAGAGACACTCATGAGACGGTCGTGTCCACCGTGGCCTGATGCCCTGATGGCAACAATGTGTTCTCCCCCCCAACAGTGGCACGCCCTGACCAGAGAGGAGCAGGCCAAGTACTACGAGCTGGCCAGGAAGGAGCGACAACTCCACATGCAGCTCTACCCCAGCTGGTCTGCCCGTGACAACTATGTGAGTTGTTATTATTGCTGTTATTGAGCTTTGTTTTGAGTGCCGCTCACTGTTGTTGAGCTGTAAACGGTGCTGCGTTGGTCCGCTTGCCGTTGCCCACAAGGCAGGAACACGAGCCACTTAATGTGCTTCGCCACACAGCGGTGCATTTTAGCGTAAGAAGATTATGACCCTTCAGTTGTTCTGGCCCCCAGCAACGGCAGGAAGCCACCGTGCAGGGCGCCGCATCTTATCCCGTCACCTTGCGGTCACAAGTTTCACGTTTGAATTCCCGGCTCCTGCTGCAGTAACTTTAAGGACGGTGCCAGGCAGAGCAGAGCTACGCTGTCGAACTTTGTGAAGCGGCAAGTTGAATGTTTGCGGAATGTGGTCAGGTTTCAGGAAGGTGAGTCATGTAAAGGAGCATAAAGAGCATCTGGGGCATCTGCAAGGTTCTGTCATAGTTGTTAGACAAGCAACTGGCACAATTCGGTTATTGAACAGCAAGTTTAAATCGTATGACACCAGATCAGCATGTGGATTATAAACAGAGCTGTAACTATGGCGAAAATAACAGAACAGGATAAAAAAATCCGTCCGTAATCCTGAACCGCTTAATCCTGGTCAGAGTCATAGCGGATCGGAGCCTGGAATCACTGGGCTACGACACAAACCCTGGATGGGATGCAGGTTAGTTGAAGGGTGGTCTGTCTCACACGCGCGCGCACGCACACACGCGCACACACACTATAGGCAATTTAGAGTGACCAGTTGACCCAAAACACGTCTTTGGACTGTGGGAGGGAACCGAATCACCCAGGGGAAACCCACACAGACAGGGTGAGAACATGCAACCTTCACACACACTGAGTCGGATTCAAACCCACACCCGGACAGCCCAGCCAGGCCTACTAGCCCAAGATGAAAAGAATAACGTAAAAACAGCGTAAAGACACCTCCTCATTTAGCTTTATTAGTGACATGGTATTTAAAACTGACTGATGCAGCATTTTAATTTAAATATATTGGGATTCCAGCACTTATCTTGGTCTTTAATAGTCGCCTCAGTTGAGCACATTGTTTATTTTGCAGATCTCATGTTGTCAGTCGCCTTGGAGACAAACATCAGCCAAAGGAGAAATAATAATAAGAAATTATTCCAACACTCGTCCTCTTTATTCTTCGGGGCACAATCTGCTTTTACATTTAGCTTTTTTGCATGCAGCAGCAGCAAACGCCCACAGACATGCGGCTCGAGGAGCAGCAGTAAGAGCAGATCTGGCGCACAGGCATCCAGAAACCTCAACTGGACGAGAGCGAGGGACAGAACGGTTAAAAATAGCTGCGCAGCCCCACCACGGCCGGGTGTCGCGTGGACGAGCAGAGCTGCTGCAGACGCTTCCAGGAAGAGGGCCTTGGGGCCACGGCAGGGTACGGCCAGGTTTTTACACCTGAGAGTGTGTTGCATGTCCCTGTCGAGGGAATGTGGAAATTCATTTTTTCCCTATATTTCCGAAACGCCAAGGGCTGCGCTGTGCGGAGCGACACCTGGCGTTCCTGGTTTTATTCAGGTTCTTCTGCGCGTTTTAAAGTCATCTGTCAACCGGACCCAAAAGGTTTATGATGATCATTAAAATCACTGCAAAACGCAGTTTTGTTAACTGTAGAAAACTTCCACTTGTAGCCTTCTTGACTGGAATCTGAGGGTGATGTCTCAACAAGGGCCTTGCAGAAAAGCAACGTCCCCATTTCTGACAGTTTTATTGACTTCATTTTCCATCTTGGAGGGGCAGGCAGCTGCATCCGTACTTGGACCCTCAGAGGTTTATTATTTTTGTATTTGTTTGTCTGGGAAGTTTTTTTTTTTTTGGTTCTCCTGTCCTCAGTTTGTTAGGAAGATACTCTTCAGCCCTCATCACACTGTGGAGAAAAACACTTTAAAAATGAAGAGAAGCGAAAGTGAATACGAGAGGTGGCAGCGATAGCGATTAGACCCCAGTTGGCCTTAGGTGTCCTTCATCCTGGGGGGGTCACGTGTCTTTTGCATGCAGACAGGAAGAAACGCTCCACCCACGATGCTCGTCGGCAACCTGCGGTCAGAACCTCTCCACCTTCACCCTAACCACATACATTTGCTGGGGAAGTGGGAGGGGAGCGAGAGCTCAGATGTGTCACCCTGCAGCAGTCTGCTCACCTTGTTTGCCTCCGTTCGTGATGAGCTCTCACGTTCTCGGCTGGCACTCCTACCCAGGGCGCTTCGCCGTCGACACGTGTCCTCCGCGCCACCCCATCAAGCGCAAGTGAAAAAGAGGGTGTGTTCGGGAAGTGCTTTTTGTGACCTGACGGAGGTGGTTGCCGTGGCGACAGCAGTATCACAGTTGAGAAGGGAGGCTTCCCTGGTTGTTGCGGAGGTTCACGTGAGATGTTGAATATTGGTGGCGAGAGTAAAACAAAGTGTCAGGTCTTATATTTGAGTGGCGCGACTTTAAAGGACGGCTCTCGTCGAGGCAAAACTGTTGGTTGTCACGAGATGTCACTGCTCGACTTCTTAACTAATCGCTGTTTCCTTGGTAAACAGGGAAAGAAGAAAAGAAGGAAACGAGAGAAGCAGCAGGACTCCAATTCAGGTACAAGTCCCATAAATGCAGTAGATCCTCCATCGGGCTCCTCACCCAGCAGCGAGTCGGTCCGCCAGGCAGGGTGGGAGATGAGACAACGAGGTGAAGTGGCTAAATGTGTCGAGTGTTGGGCACAAACATACATCCTCCTGCCTCCCCACATGATGCACTTTCTCTTCTTACATAGCCTGTGAGCCGTTCTCTGCCAGGCCATAAATGAGTACCTGAGAGTTATGACTAAGTATGCGCTGGGGGTACTTTTTTCATTCTTTGTTCTCGTGATCGTGGCATCACCCACACCTCATTTCCTGATGCCTTTGAAATGGAGGCAGTTCGTCTCTGTTTATTCACAACTGTTGGGTTGTTTTTACTCCTCGGCAAAGAGCACTAACATTTGTTTTTGTTTTGCTTTATTATTTATCACCTCCTCTGTTTACGCTTTACCTCCCGTCTGTCTTTGTCCTATCTTTGTCCACCTGGCCTTGACCTTCTACCTCCCCCCTTCCTTCCTTCCCTCTCTGCCTCCCTCCCTCCCTCCTTCCCTCCCCTCTGCCTCCCTCCCCCTCATTCCTTCTCTCTCCTCCTTTCCTTTCCTCCCTCTCTGCCTCCCTCCTTCCCTACCTCCCTCCCTCTTTCCTTCCCTCTCTGCCTCCCTCCCCCTTCCCTCCTTCTCTCTCCACCTTTCCCTCCCTCCCTCCCTCTGTGCTTCCCTCCCTCCTTCTCTNCCCCCCCCTGTGCTTCCCCCCCCCCTTCTCTGCCCCCCCCCCCCCCCTTGTTTCTGCGCATGCTGCCCGCCTTGCACTCAGACCCTGGCTCACCTAAGAAATGCCGAGCTCGCTTCGGCCTCAACCAACAAACGGACTGGTGCGGTCCCTGCAGGTGTGTACCTCGGCCTCCCGCACCGCTGCTGCCGCACTGCGCTCCGCTCTGCATGCGCTTGCCTCACTAACTCTTCCGGGCCCCCCCAACCCACCCCAACCCACCCTGGCCATGTGTCTCCCCCTGCTGGTTGGAGATGGGTGTAGCAACTATTAACGTCCGCTGGCGCCAAGTACGCACGGCAGGGTGGCGGCGTATAAGGAACAGTTGGACGTAGATTCCGAGCTGGGATGACAGATGGGGGTGGAGGATGTATCAAAATAAATGTTTCCAGCACCAAACGTGAGTCAGAATTTCTATATTAAAAACCAGCGAGCGAGTGAGTCAGAGCAAGAGCCAGAGATCGATCATTGATCCTGTGAACGTGAAAGCGCCAGCCGATCCCGGGAAGGAGCAAGGTGAAGGCCATCAAACAAACCACCAATTGGTTGGGTGAAAACAAGCTACTGTTATGAGTGCAATGTGTCACGATGAGAATATAACGTGGTTGACTGGCAGCATGGAAGCGTGAGGGAAACAAGTGTAATTCAACCCAAATAATAGCCCAGTCATTTTAGTACCGTTTCTTCAAAGGCCCTCGGTTTTTACTCAGTGGCCTGTGACACTGCGACTGCGTCGTCACCCGCGTCACGTGGGCCCTGCGTGCTGAACAAAAATAACGTTTATATGATCAGTACACACTTGTCTTTAGCCGGTTTACAGCCGGGCGGCTGCAGCAAAGTGGCTTGCAGATGGGGGTGTGTGTGTGTGTGTGTGTGTGTGTGTGAGAGATGGGGGCATTTATGCTCTTTCACTTGTTGGACATCATAATACAAAGTTTTGAGTTTTCAGCAAAGCAAAACATTGAATAACTTAGGGTTAAAACAGAAAAGATTAAACCAAAAGTTTTTTAATGTTTTTGTATTTTTTCCCCCCACTAGAAAAGCGTAACTTTAACTTGGAGGACTTTAGATGACCTGTCACTCCTGCCACACATTTTAACACCTACATCTGCTGGTAGTAAATGTGGTCAGTTGTCCAAAAGCCTGGCAGGTTTATTTAACGTGCCTGACCAGATAAACGTCTGAGTTAAGTTAGTTGTTTAGGAGGTTTAACAAGTGAGACGAGGGAAGGAGCAGCCACGTGTTCCCAGCTCTTCTGCAGCACCTCCCAGGGACGTCGGACACTCTTACCGTTCGGTTGGTTTCATCACTAACTTTGTATGAAAACGGTCCATAGTGCAGTGTTCCCCTCCAAATGAGGGTAATGTGTTCCTGAGAAACCCTTAGCGGTACCAACTCTCATACGCGAGACGTTCTCCACACTAGTGTCAGTGTTTTATTTGCTGCTGAACCCCAAAAACGACCCGTTTCTGCCAAAATATCACTAAATACTAGACAGTGACTTCTAGATAAAATTAGTTATCGCAACATAGCAAGGCAGTTTCCCTTCATTCATCGCTCTGTGTCGCTGTCCGTCCAGCTGCCCTCCTTCCACGCTCTTTCGCAGCCACTACACCCGGCACACTGAGCAAAGCGGGCGCCCTTTACTCCCACAGTCCAAAGACGTCCGTTTCACGCAGATTGGTCGCTCAGTTGTTCTTTGTGTGTGTGTTAAATTGCTCTGCTGCCAAAACCGTGTGTCACCACATATACGTTACACTAAACGTGCGCCAGCACCAAAAAAACAGCATGCAGTGCTAAACATTTGTAAAATATATTGTCTTCACTGAAGACAAGGTGGGGGAAAAAAAACCATGCGGTATTTTCCGGAATATAAGTCCCAGTCCCTAAAATACATACAAACAGCATTAAAATACACTTTATGAGCACCTGACCAAGAACCCAGGTTGAAATCTCAGCTCCGGCTGTAAGACCCTCGCAGGGTTTACCGACGCTGACCTGATGCTGTAAAAGGTTGTCAGGTGTATAAATAGGTAAATAATCCTAGGTGGGCCGGTGCCCTAACCGGACGCTGTAGCTTTGTTCAGGTTGAGGTGAAATAATAATTAATGGCGCCGAGAAGAGAAAATTCACACGCCCTGAATCCGCAGATTTTTCCGCCAGTTTAAACAGACCTCATTCGAGGGACGAACGTAACCATCGACAGCAGAACGTGTTCCTCGTGACCCGTTTGCCGCGTTTAGTTTTCGTGGCTAATCGGGGAATCGTGAGCTCTTCCCGCCTGCCGCTGGGAAGCGGTACCCCCCGCCGATCCAAAGCCGGTGGTCTTCAGCTGTGCGGAGATCGAACGAAAGGTGTCGCACATCCCAGATTTATGCAGTTAATTCAAATGTTTGCTGAAAGTTAGCGTATCGCCTGGGAAAAAAGCTCAGCAAAGGTCACTGAAGCCACCGAGAACTTTTTACATGGAAACCCAACGTGGCTCAGTAACGATTGCTGGTTTTTTTTCTGTCTGTGTGTTTTTTTTTTTTGTTTTTTTTTTAAGATTTCCTGTAATGATTTATTTATAGTCTTCTGGGAAACCAGAAGTAATTCTAGTCTTTTCTGAAAAGAACAGGTCGAGGTAACGAAGCTGGAAATCCCCCCTCCGCAGCCCCTACCCCATTTTAATTATTGCACTATGAATATATGACGGTTTCTGTGGGGTTGAGCTCCTGCCAGCTGGGACCTCTGATGCCCCCGGAGGTGCCGGGGCGTCGTCTGCTCTGCGGGAAGAATCAGAGCCATCCTACACATACCTGTACCCCCCCCCCCCCC
>UFQX01001127.1:149286-187641 GCA_900497675.1 Arapaima gigas
CCCCCCCCCCCCCCTTCGTCGACTCGCAGCCAATGAACTCCCAACGTCCCCGCTTATGCGGCGGAGCAGACGCACGCACTGGAATTTAGAATGGGCTGTTCGCCTGAAACAAACGTCTTTGGACCGTGGGACAAAACTCCACATGGACCAAATGGGGGGGGTCGAGCTTCGTCCCGCTCGTGAAACCCGCAGCATCAGTGTGGCCCTCTAACCCAACTTAACCCAACCGGTGACGGCCAGACAGTCGGAGGCTTCCGTGATCATCTAAGACCACCTTCTGTGGACGTGTCACGGTTGCACCTTGTTTGTCCAGTGCGGCTTCCTTCCTCACACGAATACGAGAACATCTACTTTAGGACTGTAGATAAAGAGACTGTAAGATGGTTGTTGTACCGTGTTTTGTGTCTGTTTTAACCATACTGTGTGTCTGACACTTTGCATCCACGCTTTATTCACAGATAACTCTCTTGCCTGTTCCTAGGAGGAAAAAGAAGTGCATTCGCTACCTTCAAGGAGGACAGTGCGCCAGCCCCCATTCTTCCGATGGAAGTGCTATAGACTCACCCCTTTCCCCAGCCAGCGCTGCCCCCGTCCCCCCGTCTCCGCCCCACGCCGTCCCACCCGGCTCCCCTGCCGTCGACCCGAACGCCGCCCCTAGCGAATGCGCCCCGCCGTCACACGCCCCCCCGTCGCTCCCGGGGGCCACCAAACCGAACGCTGGACTGTTGGGAAAAGTTTTAACAGAGTCACAAGAGCACTGCCACCACCACCACCACCACTGTCGTCCCCGTGCGCTGCCACAGACGCGCTAGCCTCAAGCCCCGCCCCCCTAGATCTCTCCAACCTGCACTTTGGCACCGAGCTGGCGGCCCAGGAACGTTCTGGATTTCCAGCGCTCGTCACCTGCATCCACAGCCGGCGAGGAAATCCATCCATCGCCAGCAGTAGCTCACGTGTAACGATGGCACTCGCTCCACCCCCCGTGCAGCTTCACCGTCACCCCGTTTCTGTGGAGACAGAGCCTGAGCCCAAAAGCCGCTTCCATTCCATCGCCTCACTCGAACGTGCAGGTAGACGGACGTCTGGAAGGCCCTCGTGACGAAGGGCTCGGCCGTACGTGGACACGCGGCCCGTCCTCGGCGCAGAGCGTCACGAAACATTCCCGGTTAAAACAAAAAAACCAAAAAAACAACCTATTCTGAAGCACAAGAAAAGGGAAAAACCGTAAAAATGCAACAAATTTTGCGCTTTTTCAAAGAAAACAAACGCGTAGATGTTTGAGTTTTACGCTGCGTCTCGGAAAAGAACCACCTCTTGTTAAGGCAGCCAAACACCAGATAGTTGTAGTGTGTAAAAATATTACTTTTAAACTTTCGATTTTCCTGGATTTTCACCCCCCCCCCCGAAAAACGAGGATGGCCTCACTTCGCCTCAGGTTGCCCGTTTTAGAAACGCTTCGCTGTTCTCCCGTCTTGTGACGCTTCCACTCGTGTTTAACACGGCAGCCGCGCCGCTCCCGGTCGTGTTGTGGAAAAGATGTCCTGGTTAGGACTTCTGCTGCGCGGAGCACCAAACCCACAAACCACCTAAAGACTGCAATTGACTCAAAAAGTATTTTTAAAAGTTTATTTTCAGAAATGTATATTTAACATATACTTAAGTGAACAGCGAAGGTGGTTTAATGTGGCTAAATTTAACGTGGACGCTCATTCCATGCATTAAACCACGAGTTGTTGTTTATCCACGGGCCCAGTCGTCCTGCCAGGGAGGACGCGAGGCTCTGGCGTCAGGCCTGCGTTGACAAAAGGGACTTTAAAATACGTGTGAATTAACGCATCGTCACGGTTTCCTTCTTAAATCCAAACGGTACCTGAGGCCGTCCGTACCTTCCTTCCTAAAGCGTTAAAACACACTGATGAAGAACCTTTAGTTTGGTTGGACTCCTGTGACTGTCGGGGGGGGGGGGGGGGGGTAANGACAGAGGGGGCTTCTGTGGGCTTCTCATGGGTCACCATGGTAACCGTTCTTCCGGGGGGGGGGGGGGGGGGGGGGGGGGTTAAGGCTCAGTGTGTTTATTTTGGCACTTTTGTCACCAGCTAACGTAACAAGTCCATTTAGTGGCACCGGATTTTCCCGATAAGCAGCGTCGCGTCTGCCGGGCGAACCTGTGCTGGCGTCTCATCGCCGCTCCAACGGCTTCCGAGTTGCTTCTGGGAGACTGAACCTACACTCGAGGTGGGAGAAGACCAAATGGGTACTGTATTTCATTACTTGTAAATCGTTTTTTTAATAAATGTGGAACTCCTTATAACGAAACTTTTATATGTTGTTTTTGTAAAAAAGAAAAACCCAAAAAATACTTCTTTAGACATTCTAGTTGGAAGAGGATGTTATGTTTTGCGTCGCGTGCTGAAGTTTTCCTGTTCTTTTGTTAGACGACTCGCGTGTCGATTGTTTGCAGTCTGTGCTGCTTTAGGGTACAGAAAACGCCCCTGTAATCCACCTGCACCGGGACCCGTCGCCGCCGTAGCTGCGCACGTCCAGCAGAGGCTGCTGCGGCACCGACGCGCGGCTCCTGCAGGACGACTGCGCAGTCCCACCTGCACCTCTTTACCTGTTTTTACAACTTTCTGCCCCTGTGCTATTAATTTGTTTCATGTAATTAAAAGTATTTCTGCCCCAGTTTCACCAACGTGGACCGCAGGATTACGCTTTTGTCAAATGTTAGTGGCATTTATTAAAGAAACCTTTCAATTATCACTGAGTCCCTGTCATTCGTTTCTACAGTTTAAAATGTTCCTGTTTGAAAGCGAAACTGTGGCCAACAGGCAGGTCGAGGAGTTTAGGGAACCGGACTGTGGTGCCTGTACGGTCCGTCCGGGCTTAGACCCCCCCCCCAAAACCGCTTTGCACAAGAAAAGAAGGGTCGGTGTTGAGCGCGAGAAGACGCATCTCAGGGGTTTTTATAGTCGTGTCTTTGTTGATTGGTGGGGGTCCAGTCCAGCAACTCTCCCCAACATTATTTTTCCTCAGACTTTTCCAAATATTCATAACTGTTTACAGCTTCACCAGCCTGAGGCCACCTGAATGACGCGTTGTGTGACACACAGAAGCCGAGTGGCGCCGACGGCTCCAGTCGTGTTTCCGAGACGTAGAGAAAAGCCAAACGCCATTTAAAAGGTACCAGTAACCAGTTCACACCAGCCCTTCCTTACAAATCACACATCACACCCTCCGCTGCACACTCTAAACCCGTAAAGCACACAGAAGCATTTCTCCATTTATTTATTTATTCATGGAATATCACGGGTGGCATTTCTAAATGTCACACTGACAACTCTAGACACCGGAGGAAGCCATCTACTCTCTGTAATGATGCAATGCAAACAAACATTCAACTGTGTGACCATTGTGTTTACAAATACATTTGCCCACACTAAAGTCTACCCAAAACTTTTACACAACTTCAATGCAGCCTTAAAATAAAAAAAAAAAAAAAAAAACCCCTTCTGTNAAAAGACTACTGCGGTCAAAGACGTCACCACCCGAGCCGAGAAATTTAAAAAAAAAAAAAAAAAAAAAAAAACCCTTCTGTTCACACGTCTGAAAGAGCACAGCACATATGAAGCGGCCGGTGTGGCTGTAACCAAACGGAATTATTTGAATATGTATTCATTTTGAATTAAGTTCCAGTAAAAAAAAAAACAATCCAAAGCAATTCACACCCGGAAGCCAAAGTTTATGCTAAAAGGAAGTTTAAACTTCCTATGATCGATGAGGAAAAAAACAAAACAAAACAAAGTTCCACCGTAAAAATCAATGACACTGATCATGCCGAATACAAGGACCTGCCATCCTAGTTGTCTATTGTTTAATATTAACAAGTATGAACAGCGCAGTGCAACCAGATTATGAAACAATCCTTACAGTGCGTTAGTGTTGGCAGATTTGCTTATTTCTCTTCACACCACTGGTTCTCCTTGCGTACCTAAGAGAAACGTAAACACCACAGTAAAGCACGTATCTCCGCACGCAATTAACCTGCAGCGCGTTTCCTTGACGCCAAGTGTGTTACCTGGGCTTCTTCTTCCTCTGTGAAGTCATTCTTGATATTAAAGGTCTTCCTGATTTCTTCTGGGGTCTTTCCTTTGATCATATTGGCGACAGTCTTGCACGTAACATCTAGTAATCCCTTGATGTCCAAATAGTTGGCAGCCTAAACATAAAATTGGACAGGAGGGCAATCAGCACCTCTTCTAGAAGCTTCCTTTGGCCTGCATTTCCAAAATGTCACCCCCCCAAAAATTCAATCAGATCTGAATAATAATTTGGAGATAAATCAAAGTATACCCAGCAAAACCGACTGCACTTACTCTTATTAGAGTTAAAACTTAATTTGTATTAAAAAAAAAAAAAGAAAAAGGAGAGGAGCTGCTTTGCTAAAGGGATCTCAAGCTGGATTATTGCTGACACCTCAACAGCATGGAGATCATGATTTCCACTGTGCTGTTGACAGTCCTACTGTGGATATAAGGCAGCGAAGGCTCAGAAAGGATGAAAAACCAAACCCAACTTCTACAAGTTACCTTCTTCCCTCTTAGGCAAGAAACGAGGCACCAGGGAGAGAATCTCAGACACGCGATTAAAACGCTGAGGTGCACAAAGGAACGGCAAAACACACCAGAATGAGTTCAAACAGTGTTCCCTGGTCCACTTTGAGAAACTCCTGGTCCCAAACAGGGATGTCGTCCGTCCTCTTTTCCTTGTTCTCGTCGTCCTCGGGGGGTGGGGGATCGTCTTTATGGTGAGTGCACCACTGGATCACCTGAGAAAGCATGACGAGTACAAGCAAACGCCACCCTTCAGATTTACAACCAAAGCTGGAAAAGAGTCAAGTGCTTATCAGCTAAAACACCACCTTCAGTGAGGGAAGAAAGCGATGACATGAAGACCAATTAAAGGTTGTGCTACTGCTTGTGTGTTGCGCTTTATTCCTTTCCAGCCTCGATTCCTCTTTAAAACGCACAAAACGGTGGAATCTCTCCTCAAGAGCAGAGGTTCACAGCGACACACGGAAAGGTATATTTACCTTTTTCAGAATGGCTGCATTAACGTTGGGAAGCGGAACAGGGTCGTCGTCACCTTCATCATCCATCCCCAAATCTGTGTTTCAACAAAACATCAAAGCAGACTCAGGTGCCTGAGCTCACAACTGGGGCAGGAATAATTTAACTCGGTTGCAACATTACAGCCTCCTTTACCATTAAACACAAAGCAAAAGCATAACATGATGTACTTTAGGTTATCTGAGGGACAGGGAGGGTAGAACCTTCAATCACACCATCAGTAAGTTCTGAACCAAGCTGAACTCTGGAGGTGAGTTCGGGTCACTGTTCGCTATCGGCCGCAGACATCATCATAGGTTTCAGGTGTTAAGAAACCCGCGAGTGAAGAAAAAAAAAACCGACCGATGACACGTTAACACGTCGATACCTTTGAAAATCTGCAACCAGACCGTTGGTAACCTGAGCCAACAGTGTATATTACATTTTACACACATTTATACAATCCCACACATCAACTTTCAAAACAAAATATTTCAGAGGGAAGTAGTGTGGAACGGAAGGATCTTGATTAAAAAACGAGAACTGCTGGTCCACACTGAGATCTGCTGTGACAGTGACAGTGGCAGTGACACACGGGAGATGCTGACCTTCCAACATGGTCTTGATCGTTACGGACTGCTTGGCGATCTCCACGTCCACCTCGAATATCTCCCCATCGGAGCTCTGCAGTTTGATAGTCGGCATCTGGAAGAGACGGGACAAAGGAGCGGACTGCTGTGAGGGGACAGGGTGACACCAAGCCACCCCTTGTCACCGACTACAATGACGGGAGAAAACTCCAGCTGGGAGGGAAATCGCGATCACCCACGGCTCGTTTTCAGCTTCCTACGTGGCGGCCCGGGCCCTGCGAGCTTCACAGCGGTTACCGAGTTACACACAACGTCGGTGACTGTCACACATGTCGCTGTTGACACCGGTCGCCAGGGAGCCGCGGCGCACGAGCCGCCGAGGCAGCCGCGTATTTAGCAGCTACGACGTCCTGCAGCGCCCAGCAGGGCAGCTAAACCGACTGGCTAAAACAACGCCATGTCACTCACAAGCAACGTGTTATTTCTACTCCAAGCGAATAAATGGCGGCTGAGCTGCTGAGCAGCTTAAAAATTAGACGGACATTTGTGGCACAAAAAAAGAAAATAAGCCCCGAGGTGCCTCACTACTGGTCAGGCCCGCCGCGGCTATGGACGACAGGCAGAAAGCAGCCAATTCAGCTCACCGTCCAAACCGCCTCGACACCGAACACCACCGACGACCTCAACGTGAACATGAACATGAACCCCGCATCACAACCTTCTTCCAGAAGCCGCCCAACACTTACCGTGGACCTACCAACCAACAAGTATCCAAACCCCCGTCTTAACGCCCGCTGCTTTTGTCAAACACCCCGAGCTCACAAAAGCGGTCTACGTACAGTGCCCGCTTTTAATTCCACAAAAATGTCCCTATTTACTTTTTTGGAATAATTATATGGCGGTATTAAATTACCGTGTGTTTATCACCATTTGTCCATAGTTTAAATTACGTGTTTCACGACAATAAGAAGACGCGTGTTATTTTCTGTCAGGCATCGTAGAGGACAGCCTAGTGACTTGGCCTTTAGCGTAGAATTCTCCAGCAAACCGCACTTTGTTTGTTTTTTTTTGCCGGTGATGCGGGGTTCCGCTGTAACGCGTGTGAGGGAAGCACGACTTGTAGCACAACGCTGACTTTTGCCGGTGTGGTTTAGGTTTTGAAATTTCTCTTTCGCGTTATGCATTAATTTTAATGCGCTGTATGACAGGTAACCGGTGGTTAGTTGAAGTGACGTGACTGTAGAGCGTTTTCCAAAAGAAAAGAAAAGAAAAGAAAGGTTAGAACGCCTTTGGAGCAGCTGGATGTTGTAAGGCACTTAAAAAGACTGCCTACGTTTTCTTTTATGTTCATGTGCTTTCTAAGTTTTCTTTACAAGCTCAGGTTTCCTCCCACAGTCCAAAGACACCCCTTTCAGGTCAATTGGGGACTCTAAATTGTCTGTAGTCTGACTGTCTTGCTACCCTACATTGGACTGGCATCCCGTTTTAGTTGAGGACCAGGTGGTTCCAGGATTGACTCCAGAAGTGGTTAAAGTGAGTGTTCGTATGATGTAATCGAAAGAGATTTCAGAAGAAATGTGGTTGAACCTCATAAGATAAACGGGTTTTAAACAAGTATTTCTGGAGACATACACACCAGCCGGTTTATTAGGACCCCCGTTTGTACCCAGAACAGCTTAACTCCGTGTGGCTTGGGTTCAACAAAGTGCTGGAAAAACTCCTTTGAGATTCTGGTTCCCATCAACACGACTGTGTGACGTAATTCTGCACGTTTGTCAGCGGCATATTTGTGCTGCCGTTCTAGCACATTCCAAAGGTGCTCTGTTGGATTCAGATCTGGTGGCCGGGGAGGCCACTGAAGTTCGTTGAACTCATTGTCGCGTTCACGGATCCAGTCTGAGATGACTTGTGCTTTGTGGCACGGTGCATTATCGTGCTGGAGGTAGCCGTTAGAAGATGGATAAATTGTGGCATTGCTCAGCTGGTATTAGGGGGCTGGTGTGCCAAGAAAACATTCCTCACACTGTTAGACCTCCACCATCACCAGCCTGAATTGCTGACACAAGGCAGGTTGGGTCCATGGATTCCTGTTTATGCCAAATTCCGTTCACAGTAGGAAGATCAAACTGAGCTATTGTAGCCTTTATTACCTTGTTTCTGTACAATTTTTTTCACAAACTGTTGTACACTTATTTGGCCCCATTTGGCTTTGGGTTACACTATTTATGGGATTTAAATAGAGACACTGTACAAATGCGCAGAAACTAAGCGAACATGAGACATGAAACTAAGAATATTAGCAGACTGTCCTTTACAGGCTGCTGTATTGAACAGTATTATATCAAAAAGGAGTGTAATACTGAAACAAGTTACTAGCATCACGTGAACTTTGAATTTCTTGCGGATGAATTTCTGGAGCCGTGCTATGACTCGTATATTGTGCAAACCTGGAGTTTATTAAAAGCTTAACTGTGTTATAGTGAAACTGTTTAAATCTGCACACCGTTGCCAACACCAAAACCTCATCCCAGCTGTGTCACTTGGTGGAGGGAGTATAATAGCGTGGGTCTGCTTTTCTGCCCCAGGGCCTCGATGACTTGTAGTCACTTGGACCAGCAAAGGAAGTTCTACAGCAGAAAGTTAGGGTTTGTCTGTGATCTAAAACTCAAAAGGTGGTTCACGCAACATGACAATGATACAAAAGATAATAGATCAGTAACAGTTGATCAAACAAAAGAAATTTGAATGGCCAAGTCAGAGTCTTGACCTCAGCCCTACTGAAGTGCTACAGTGCGATCTGGTGCAAGTTGCATAAGCAAGACGGCCGAAAAATATATATGAACCGAAGGTTTTGTAGGCCTTTGTTTTGCCCCAGGCCAAGATGCCTCCCGTTTGCTGTACAGGTCAGACCAGCAGGTACACAAAGCGCTTGACTGAGGCTTCCAATAAAGCACCTTTATTGTTTTACACCATTTGTTCAGCAGATATGGGAATGTAAAATGTGTATTTTCTGAAAATTATCCATCACTGACTTTAGATTGCATTCTGGCAGCCATTCATCCAGATATCTAGATAATTCCAACAGGTTCACAAATGTTCTCACAGCTGTAGGTGCTTTAAAATGAATGAGGGATAAGGAGCTTCAGGAGGGACGTTAACTTCGAAGCAGGTAAGTTCTGAGATCTTTTATGAATGTTGGAAGGGATACGCTGCCTGAAATGGGGACCTAGATGGTTAAGTACCCAGGTTTAAATTCTGGACTCCTGAAGTGGGGGGGTGAACAAGTAGCCAAACATGGAAAAAGCATAGCATTCTTACTAATGTGTAACTAACTAAAAAAAATTAAAAACAAGGCCATAAACAGGTTCCTTCCTCAACAGTCTGCTTAAATTTTAAGGGAAACACCTCTTGTTAAATGTTAAGGTTATTGTGACAGCAGACAGCACTTGATCCCACTGTACCTGCTGTAAGAATAAAATAAGAAAAAACCTGTAATGACCACGTTTAATCCGAAAAGCAGCAGCTGTTTAGTCATTTTTATATTTAGTATCCATACAGGAATACTCGGGCCTTCTTAAGAATTCATAATGCAATGTCACATTTAATTTTTAGTGCGTACCTCAAGTTTTAGTTACCTTCATTTCATTCACAACACCAGTGTCAAGTTTCCACTGCAAATGTCCTAGCTGGGTCATAACATTCATCCTAGCCTTACGAAATAAAACAAATCATGGAGAGAATGTCAAGGAGCGACTTCCATGTTTATTACTCAACTGGAACCCTAAATACAGACAAACCACCAGAAAGTGTTAGTGTAATTATTTTCACATTGGCATTGTTGTCTTCCTTATAGAAATCATGTTGTTAAGCTTTTAGTTCACAAGTATCACATGAAAAAAAAAGGAAAAAAAAAAACCAGAAGTTTCTGCTGGAGTAAATAAACAAAACCTGTGCAGTTCAACTACAGAAGTATGAGTTATGTCATAAAAATTAAGTGCAGACAGAATTCCTGAAAATGAGAAATACTTTTTTAAACCCCCGACCCCCCAAACAAACCCTGCTAATATTAGAACTAAAATGCCAGTTCATTGCCTTCTTTCATAGTTTGATGAATTAAGCTATAGCTAAACAACCACTTTTCATCACAAAGGCCATCTCCAGAATGCATTTCAGAAGTTATGCATACAACAGTTTCTGATGTACGGCAGCACGTGTACACGTTCTGGAAATCTGACAGACTTGGTGATTACAGAATTCTATTTGGCTATAGCATTGCATATTTTGCATAAATACACAGAATATGTGCATATGTTTCAAATCTGAAAACAGAAAAATGGCAGCTGTTTTAAACATGCACTGAGGAATTTACAACTGATTTGTGTCATGGTCTTGTTCAGCCTTTAAAATTTCATTTTGAATATGGCACACCTTTTGGTCCACATACGCAGGTGGTTTCTGAATTCTTGAACAGTTACTTTTCAGCTTTACCCCCCTCCTTTAAGCTGACAGGATATTAAATTGTGACAATACTGTACAGAAATGATTTTACAGGAAGTAGTCTGGAGTCCGACGGGTTACATGGGGCTCCCCTCGGCGAGGTGCTGGGTCAAACTGCAGGCTGAAAAATTCAAAAAGGGTCACAGGTTGTTGTAAACAAAATTGTTACTGCTTATTCAACTATGTACAAACCCTACAATTTTAGAGTCCAGTCATTTGGATATTTTTTTTTTAATTTAAAAAAAAAAAAAAAAAAAAAAAACTCCTAAACTCAGAGCAAAGCCCCAACACGGAAGTGAATTGCCAACTTTTTCGTCACATATCCACATTGCTAACATAGCTACTGGCCAAGCCGACAGGAATATATGCGCTTGATATACTTACAAAGAGTATTTGAGAGTATCATCAAGTTCCATGATAGCTGCCTGATTCCCACAGCGGTAACAGTAATTTGGTGCACTGAAAATTGTTACCACGTTCCGATCGTGGCACCAGTTGTAACCCTGAAATACAAGTTTGTCATTAGAAAATGGTTCACAGAAATTGAGGGGAAAAGAGTTAACTGGCAGATTAATCATAATGTGAAATGGACAATGCTCATCCTGAGAAGCTTAGCTTTTTTCAGTTTATTTCAAAGTTTTCTTCAAATCAGATCCAAAGTGGAACAGTGGAATGCTTTTAAGCCCTAAAAAATCTTTTGTATCTTATTGAAGGTAATGCAGAGCTGCGAAAAGCAAAGTTAGGCTGCAAAAACAAATCACCTCTTGAAATTGTAAAGGAAATAAACCAAGACAGCTATTAATGTCAACTGAATTATAATTACACATTTATATTTTGACAGTGCATTATTAAAATATGCAGTCTTATGAAAAATTTAATTCCATAATATGCCTTAACTATTCAAGAGCCAACAAATCAAAAGCTGGGGGGGAAAAATGCTGTATGGTTGCCAAATTAAAAATTCACCCAAAAAGTAAGCTCAGTTTTGTGAATTTTACTTTCACTTTCAGTTTATATGTAGACAAGCGTGTCAGTGCTAAGGTGCAAGCTAATGTGATAGCCAGAACTTACTTCCATCACCAACTGGTGAGCTCTGGAGACCAGAGTAAGGCCATTAGCATGGTTGAACGTTTCGGAAATGTCCTGCCCGAAGGTGTATCCAGCCCCTCGGGGGGAGATGCCCCAGCCGCCACGGTCGTCCGGATCTGACCACAGTAGGTCGCACATAGGTCCCTGAGAAAGACAACACTTGTATTAGTGCCGAGACACAGCAGATTAATCTCGGGACAAACACAGTTACTACAGGCTGCTTGGATCTCTAACCTCATGTGGAACTTCCTGCAAGCGGTCCAGCGCTCGGATATGATCCAACGTGTCTATGGATGGGGACAGACCACCATGAAGACAGAAAATCTACATAAAAAAAAAAACAAGTTAAAAATCCACACCTGTAAAGCATAGCTGCGAACTGTTATGCAGCAAATATCACTGAAAATGACAGCAACCAGTTAGCTACAGCTGCCTTAAGTTCATACACAGATTAAATCTATGGTATCTTACCTGACCGTCTACCAAGGCAGTTAGAGGAAGGTAATCAAAAAGGTCAGTGAAGTATTTCCAGACGTTTGCATTGCCGTATTTCCGTAAACACTCGTCATAAAATCCGTACACTTGTGTGATCTGTCTACTTTCGTGATTCCCTCGAAGAATTGTGATGCGTTCCCGAAATCTAACCTGAAAAAGAAGAGATCATTTCACTGTAAAAGACAGCCAAATTGCTAAATGTCATTATGCTACATAATTTCCATTGTTCAAAAAATAATTTGCAACAGTTAGGAAATCCACAAACTCATACGATTGTTATAAATGTACACGCTGATACTGCCTCACAAAATGTCCTTCCGATAATCTAATTAGCAATGCAACAAAATTTTCTCATAAGTTTGGCCACATCACCGAACAAAAAGATGAATGTGAAACTGGCAGAGTTTAAAGACTGAAATGGTACCCTTACACATCAAAAGAGAATACAGTCGTCCCTTGGTATTCGCGGGTTCCACATTCGTGGATTCGGTTATTCGCAGGTTTGCCATCAATAATTAAATGGGAATTCGAGGATTTGCAGCGTACTGCGAAAAACTGCAGACAACGTGCGTATGTAAAGAAAACTTTAAAAAGTAGTAAGTTAAAAATGCATAAAATATATGTATTATTAATTATTAATATTCATTATTACCCATTTTATCATTTACTACCATACATGCAGAAATTTATTATAAATACAGTAAAGGGTTAGGGGAGTCTAGTTATTCGCGGTTTTACGCATTTGTGGGGGTCTTGCACCCTTAACCCCCGCGATTATCAAGGGAAGACTGTATTAGTAGGGATAAATTAGAGTACCTTAAGAGCTACAAGCAACGTTACAGTCTCCACAGAGTAATAACCCCTGTCCACGTAGTCTCCCATGAAGAGGTAATTTGTGTCTGGCGATTTCCCTCCAATCCGGAACAGTTCCATGAGGTCATGAAACTGGCCGTGGACGTCTCCGCACACAGTGACCGGACATCGCACCTCCTGCACATTGGACTCCTTTGTCAGGATTTCTTTAGCCTGGAAGAGGACCAGAGAAAAAGAGTCAGCACAACATGAACACATGTGACACATGTGGCAGGCACTGCCGATAGTCACAGTTGTGGTTCACTGACCGAGACGTGCGCGAGCCAAGTCCCCACGCAGACTATGCCAACAGACGGCAACTGGGAAGCGTCTGAAAATGGGCTGCAGTGACCCAATATCATCCCGCTCTGTTTGCCGTTTGTACTATGATGTATATTCAAGAGTTTAGTTAACCCCTTTGGGCTCATTTATTATATTAAGAGTCTAACAAATTATTACTTAAAAAGTTTGACTTTTGCAAGTAAACCTCTTAGCAGAAGTAAAAACAAGAACTGTGTAATAAATCTTGTAAATCACTCGTGTAAAAACAGTTTTAGCCTGCAGTACTATTAAAAAAAAGCGCCAATGGGTGTCGTGGTTTGAGTTGGTGCATATGAAAGGCTCAGGTTCACATTCTATTCCTGCTATACTACCTTTGAACAAGATACCCTGGAGCTGGGGAAAAAAAAAAAAAAAAAAAAAAAAATCACTGCATGTTGCCTAATGTTGAAACATTAAATGAATAAGTTAAACACAGCAGGCAATTTCAGTTCTGGTACTATTACCTTGAATATCTATGAGGTGATAATGCCGACTTCAGCCAAAACAGCATCACCCTAGCAAGCCAAGGCTGACACTCGGTGAGAACCAACAAGCTGGAGAGAAATTTTCCTCAAAGTCGCATTAAGCTGCTCTCCCATAATTAGCAATTCTTTATAGGTGGAAAATGCAGTGGTTTAGCGCAAATCCTTTCATTTTTAAAAGTTCTTTAAATGTGAACAGACTCAGCATTTCAGGTTGTAGACACCATTGTTGATGAACACGAGCTAAATAGAGATTTCTGCAGCGTGTCCAAAAACAGACGCCAGATTGAGTCACAGGCACTTTGTGATGCAACACACAATCAATCCTCATTGCAGTTATTTTTATGCCATCATTGCATTTTTCTCAATACATCATTACCATGTGGAGATGTAGCCACTTGTTACCAATATAGCAATATATACACTATAAAATACATAATCGCCACCACATCACATTAAATGTTCCATTTTATCAACCTTTCAACAGCTCAGTTAACACCCAGCAAGGAAGATGTGTTGAAACCTGTTCAGACAGTGATAAACATTTCTATTTAAATGTTCACACCGATCAACTTTTACTCCACACAGCTGCGTTATCTACTTAGTTTTATCATCCTTCTGTGGTATTATGAGCTCCATTTGCCACCTGTCCCAAAACAGAAAAGTACAGAATTAAGAATGGTTGCAGAATCCTTGCGAGAACAGCCCGGAAAAACCTAGCATTCCCATTCATCAGTCCAGCAATAACTGTTGCGAAGGTCCAGAGCCTATCCCAGAAATAGAGGCTATAAACCAAGGTACACCCTACTTGGGATGCCAGTCCATCACAGGGCAGCAACACACACCAAGATACTCACACACTACTGGCAATTTAGAGTCACCAGTTCACCACTGAAACACGTGTCTTTGGACTGTGGAAAGAAACAGGAACAGTCAGGAAACCCACATACAATGACAACATGCAAACTCTGCATGGACTGAGATAGATTTTAAGCCCCAGCCCAAGAGCTATGAGGTACTAGTGCTGCCTGACCATGCTACCTGTCACATTTTCATATCATTCATCACAAAAACATTTTCAAGCTAAAATCCATAAGTTCATACAGTATGCTTAAGAAAAAATATTAGCCATTTGTCTATTCCAGATGAGGGAACTACAAATGAACATCAGTCAGATAACAGAAGAAGCGACAATACTGACAACATTTCAGCAGAAGCATTTAAGGTACACAATACCCTGCTGTATAAATACATAAATCATTATAAAGGCTATTATCTACCACTGCAAGTCACCTTGGACAAGATGCATCAGCTAATATTTACTGACATTACATTTATTCATTTAGCTCATACTTTTCCCAAAGTGACATACAACTTAGGAAAGAAAACCTCTTTCCTGTTTTGCACAGTACTGTTTACCAACAACGGCTGAACACATATTTTGAAACAAAAAAAAATACAATTTTTTTACATTCATTTTAAATGCTCTGAACAAACCTCACAAACAGTAATTCAGTTGTAGTTTAACAAAACTACATCCAAGGAGCATTCTAGGAGTGTGTTTGTCTCACACACACACACACACACACAAAAGTGATGTTAACAAAAGTGAGGCACAATTCCCTGTAATTGACAAACACCCATCTTCACTGGACTTTTAGGTCCTATACATTTACGTTTCATTTATTTTGAAAAACAAACATCCTATTACTGTTTAAATTCACATCTCATCAGTTAAATATAAAATAGTATCACTTTTAACAGTGTGTATTACAATAGTAGAAGCACGAGAAAACACCACGCATTTCATATTTTCGGTAATTACATTTGAACAAATAAAAACAGACACTGGAAATTCCGGTTTAAAACCCAGATTTTTACTGAAACAAGTGGCTTGATTTAAATGACACAATGATGGTTCCTGTCTAATCAGTTACACCAAAATTACAAGCGACCAACCCAAATGATGCAGTTTCACTCACACGGCTGAAAAAGTACAAAAAAACTACAGTTTCACTGGAATGAATCACATCACATCAAAATGACAAAGTCGGCCATCTGTGTGGGGACGGAGGTCACAGCCCTGTGTACCTTCTGCGTGACCCGCTTACTGGGCCTTTTCTTCTTCCTCATCCTCACAGAGGCTTATTTTCACTCAGTCCTTCATAAAATAGCACGAGAGACACAACTTCTCCATATTTTTCACACTCCTTCCCGCAGTGAGACGGCGTTTCATTACAATAAGTGGCCTTAGAGACGATTTTTCTGGGTCGTTATAATCTCAACGGTACTGGTTGCTACAGCAATATCAGTCAAACCTATTACCGCAGTAGTCATTTGTTTGGAAGGTTCTGTGCAATTTCTGACGAATCATCTGGTATTTGGAAGAATGCGAGGCCCAGAGGAAAACAGCGAAGGAATAACCAGGGCCGAGTGTCGGCGGCGCCATTTTAGCGCCTCGTCTTGTAGTAACTGGCTGAGATTCTGAGCGAGAACGAGGCTGGTTCGCACGAGCCCAGCGGAGCGCCGTCCCGCCAACAGCAGAAACCCGCGCGGCGGCCGCTCGGCTGCGCGCGTCCTTCCGCGTGAGCGGGTTTGTCGCGCCGCTCAGCCGGCAACTTAGAGCCACCAAAGTCCCCACGGGATCTCTTGCTACACCGTACAAGAGACAGGGCAGCCAACTGCAGAAATATCCGCCAAAACACTTCAAATACGCACAGAGATACCAATGAGTAAAAATAAAACAAGACGTATATTCTTCGGCCACCATCGTTTACTAAAATGACACCTCATTCTAGCGTCCCAGCTAGTTAACTGTGCCCAGTGAATGAGAGTCTACGCACCGCCATCTTAAAACCCCGAGCGTGGTGGTTCCCGACGACAGCTTCGTCACTCGCCGGCCAGGGCAACGGAACCGGTCTGAGCAGCGTATTCACAACTACACACGGCTAATTCACACAGACGTTTCAAAGAATACCGTTCAAACACGCCAACGAGTACTCGCTACATTAGAAAGTCTACCTTTTCACAAAGCGTTTTCACTTGGTTTTCCGTGAGCTGCTTGCATTCGTTGAGTTGTTCGATCCATTGATCCAGCTCCTTCGTGAACGCCTTTTCGTCCATTTCTGCAGCACGGAGAGCTAGCCAGACAGCTAGCAAGTGTTAGCTCTGGCACAGATTGTCCTCGACAGAAACCCCCAAATATACCTTAACGCTTGCGTGACTTTATAAAAAAAAAACCCCAGTTTAATCTTCTGAAAGTAAAAAAAGCATTAGATCCAGCGATTATTTTTAACTACATGAGGGAGGAAACCTCACGATAAAATGCGAAGACGTCAGTACTCGACGTCCCACCCCAACTCAAAGCCATGATCCGGCCCCCACCGCTGCTCCGACGGGCCAATAAAATAGTTAACCGTCATTGGTCTTCGCGAGAAGGTGTCTGCAATTTAATTGGACCTCGCGTCGTAACATCTGCGATTTCATTGGACAGCAAGCATGACGACAGTGACTTTTTGGTATCCAGAGCCGCAAGCTTCAAACTGGGATGCTGTTTTGTCTCCGCGTGCCTTAAAGCTGCTTTTTTCGTCTTACGTGTATTTTTGGATAGCACGGTTTTTAACTACTTTAAGAAAGTAATAATTTAATTAATCATAGAAATATAATAATGTGTGTAATAATGCGGACAAAAAGGTGTGTGAGCGCAGGAGCTGCCTGCAAGCGACCTGTGTGGATACGTGCGATTTTCGTCACAGCACTGTGTCGGTGTGTGCGTTTATAGCTGTCATTTAATAAATAAATAAAAAATTACAAATAACATTGACGTTTTATAATATGCTACTAATATGGCGTAATTCTTTCATGTTTCAATTCAATAAGTAAATATTGTAAATAAGCGCCTCTTAAACGGTCTGTGATGTAGAGAAGATTAAGAAACTATGAAAACGATAGTTTACTTGCCTGGTCCACAAATATGCCTGAATAACACACGCAACATGTTTTAGAAAAGTCGAAAAGAGATTTTTATATCTGTGGTGGTACATTTGGTGTAATAGTTTGTATTAATTCAGTTCGATCAAGCAACGTTGGTTATTCAAGTTTAAATGTAATGTTTCATCTCTGCCAGTTAAAGTGGAGATTATATCTTCAATTATATGGATAATTTCTTAGCAAACACAACTTCCTAACCATGTTGTGGCATTTAGAGGGGAATGGTGGCACAAAGGGTGGTGTATCAGGGCTCCTGGGCTCTGGGTCTGGACTGTGTGGAGCCTGAGGATTTCTTCAGGGTGCTCTTGTTTCCTCCCACAATTTAAATATGTTTTAATTGAACTGGTAGAAATTGCTTTTTGTGTGCACGTCTGGCAGAGGCTGTGAGTCACTGAAATCCTTACCAAGTGACTATTGGTTATGGAGGGTTGAAAAAATGATTTCATATGAACTGAGATGCTTATTTGACAGGTTATGATTATTTTCAATGCTGAGGTGCAAATAATCAGTTTGATTTTTGCAGGTTACCTCAGTCAGGAGAGCTTGACAGTCCTCAATATCAAACCTGTGAGCAAAAGTTATGTCAGTTGGAGGACTGAAACACTGCAGCACACAGATGTATTATACTTATGGTAAATGCTGGTTTGCATCACTCTGTTCAGGAGATTTCTTTGTGTTTTAAGACTTCATAAACACACAGTCCTAATGTGAATGAAACAGTAATATGATGGGAGTTCAAAGTCCCGCAGAGAGCACTGATCCCCCAGCAATCACAGAGGAAAAAAGTGTTCTCTCTCCACACGGAACATTTGCTATGGATCTATTCTATTCAAAGGTTTAAAAATAAACATATCTGCCTAAAAGTTCAGCTAAACCTAAATTAACAGGAGTACATCAAAGGCCCACACATCATTAGCACTTCAAATAAACAAATCAGTAGTCCTGTAATCCATTTTCATAATGATTGTTGCTAATCTATTCTTTTGAGACGCAATAAAATGAAATAAAAGGCCATTTAAAATAAAAAATATATGTTTTAAACAGTAAAATCTGTAGAATTTTTTTCACCAATTGCTTTTTATGAGGGTTTAAAGGCTTACATATCCTTCATTTACAAATGTCAGACAATTTTAATGTATGTAGACAAAAAAAGCAATTTCAGAATATTAACAACACTTTCAGAATGTACATATTGTATATACAGGAGTTCATTTACTTGTTCTGCACTAAAGTATGTTTGTTAAACATTTAGACCTTTTCTCCAACAGTCAGGATTTTGATCAATTTTGCTCGAGAATTTCCTGCTGGTTTTTACAATAATAAAATGAGCAGTGAATTAATACATCATTTTATACGCATCTCAGTTGGGAGTTTGCGTGTTCTCTTTCCAGGTGCTCTGGTTTCCTCCCACACTCCAAAGATGTGCATTTCAGGCTAGTTAATCACACTAAATTTCCTGTAAATATGTTCATGTCTTTGGGTGTGGTAAGTGGTCCTCCTGCAATGGACTGGGGTCCCATCCGGGGACAGTTTCATAACACAGAACCCAGTGATTCTGGGACAGGCTCCTCTCCAGCCTTCAGCAGTTGATGAAGATGGAAAAATGGACACATAAAATTCATATATACATATATATATATATATATATATATATATAGAATGCAAGTATATATTTATTATTATGTATTTATTATTAAAGGCACCTTCAAACAGAAGCACTGCAAACAGTCTAATCTTTATCACCGTCTGGTGGGGACACAGGGTAGTTCTGGAAAACAGGAGCTTCATTTTTACTTGGACATCTTCACCTGCAGGATGTGGCTGTCACTGAACAAGCCCCACGTACAACAACAGTGACAAATATATCTATGGCTAGCCTTATTATTTTTCTAAAACCTAATCTGTCTGGACACTGATATTAACCTCACTTTCACTGTGGGGAGGAACCCTCGTGCCATAAAAAACTCACATTTCTCTGATATGCCTAATTGCAAACATTTTCTAAGGTAGTGGTTCCCAACCTTTCTCGAACCAGAGCAAAAATGTACATATCTTTCATAGGTTGGTGTAGTTAGTTATTGCCCAGTAGCTGTAAAACTGTAAATAGAAACATGTTTGTTATGCATTGGATAGTAGAATATATTTCGGCAACAGAAGGTGGCAGCAGTATGCCCACCTCCTGATGCATCCAAGACACAATACAGAGTATTGACTCACATTTTTAAAAATGTTTATTTTTACACATTTACACAATATATAGCTTTGATGACATCATTGCTTTGTTGGAAACAATTTCTGAACACAACAGGCACACTGGATATGGTGCCTGTGAATCAGCAGTCAGAACAAGTCCATACTTTATACGTGATGGATCGTAGTTTTGAGGAAAACTTGGTCTGCTTTTTCTTTCTTTACTTTCACTGTTTCTTTTAAGTAAGTAGCCCGCAGAAAAAAAACGGTCCTTTAAAATGTACACTTGGAGGTGTTTGATCCCGCATTGTTAAGTATGGATTTGGGGACCCTATCATCTTTACCGCTGGACTGCTTCAGTTCAAACTTCTCTCCACTGTCTCACCTGTGTAAAGATGAGGCAACCAGATTTTTTAGGATGTTTTCCTAGGGAAAACACTGACAAAGCACAGTGCATAGTTTTTGTTGCTCTGTGGTTAGAAGCAATACTAAGCAATCTATATGACTGACCTTTCTTGTATTATTCATTTGATCGGCATCATCGGCAGTCCAGAAGCTGTTCCAGTGGGCTTTCCTGTACCCCAATGTGACTATACCACATACTGCCCTCTCCACTGATTAATCAAAACCTTCATCACAGAAACAAAAGCTAAAAAATAAGGAATGAAGTACCGTGTTACATATTTATTTTTTCATTTTTTGATTTCATTAATTGCTCAAATGTCTATTTGTATGCTAATTCCCTGGTTAATACAATACTATACAGAAATGACACAGATCTTCCTTCACATTTATTAGGAGATCAAAATTTTAAAAATGTCTTGATGAAAAATATGTTAAGCCGTCCTACGGAGGTAATCATATCAGCTGCAATAAATGTGTGAATATGTCTGTACATGTTTTCATCTGGGAAAATTGACCTAACTGTCACTAGGAGGATACCAGATACATTTCCTATTTGGCATCATGACAGGACACCACAAAGATGGGATTTTGAAAATACTGGTCCTCTTAAATGTGGACCAAGGGCCACAACAATGCAAAATCTAAATATCACGATCCGTTGTTTATTCTCCCATATGCCCCATCGTTCATTGTTATGTTGATGGGCCAAGCAACAGTCTTTGGGTGTGTTATCTTTAACAGCCAGAAAAACACGTGCGCTGCAAGTGATCGTATTTATAACGTGTTCATTGATTCATTTGATTTTTTTGGACTGTATGACATATTAGCGTCCTATTTCCTTTGTGAGTAGTGAAATCCAGAGAGAATGCCAGACTATAAATGCAGTCCTACTGAACCAGCTCAGTGACTGGTGACTGCAATAAGAATTACGCTTCAGAAAAGCTTGGGAAAGCTTGAGGGAAGGATAAAGAATGATGAAACACAGTGAAGTGCAACCCACTGCTTTTGTTTGTCATTATGGTCATAATAGTGTCAACTGTCTCTGACCCCATATCTGAAATCAGTGCAACTCTCTCTGTCTAATGTACTACATGTGGAGGCAACACTGAAACTACATTGTCATTTTAATGCTGTACTAACATGCAGATCCCCTGAATCTTCTAGGGTGATGTTCAAGAAAAGTAATGTCTTGCAGATAATTGCAGATAACCAGTCCAACTAAAGCAGCAAAATAGCAGTAGTAATAATTTATAATGACAATTTCTACATAAAGCAGACTTTTGACTTATTTCATTGTAGCTGTTGAAACTTTGGGCTGTAAAAGTATTAATATTTGCATTATGGTTCTGTACACAGTCCAATAACCATAACACACAGTGCCTTGCAAAAGTTTTCAGATCTTTGAATTATTCTTCTAAATCTCACATCCCAAAAAAACAGCTTTAAGTTTTTTGGGAGTAAGTATGTATCAGCTTTGCAAACTGTTTGGGAGTTACTGACCTGTTCTTTTAGGGCAGATTTGCTCCATGTTGGCTGAATGAGATGTGTGGATCATAGTTTTCAGATAGTGGCAGGGATTCTGAAAATGAAATCAGGACTGTGTAGAACATTCACCTTTTTATTCCTGATCAGTCCCAGTGTTGCTTTGGTCTTGCACTTGGGATCACAGTCCTGTTGAAATGTGGAAGGTGAATCTCCATAGTTGCTTCCATACCAGCCCCCATGGATATCACTCTCCATTTACCAGAATGCTGTGCCTGTAAAATCAAAATCAACAAACAAGCATATTTTAAACTAGAGCATCTCCAGATTTTCATGGATGAAATTACTCCAAGGTGGTAAACAGTGCATATTTATTTTGGATTCTGCTGTTGTCATGGAAATACAGACTACATTGCATCACTGTATAACTGCAGGAAACACAACTGTAATGAAATTTAAATTATTCTACCTTATCCTGAATGGTTTTCTCATTCTAATGATGCCGAAATCTGTGGCACAGCAACACGTGTCAAGTCCTGCTACAGTAAGGATTTATGCAGATGTTCAACAACCTTTAGAGCGCTAGAATGCAGTTACTATGACAACAGAAAAGGACGGTAAGAAAGAGAGCGGTGGTTTCCCAAACGAAGGTGCTCCAAACATCATTACAATTAGTCCAGTGCAGGGTGGAGCTGGTGGAGCCTATCCTGGAGATGTAAAGCACGAGGCAGGGTAAACCCTGGACGTGATCTCAGGTTATGGCAAGGGCAATCACATATTCACAAAAAGACCAATTTTGGGTGACCAGTTCATCTGAGATGCACGTTTTTGTAATGTGGTAGGGGACTGGAGCACCTGGAGGAAGCCAGGATGAACAGAGAGAACATGCAAACTCCACACTAACACAACAGTGAGGCCATGTTTGAACGTTGAGCTCAGGAGCTGCGAGGCGCTCGATCGTCCTGCTGCACCACTGTGCCACCCATATTGTATATACCTTTAGAATATTTGTAATATGGATTTAATGCTCAGTTTCCTGGGTTAAAGTACTGCTGGGCCCCCTAAGAAATGTTGTATTAAAGACATCTAGCAGGGCATTACAATGACATTCTATTGCCTACTTACATGTGACATTAGAACCAGCCTCAAACGAATATACTGTACAAACCTGGCATTTAAACATGAACAGATTTCCTTACATTTGCATGTTTAGGTCAGTGCGTGTGTGGGGAGGGGGTTGTTCGTGCAAATCTTAATACGCCCCCCCCCCCCAGTTTGGCGGTTCCAGCTCAGTTTAGTGCGAATCCAGAATGTTTGTGGTCCACCAGTACCTGGCAAGTTCTCACGTTCCCTGTTCAGCTCAGATTCTGACGGGGGGGGGGGGGCGCCACTGTTATTGAAGGGTTACCGTGTTTGACTGGGGTTTAAACAAACCAAGACGACAGCGGCAAAGCGGAATTAACTACCAAAACAAAAGTGCGGCATTTGAAGACTCGCTCGCGCTCAGCTCCCGGCGGCGCATCACTGCGACCACAAGCCGCCCCGCTAAACCACCTGTCAGCGTTCCCAGCACCCGGGCTACTGCACCACGGCGGGCGTCTTATTTTTGTCAGGATCGAACCATTTCGCAGCTCCCGGGAGGGGAGTCCTCATCAAGCCTGTTAACTGGCCCCTTAATCCGTTCACTCCGAAGCAAAACTCTTATCCACATGCCTTCCTTGACAGCAAAATAAAGTGCTTCGACTCGTTCCTTAATCGTGACCACGGATTTCATCTTAGTTTTAGACAAGTAACATTTCATAATGGAACTTCCCAATAGATTGTTCCTGCCCCCCCCCCTTCCCTTGGAGGTGCATGACGTCACCCGGGTTGTTTGGGTGAAGAAAAAGATACGAGCTATTGAATAATTCCCGAAACACACCGGCTCGGGGGCGGCTTTATGATAACCTTTGACATTTTAAGGTTTTGAGCTATGTCTACTCCGGCTAGACGACGCCTTATGAGAGACTTCAAAAGGTAGCGTGCGCTCTCCCGACTGTTTCTTTTTGACACTATTGTTGTACTCGGTGGCACCAGCGCTGGGCCTGTCGCGGCGTAAGTGGCTGAGGAGGAAGCGCGAAGTTTCCTCGGACAGTCGCGCTCCTTCTCTTCGCGGTGCTGCTCACGAGTGCGGCAAGACGCCAGCCGAGGCAGCAGCCCGGGCGGGATGTGCTCTGGTCCCATCTGGGCTCCGCCGGGTTGCCCTGCCGGGCTCCCCGACCTGCTTCGCTTTCGCTTTTCGCCGCGGATGTCCAGCAGACGCCGCGCGCTGTCGCCAAAAAACATACACAGTATTTTCAGTAAATATCCATCGAACGCGATGGCTGATTTCTCATCGGCTTTATGTTTGTCCCGCTGGGTAAATAATGTCTGCCTCGGTGCGTTGTTATTTTGGCTATAAACAAAGTTTCATGTCGGGCTTATGATGTAATTGTACTATTGTAGTAGTACAGTAGAAACCACTTCTATTATTATCATCACTATTAACCTGACGTCATTGTACAAGGAGACTAATAACAATAGTAAATCATCTTTCCAGTAATTCACCCGTTTATACAGCAGGTTATTCTTACGGTATCAGTTCAGGGTAAATACCCTAACCAAGGGTGGTAAAGCAGGGGGGGGGGTTGCCCTTACCAAACTACTAAACCACCTGACCTTACCAAACTACTAAACCACCTGCCCTAGTAACAGTATAGGTGAAGACAGTGTGATATAAACCCTGCCTTAGGTGCACCAAGTGTCATTACTTTGCGATTTCCATCTTAAAGGACGTGTCAGTAAGAAGTGTCTAAAGAGACTACTGGGACTTGAAGTTAAATTTTTTTCTCAACTTTTTGTTTTGAGAAAACTAATGATAAAATGCACCCCGTCAGGGTTCCTAAAGAACATGAGAGTCCTGAGGATTTTCTCGTCCCTCGCAACCAACAGGGGTGTCAGGGGCAGCTTCACATCTGATCGTCACATGGACGTGACTGCTGTGAAAGAATCCTCTCCCTTTGTAGTCTATATTTTTAACAAGAAGATCATTTACTCACTTGCATGAAGTCCTGGTCAGGGTTGCAGCAGTCTGGAGTCTATCCCGCTTACAGGATAACCACACACACTCACGCAACAGGCGACTTGGAGGCACCAGTTAACCTGAAACACATGCCTTTGGACCGTGGGAGGAAACACGCATACCCCTGTGGCCGAACAGCCCGGGTGCTGTGATGTGGCAGCGTGTGACGCTGCGTCACCGTGCCACCCCTTCATGGAGGTCAACATCTCCAAACAGTTTCCACTAATGTGCACATATAAGTACGTTTCTGAATTCTTATCGTATGATTGCTGTCCCTGCTTCTTGAAAACACTTATTTGTGGCCTTTATGTTTTACTCTTCTGACACTAAGTCTCTGTGCGCATGAGCCAATTTAGAAAATCATTCTAGAAAATACATTTTTTTTTATTATTACGACAGGTCAAACTTAAATGTGTTTAAGAATGAGGTGTTTTTTTGTATGCAGCTACATTTTTTGTACTTTAATAGCTTATTACAGGTTTATTTATTAATAGAGCATATTTTCTGAAGTAGTTTAGAGGTTTTTTTGGGTTAACGTGTCCTTTATGTAGTCTAATTTGGAAGAGCTCAGTCTCATTCAAAACTGGGGGAAAAAAACAAATTTGAAGACATGAGCAGGAGGTGCATGAGTAATGACCTTAGGAAGTTCAAGTGTCAAGCTCAGCCATCAAGGCGTTAGTAGTTCCATACACAGAATTCCACGGAAGCGCCATGAACTTGGAGAACATTAGAAGGGCTCTCTGTCAGGTGGTGGTTTGCTGCTCCTGCCGCTGGCTCGTGGCTGGTTGTGAAGGAGCCCGGTGCTTTAAACAACGTCTGAAGGGCTTCACTAACAGCCTGGAAAAATGAGCGTGAGACAAACAGCAACTTTCTTATCCTGCTGGATTACTTGCACGTTTGCACCTCCAGTAGCGGAGATTTAAACCTGGAGCTTTTCTCAAAGGTGGTCCAACTAAAGGTGTTTTCGATTGCATACGTTTGCGTGGCACACCGGTTTCTAGGAGTGCAGTCCGTAGCTTTCATGCTGCATTCCATTTTGCTTATGTGTTCTCAACTTCTTCTGAACTGACCTTCTGAGTCATACTAAGTCATTTGGGAGGAATTATAGCCTCACTTTGTAGGTTTGCTTGTTACTGATTTTGAAATTTGAAAATTTGAACAAAGTTTAGCGTTAATTTGATTTTAGAGAGGTCAAGTTTCGTGGTGTTTTGAAACAATGCATGGTGGGTAAAACATATTTATAATAGCTTGGTTATATCTTTACCAGTATTGAAATGTGGTTAAATTAATAATTTAAATAGTTCATATTCACAGTACATTTAAACGTTTTTGTTGTTTTGTAAAAGATCTTATGCAGGTTTTGGCTTGTTGTTTAATACCTTTATAATCGAACCGATGGATGCAACTGGGACTGGAAGTCTGTCAGTAGTTCAGAATTGTTTATAACTCCAAACACTATAGGAAAATCAGTAACAGTTCAATGATATTTTTACACGTTAGGACCCCATAAAAACTTCAGATGAAGCTAAAATGAACTGAAAGAGTGAACCATAGGACTTTTATTGGTTCTGTTTTCATAAACAGCTCATGTTTTGCATGACCTCAGTAGCCCTGTATCCTGGAAGCACAGTGTGGCCTGGATGTCAGTTCATTATTATTGTCACTGTTATTTATTAACCTGAAGTGACGTTACAGTTGTCTATTTTAAAACGACTGAAATGTCATGTCCACAACCTCGAAGTAGAAGTATTTACTTGTAGTTTTTGTAAAATTCTTGGATTTTGTGATAAGTTAGCAGGTACACACAAAGCTGCCCACACCCATTCCTCAACCCCCTGTCTCTTCAGCATCATTTCAGTTTCTATTCCATCTGTTTTTCTGCTGGCCTTAATGGAAATGTAGGCCATTGTTCACTCAGCAGAAATTTTTAGAAAGCATAAATAAATTTGGAAATGGTTGCATCTTTTGTTAGCTGAACGTTTGTTAGTTGAGGTACAAGTATATGTTGGCTTCTCAACTCAGGAGCACAACTAGGACTGGAAGTCTGTTAGTAGTTTGTTTTGTCTGTAATGTCAAACTGTCTTTCATCTATACATCTTCAAAAAAGGAAAACCTAACAGTTTGGTTTTGTAAAACAAAAGTGCATATGACTATAATAAATAATAATTTGTTAAATGTCATGTAATATTTATTGTCTTTCTAAATTGCATTAAAAAAATTTAGAACTGGTAGGAATAAAAAATGTTTATTCCAGTTTAGGGGTAAATCTTAATCCCTTAAGCACCTGCAGTGTTCCTCACCATCTTGTTATTGCTCACCAGCACTCAGGAACAACACACACGACTTTTAAACACTGTGGAAGTGAGTTGAATTCAGTTGGGCTCACACTCCTGACTTGTTTGGTTGTGCTTTAGTGACATCCATCACTTGAGAATGTGAAGATTGTGTTTGTTTTGCAAAAAAAAAAACAAAATGTAGAAAATAGGTAAGTGAAGAGAATGTAGTAAAAAAAAAACAATAAGCTTTTGTATTTGAGAAAATAGTAACTCAACAGTTTGTAACACAAGGAGCCAGTATAGTATAATTTTTCTGCCTCAAGCCACGTAGTTCTGGAGGTGGTTTTACAAACGCTGACATTTTTTCTGAATCTCCAACAACAGTGAATACAAAGGACTTGTCACCACTTACAAAACTGTAATAAAATTGAGTCTGGGCTGCAAAAAGCTTGACGCATGTTTATACTTTTGCTTTATTTGTTCTGCTGTAGAGGGACAATAAAGAAGTTTGTGTTGTAGAAGAACACTGTGATCACTAAATAATGTTCTTTTTGACATAAACAACTTATGATATTAAAGCTGAAGAGCAGTTTATTCATGATGCAGCCTTCTGTAAAATGCTCTGAACATTTGAGCAAAGTGTGTTTGTTCTATGACTGATAGAGCTTCACTTCATGTGGCTTTTTTTTTTTTTTTTTTAAAGCAAAGGTCCTGTCCTGGTAGGTCTGACTATTTACATTTTAAATATGTTTTCCACTGAATTTCATTATAATGTAGAGTTTTCTTTTGACATGTTTGTCTCGCAGGCTTCAAGAAGACCCTCCAACTGGTGTTAGTGGTGCTCCATCAGAAAATAATATCATGCTGTGGAACGCAGTTATTTTTGGGTGAGTAGATTGAAGCTGTCCTGTACATTGTGCTTCTGAACGTTTACAAATGTTAATTTGAACGATTGCTAATGTTACCCTGAAGGATGAAAAAAGATGGCTTAGGAAAGCCAAGTTGTATGTTCATGACACCATCTTGTAGATGGTGGATGAAGGTGGATCTTAGGCGTGACGTTATGAGGATTTTCATTGGTCCTCCTCTGATGTAGGCTTCAGGGAAAAATCTTGGAAGCTGCTGACATAACAAGAGGAAATGTCTATAGTTTTTATTTCAATTCAATTTAATTTATTTTTATAGAGCGCTTCTTCTCACGCAGTGGCTCAGAGCGCTGAACAGCAGTACTGCAGCATTGTCAGTCGTATCTACTGTACACAGAACCTTATGAACATTAGGTTGGTTTTTGGAAGTTCTGGGTTGAAAATTTCTTCCCCAGCACTGCATTTTTGAAACATCCTTAATGTTGTAACTCTCCTCGAATGAAAGCGTCTGCTAGATAAAGCAGTTGTAGCAGCAACAATAATGATGATGATGATGTAACTAATGTTTAATTTCTTGTCAATTTTAGACCTGTGGGTACCCCGTTTGAAGATGGTACGTACATTATAAATTGATGTATTCATGAACCTGCATATGTAAATGTTCTTTTACCAGTTGACCGGCCTGTTTTTAAATTCCTTTCTTGGACCTAATGAGACCTCAGTGGGAATGAGCATGAGAAAGACGGTGCTTTAGTAAAGCACACAGTCAGTCCTGCTTTCAGGGCTAAATATTCGTAAGAATAACAATCCATAACAGCGTCAAATTTCTTGGCTGCCATGATTTAATAATTTAGTTGATTTTTCATACTTTATTAGCCTGTGGATTGCTGCTTGGAACATTGCTATTTTTAAGCATCCCCAATTTCTTGTCTCATGTCAGGAACCTTTAAGCTTGTAATAGAGTTTTCGGAAGAGTACCCGAACAAGCCTCCCACGGTGCGCTTCATCTCCAAAATGTTCCACCCAAACGGTATGTGAGTCTTCACACACCCTTCCACACACTTTCAACAGAACTGGACAGTATGTTTATGATGTAATAACATACAGTACTTGGTCCTTCTGCATTTGTAGGACAGTACCAGCTCTTTCCTTTGAGTTAGGGGTGTATTTATTCAATGGAAAACAATTAATTATTTATGGGTTTATGTGCACTTTATTTATATTCTGGAGTGCTGAACTCAGCTGTATAATAATAAGGATATATGAGAAGTAAATGTAAAAGCATGGAAGAATGACACGGATAACCTTGTGTAAATATTCAGCAGAGCAAAGTGAGGCTTTTTCGTTGAATATTTGCAGCTTGAATGCAGTTGATTTTGTAGTGTTTTGAATGGTACCATGAATAATACAGCTTTTCGATTAATTAGTTTTTTTGTATATGTAATGAAAACAGCTAAAATGGAATATAGTGCTTAAATGCCGTGTGTTTTGACCTGTAGTTTATGCAGATGGAAGTATATGTTTAGACATCCTTCAGAATCGCTGGAGCCCAACGTATGATGTCTCGTCCATTCTGACGTCTATCCAGGTCAGCCGAACATCTCTATTCTAATACTGCATGGTCAAGGTCTTGTCAAGTGATGCTGTCAGCGTAGAAGTGTGTGCAGCCACTGCTATGAATCCAAATTGGATTTTTTTTTTTTTTTTTTAATCACGGACTGTAACGTCTTGCCTCTCCGCTGTCTGCTGCCAGAAGAAAACAGAGATTTCTGTCAAGTTTAAATGTACTGCACTGTTGTCATGGTGCCAGAGGTGCTCCTGGTAACCCCAAGCTGAAAGAGACAAAGATTTAAAATGGGGAATCTTTGGATATTTCATCAGTGACGACGTGACTTCATTTCTGTGACTAATAAAGACTCAATTTTCATGTTTTGATGTCTGACTGATGGGTTGTGGCCAGTGCTCGGCAGTTTCTTACAAATCCCAGATAGAATTTCACTGTAATGTGGACTGTGATTCAGTTTTTCATAGCGCTAAAGATTTTTGTGAAAATTACGAGTACAAACAGGAAAAAAAAGGCTCTTAATGGAAATGTGATGACATGGCAGTGATTTGTTGAACCTCTTAATGGAGAGAAGACAGTAATACAGATATGGGTTTTCCTCACATAACAAGCGTAATTCATTCTTGAAAGTCTGTTCAATAAAAAAAAAAAATCAAACTCTTACCCGTGATTAATTTAAACGGGGGGGAAAAATGTGTTCTGGAGCTACACAAGGTTGACCCCCTATTCACCGAATGTGAATAATGTTTACTTCATCTTTTAAACGTTGAGAAAATTTCTTTAAAAAACCATGTCCAGAAGTGCATTAGACACCTCTGAATTCCAGCTTATGACCCTCATTTTCAAAATTGTGTATAACTAATATTTTTGTGGCTCCTTTATTCTAATTCATATTCCTGTCCTTTCTACACTCTTTTGAAGAAATGAAAACAGGAATATTCTGTTTCAAGCTGGAAAAAAATTGCTGCAAAGAAACTCGCAGCTAAATAATCATTACTCTGTGTAAAACCAAGGCAGCAGATTCAGGGGACATAAAACTTTAGTTTTTTTTCTTCACTCTTTTATCACTATGTCAGAACTTTACATGCTGTTGCAAGTGTTTATTAATTAGCTTTTACAGCATCTTCACACCCAGGACCCTTATTGCTGTACAGGTGTGTAGAACTGGGCATGTTGTGTTTTGTATTGTGCAAATAACATAATTCCATCTGAAGGTGCAATCGGTGACATGCAGTTTTCCCATCTCACGACTCGGTTAGATATAAATGCACTTAACGGACGTTCTTCTCTTCTCCACCAAGTCCCTGCTCGATGAACCGAACCCCAACAGCCCAGCGAACAGCCAGGCTGCGCAGCTTTACCAGGAGAACAAGCGGGAGTACGAGAAGCGGGTGTCTGCCATCGTCGAGCAGAGCTGGAGCGACCCATAACACAGAAAACACTCCCTTCCTTCATCACTGTTACCGAATCCAGTTTTTCTTTTACCTCATCAAGAAAGAAAATAACTGAAAAACTATTAAGTGCCACCATCTGCGGAAATTAAAACAAAGTAGGGACTTTTACTTGCTTGCAAACACGTTTGAAGAAACCAACCTTTGCGGTTTGTGTTGTTCCTTTTTTATTGCATGATGTGAAATAAGTTATTGCTAACAGAATTTGTAATATCTTTTTTGTTGGAATTATATTGTTATTGTTCATTTTCATTTTTAAAAACATTCTTCTTGGTTTTATCTGCAACATTGGTTTGAGTATTTTTTTGTTTTATTTATTTTTTTTTTTTTGGGGGGTCCCATTCGTAAAGTGACAAATGTCAGATTATTACTGAAAAAGTTGAAAGTTGAACTCAGTCGTGTAACAGTTGCGTAAATTGGTGTCCACCCGCTGTGACCAAGAGCTCTGCAGTAATGGACTACAACTGGAAGTTCCATCTTGGTTGACCACTGCATAAGCGCCCACCGCACAACTGAGATTCGCACAGAACTTCCGGTCGGTGCTCGTTCTCCTGCATGGTGCTGTGTGCCTGTAGTGTGTTTAAAAAAAAAAAAAAAAAAAAAAAAAAAAAAAAAAGGCGGTGAGTGTGTCGGGGGAGTGCAGACCCTGCCTTTGGCGTGTCCAAGTGGGCATTGGTTGATGTTGGGGGCAGCCAAGTCTGATGCAGAATTTAGGTTATATGGAAATTATTTCAAAAATATGTAAAACACATATCCAATAAGTTGGTGTGACTGGCATCTTATATTGATTGTACTTTTTGAATAATTTTTTTCATGATTAAAACTAGTGTATATAAATAACATTAATGAACAGTGTTTGTCTTTGCAACAAGGCTGAGGTCTACAGCAAGTAAAACGGAAAAAAAACCCTTTACTGAAAAAAGTTTAATCGATCAGTGCAATGTCAAGAAGACACTGTACAGACCCTCTACAGTTGCACAAAAATGAGACATTTTTTAAGCGGATTTATATAAAGTATATTTATGTACAGACTGAGCCAATTTATACCTGTTTCTTCTCTTCAGAGAAGCTGGTGTCGTCACTAGTCCAAGGTGAGTCGAGGCCAGGAGACTTTGGGAAGCTTTTGGCTTTGTAGCCTGTAAAATTGTGACACTTTGACAGCACGGTCACATCTCGAGCTTTACGTTAGATGCGTAATTCGTTCTTTGCCTAAAACCGCTTGTCTGCTTCGGGGTCACAGTGGTCTGGAGCCTGTCCTGGAAACACTGGGAGCAAGGCGGGGTCCCTTAACGCACCGCTCCGTCAAGGGGTAGCCACACAGTAAAGATCGTTTACAGTCACCACTCCATCTGAAACACATGTCTTTGGACTGCGGGAGGAAACAGGAGCAACCAAAGGGCCACCTGCGCAAATCTCCCTGCCATGGTGCCACCCATATTGGAATAAGCTGTTGACAGTGTTCCTTAAGTGATTAAGGTTTAGTTCCCCAGGAAGCTCTTCTTCTTCTGTTCTGCTCCTGAGACGTGTAATTACAGTAACCGCACCAGTTAAACGTAGCTTTTTACATGAGTAGTAAAACCTGAAGCTTGGTCACATTCACTAGAAAGCATTGCAAAGGTTCTGCTTACAAAGAGGGCAGCCGTTTTTCACAGAGCAAGACAGCAGCTTGGCGACTTGTCAGGGATGGGGGCACGTGTGATGTATTTTTCTCACCAGAAATAGCAGAAGTTCCCTCCTCATTTACCGGAAACTTACCCAGACGGTAAATCAACGTCTTTCTGTAACTAAAGTTAAAGCAAGCGGATGAGAAATGCAACCATCTGCCTCTGTTGAATTAAATGGTATGTTTAGATGTGTACGAGATCTGCACTTAAAGAAATGCACTTAAAAAGAAGTTATTGTGTTCAGAGCAGAACACATTCGGTGGCATAAAAAGAAGCCGTCGTGTGAACCAGAGGTGACATTTCAAGATGGAAGAACCTAAGAGAGGAAGTGAGTTTGCGCTACACCTCTTTACAGGGGAAAAATGTGGAACTCGCAGTGGACGGGAAGTTACCGTGGTATAACACACTACTCTGGCCACAAGTCCCCATTAAGACAAACTAAATCGTCGCGACAAACTGCCGTATAACTGTGCCGCAGGAACGAGGTTCCGCAAGAACATCACGGTGGGGGTGAGAGAGTCGTCTTTAATGGACCTTCTGATGGAAGTTCCCAGGGTTACCCAAGAAATCTCAGCTTTGCTTAAGGGTTCAGGGGCATTTTGACAGTTTAGTGTTGGAGCAGCGATTTCACAAGAAGTGTGTTATATTTTGAGTGCATCGTCATTGAAGCACAGCAATAATACCACTCCTTATTTAACATTTTACTGTGGTAACAGTAGGACTTGGGGTCTGAACTGAAACAGAACCATACCTCTGCTTTTTATTTATTCTATTAGTTAATCCATAAGCCATTCTTCAAGAAAGCAGTTGGAGCGTAAAGGAAGTTCCTTAACTTTCGTTTTCCCCTGTGCTTTAGTGATTCTTCAGCAGGAGGAACTAATTTGGAAAAGAACACAAACAGAAGGACCTGCCGGTGTCTGATCGAGGAGTCGAAACCTGTCTAATTGTCGGCAGACAGCATTGTCTGGCTGTGCCGGGGTGGCTATTGGAAGTATTCGAACCTCACATCCGGAGAGTTAGGGTCCTCCGGGTTTTACCCAAGGATCCATTTTAATTTGCGCCTCCCCGACAGCTGAAAACACGAGTGAGATGACCTCCCATGCAAGCAATTACTTTAGCGACGCAAATAGAGGAGAAGATCGGCACACGCCGTGACTGTCGAGTACCAGAGCCGGGCGTCCTTGATTTGGGCGGAGAGCCCATCACCGTTCTCTTCTTGGAGTCCCTGAACGTAATGATGCGGGTTGAGCGTGAGACGGGTTCGAAACAGATGTGAATTCTCGAAACCCCCGGTACATGAACACGGATTAATCCAAACCAAGCCTGCAGTTCCCACTGTCGGCCCCAAGGGGGCACAGCGATTCCACAAGTGCCTTTTTCGACCCGCGTCGCAAATTCAGATATGGCTCCAGCTGCCCGGCCCGCGCTGGCGCACTATTGATGTGCTGGAGGCCTTCTGGCTCCTCTCCCACTTTCGCATCATCAGAACGACTGAATTAACATCATTATTTTCCGGTCCATAGACAACCCAGGATCGAAGGCCCAGGGACAGTGCCGGGGCAATGAGGGCGAGAACAACTCGCGGTCCCCAGACGCAGAGAATGCTAAAGAGGAAGTGGAACTTTCCAATTTAATTTAATATAAGCAGATAACTATAAAAGATACCAGTGGCTGAGCTTTACATCAAAGCCTTGGCTCATCTGCGCCAGCTGTGCGCGCGGCGTTTTTATCTAATCCTCCTTGCACGGCCCTCTCAGTTGCGTTCAGAAAAATGGGCCCGAGACGCCGAAAAAATCTCGACGCGTTTTTGGTTTTATTTTGTTTCTGCGGCGTCTGTTTCTTCAAACGCGGTAGCCGGTCGCTCGCAGACTAAGTGTCTGATTTCTTTCCGAACGTCAACGGGAGTGGCGACAGACGAATCTCGGCAAGCGTCGCTCGGAGGGTTTTTTTGCGTCCGGACTTAGCGGCGTACAAGTGCGAGCTTATAATAATGTTTACATGTCGGATGGCAAGGACGCGCAGACGAGTTTCTGAGAAGACGATCGGAATGACGTTCAGCTGGGCGGGATGGTGAAAAATGCCGCCGCCCTTGGACAGCGTAGGGTTCGTTTTGGTGGGGTGACAAGAGGTCTTGTTCTTGATATGAATAATTCTGCGTCTGATCCCTTTATTGTAAAAAGGTATCATCCGAACCATTTAAGGTCAACCCTGGCGTCACACACCACACCTTTAGACCGTGTAGCTGTTCTCCTTGCCTTTGCACCTTGCCAGGGCATCTCCTTTGTCCCATAAGCCTTTGCAGTATGTGAGCTGGTGGGCTGACAGGAGGTGGGGTTGAAAGGAAGGATGTCTCCCTGTTGGCCCCCCCGCCCTGCCTTAACAGGTTTGATGAGGACCATCTGCTTCCGCTGTGAGAAATGGACTGAAGTATTTGAGGCAACTGGTCTGAGGACTGTTGAGGAGAACCGTCTGGTGGCCTTGCTGTGCTGCTCTAGAGTCTTGGTTTTTGCTGGTGTTGTTTTGTTTAGGACCCCGCAATCCCACACCCACCCACAAGTACCACACATCGCGTTTCATACCCTGTTCCACACTTTGACAATTGACATTTCTTCCGGACCGCATTCATTTCCACGACTAACTAGGAATTGGCAAGAAGTATTACACAGCATCTCGTGCGATGTTCCCACTGTGGTGACCAACCCATGGTTTCCATTTCCACAGCTATTTTGGGCCTCGGTGCAGAGAAGATGTGGGGTAACCTTCCGTCCTCTTTGATGGAGGTCGTGGCGGCGCTGCATCGACGCTGCTGCTCAATGAGGGCAGCTCCCTTACATAAATGCCTATCGATTCGGGGGGGGGGGGGGGGGGGNGGGGGGGGGGGGGGGGGGGGGGGGGGGGGGGGGGGGGGGGGGGGGGGGGGGGGGGGGGGGGGGGGGGGGGGAACTGGGCGAAAGCACAGCCACCACCGTCTCTCAGTCTCGTTGCTCTGCCTAACCTTGGCATTACTGTTTTCCTCAGCCGGTTGTCTGGCCCGTCCTTCTCCTGGACTCATACTAAGTTGGCTGATGCCTGCCTGGCTGTCCTGATTTAAGTGAGGCGAAGGGCTGCATTATGAGCGCTGTGGGCATTATTAATAGCGTATGCATCTGTGTATATAGTTCTTCATTGGAATTCAATGCGATTCTCAATGAGTCCGTCTCCACGATGAATAAACATGACCGCTGCTTTGACATAATAGGGACAACCAGATCAATAGAGAACCGGGCCTCCTCAGGAACACAGATGAGTGGACAATTAAGGGATCATAATGAGCTTTTCTAAAATGTTTGCATGAAAATGTGATTTGGGAAACGTATCGAAAGGTTATATTATCCGACTAGGGATTTTTTTTCAAAGCTGCACCATTTGAGCCATTAATATCTGGTGGATAATCATATCAATTACTCATTTTATATATATATATATATATATATATATATATATATATAAACAGAGTCTTAAAATGTCCATCAGCAGTATGTGTTGTAAAAACAAAGAATTTTGGTGTGAACTCAAATGAATCGGTGGAGTATTTATGTTTCAGGCGCTGTGATTTTCATATTTTGCACGCAGTATAATATGACGCCTAATACGTGCATTTGATACATTCCGAATGTTTGTTTCGTCCCCCGAATGGAACGAATACGTTTTCGTTTTGGAACAAACTGAAAAGAAGATGGAATGGGGCACATTTAGCAAAAGCTTTGTGCTGCGGAGCCTCACACTCCGGTTCGCCCGTTTTGCTGAGGGCGATCAGGCAGACGGACAGGAATTATTGACGTTCGCTCCACACGTGCGGCCCCTCAGAGCCGGACGGTCGGAGGTATAATAAAGAAAGCGGCGCGATGTTGGGCCCCGTCTTTCCGCAGGGTCCGGCGAGGGAGCAAAGCGAACGTCTGCAGCACCAGCCACATCTGGTGGGAAAACAGCAGGTTGATGAGACTGATGAGCTGCGGTTGTGTTTGGGTTTCAGCGCTTTTTCCTGGACGCTGAATAAGGAAGAGAAATATTTATGGTATGTGTTTCCATCTGTGTTAATGGGTTTAATTTCAATTGGAATGAACAACAATGAAAAAAAAAATTGCAGTGGCTAAATTATATTTAATTCTTCAGATGTTGACAAATCAGACTTTAAATGACGAGTTTATGGAGCATATTTATTTGCATTTGCTTCATGCTCTTGTGCGGTTAAAAACTCACGTCGTAATTAGTTTATAATTTACATTTCAGTTTAATCTGTGCCTATTTACGTTTAAGCAAACTTTTAGCACTGAATTAAAGGAACTACTTCAGAAGAGTTTTGTAACAATAAACGTGGAGACCAAACTGTTGAGTCGATCTTTGCCATTGACTGAACAGGTTGGCGGAGGTTTCCTGTGGGACAATGACATCCGCGGTTCACAGCAAGAGTCCCGTCCAGAGACCGCAACGCCGCCAGGTGACCGGCCCCCAAGACTGCGGCCCTCGCCTGGAAACCGAGCCGAACCGTGCGGCCACCAGCGAAAGCCCAGGGCGAGAAGATTCAGGTGCCCCACACTTTCCACTCCCTGAGATCCCCTCCTGGAACCAGCGCGCTGGAGCAGGGGTGACCACAGAGCAATTGCCTCCAGGGAAACAGCAGCTGATGGAGAAGTTCTTCACACCGGCGCAGCAGCACCCTGAGACGGACCCCCATCGTCAGCACCATCAGGACCACCCCCACCACCACCATCAACATCATCGACACCCGCATCTCTCCCAGCACAACCACCATGATGTTCACCACCACCCACATCAGAAAGACTCTCCTGGGTAGGTGGGCCTAAATCAACATACAGTGTAGTAAAAATATAGTAAAGTTATGTTTACTATAATTTCCCGCACTCTCACTTAATTTTCAGCTCACTGTAAGGCCTTTAGACTGTCAGGAGTCATTCTGAGTTCTCTTCAGCTTCGCAGTTTCTTGTAAGACTGTTAATCCAAACATTGTGCCGGTACCTCGTGACAGAGTCTCTGTCGGCAAATTTAGGCTCCTATTGCTGCAAACTTTTTAATGGTAATTTTTAAAATTGCTCCATTCTGATATTCCGACAAAAGTTGAAGTGAAGCCATCCTTATACATGCGTGTTTGGAAACTTTCTTTCAGTCACTCGGGGCCGTTTTTCAAAAAATATTCCAAATCGTGCAGCAGTTGGCTGGGAAATTTTAAGCGGGACAAATAAGGTGGGATCTTTCGTCTGTTTTTTATTTTGTTATAGTTTATTTCGTTAGATGCCCAGAAAGAGAACTTTACGCGTGGAATACGAGTGTAAAATGTACTTGGAGCGCAAGCACGGGTTACGCCACAACAACACAATAATATTAAAATACGCCGTGACGTCGGTCAGGATAAACGCAGTTTGCCCCGGTAGTTTTGGCTGCGGCTTTTAAATGATCATCAGGTTATCTTTCCCGCACTGCCAGCTGCAGTCGGCGCATAACAGGAGGAACGGGATTCTGATGACTTGCCAGGGCGTATTAGTGCGGTCCAGATGCAGCTTGGAGGCCCTGCAGACTGCAGCTCCAATCCCTCTTTGTGTGCCAGGCCTACAGCACAGTGGTAATCCCATTAACCAATTTACAGCGAGTTTACCTTGGATGTAAGCCTTTGGTTTATTTATGTATGGAGTATGTGGAATGAATGCATACCAGGGGTAGCCCCATTTTATACAGCACAGTTTTGTACTCGCACGGCCTGTGTTGGGATGATTAATGTTTTCCGCTATTGTGCCGCAGCTGAAAGTAGTGCAGCGAAAGTGATCCTCAGTTCATTTTTTAGCATAAAGGTTTTTAGCTGGGAAAAAAAAGGAATCATTCCAGGCAAGGATATGTTCTACTTAAATATGGGAATATTTACTTACGGGTATTAGATACAATAC
>UFQX01001128.1:0-99884 GCA_900497675.1 Arapaima gigas
GTCAAAGTCTGCAGAAGAACTGTGGCCAGTTCCTGAAAATGTTTGGAAGAACCTACCAACCTCCACCTTAAACTGCATGCAAGAGAATTGGTGCTGTTTTAAAGGCAAAGGGTGGTCACACCAAATATTGGTTTGATTGACGTTTTTTTGTCTACTGCACTTTTTAGAAGGTTTGTTGATTAATAAGTATTCATGGCATTATTTTTGGAACCATCCTTGCTTTATAGCATTTTTCCCACAGGTGCCTAAGAGTTTTGCACAGTACTCTATACAGACACACACACGAACACACACACACACACACACACACACACACACACACACACATATACATATCTTACGGTGGTCACAACAATAAAGGAGATGTGCATACAATCTTCTGCTGAACTTTCTAATGCAGACTGATCACATTTGAATGTATAAATGTGTCCATTCCATAGTCAGCTTTATAATTATTTACCTCAAATGCCTTTTTGAGCTTCATTAGGTTCTCCAGTGATACTTTCTGTTCAACCTATTTTAATGGCAAAACACACACTTCTGAGGGTCATCCATGCATCAGCAAAACATTAGCAGACAATTAAAAAACACACAATTCAAATGGCTGACAGTGAAGTGGCTGACTTCAGGTTCAAACACTTGGTTTGGAATAATAATACATCTCCCCCTTGTGTCCATCTTTGTAACTGAAATATCTATATCAGACCATTGAAAACTATTGAAAATCCTGGCCATCTATGACTAATGCAGTATGTCTAAGATTTAACAAAAGTTTAAATCTTGAACAAACAGCACATTCAAATTCTGGAAATCCTAAGAGAAACAACCATGCTAACATAGCCAGGACCTTACAGAGAGAAGCTCTATTATTTCCCAAAGTTCATGCAGCTCTCCACTTACCAGCCAATTTATTAATTCTGGATGCTTAAAAGAGACACAGGAAGCAGTTAAGAGAGGGCTAACATAGGATAGTCAGTTTAAAACGTGTATCTGAAGCATTTGACTCTAGACAATCCTTTGTAACTGATTGAATGGTTTGGGGCTTGTGCTCAAAATATCCTGAAGAAATGCCTCTATCAAACACACAGATACACACAGAAGAATAGCCATGGTTGCCTACATTATTGTCGCTACATGTTTAGTAGAAATTGTTTAAAAGTGATTGTGCTAAAACCTCCCTGGATTTCTACTAGTTCCCTAGCAACCAGTGCATTCCGGCCAGTGGGAGCTCCTTCATCTATCATTTAAAAATTAGTGGAATAAACAGGTAAGCTCCTGTGGATAGATGTGCTGAAGGGAACGAGGATCATGTCTGTTGACTGGGCACAGGAGTTTCTCAATCGCTGTGGACTTGGTAAAGAATGAAGAGCTGGAGCCAGCAGAAACATGTTGCCACATCTGTGAGAAATGAAGCTAAGATTTTTTATAACTAGTTAAACTTATACAAACCAGCCTTGTATGTCTAATAATGTAAATATATCCTAATGTCTGCAAGACTGAGGGCATGGCAGAAGGTCTACATTTTGTTAGATAATGTGCCTGAAATAATGATTATAATGCAACAAAAACAAATAGTATTAGCTTGTACTCTGCAATTTTCCTGTTTTCAATATTATTGGGTTTGGCAGTGCTTCCAGTTTTAAATGTCAGTGGGGATTTTGACAACAGCATTTGTTGATTTACGATATGCCTCCCTTACATTTGTGTGCAGTGGGGGCTACAAAAGTCAGTGTACTGTATACTCAGTTACTAAAATATGTTTATTATTATGAGCCTTTAACTTTTACAGTACACCTCTAACTTATTTCATTTGGCATTTGTCCATAAACGCTCCCAAGGAACTAATCAAAGAGTCTAATATAAATACCAAACCTTTCATCAAAAATGTAAAAAAAACAACTTTAGTTATACTATAACTAAGGATGATGGAACTGGTGTTGAAATTTACCTTCAGCTTATAGAAACTGTGCATGGAGTCCATACTGCAATGTCTTTCGGTCAATGTGGCAGCTTCACCCAGGGCGAGTGAGTGTGATCGGTGGCCCTTCTTTAAGATTGCTTGCTCCAGCCACTCAGGGAACAGTCCCCTGTCTGCTGTGTCATGTGGCTGGAAGGAGGCCAGGCCATCGAGGGGCGCCTTCTGGCCCTGTGTGTCCAGCCGTATTGGTTTTCGCCATGGCTGCTGGGCAGTCCCAGCTCCAGGTCCCAACTCATTCGAAATGCTAAGGGAAACAGACTTCCTTAATTAAAGGTCCATTTCTAAACATAACAGATATGAAGGAATTAATGAAAAAAATTAATTCTAACAGTTCCCTTTACTTGACTGGTTGGGTGACCTATGCGAAGTACAGTGCACTTCAAATTTCACAGCAATTTATAAAATTGTTGTGAGCAGCAAGGTCTAGAACTACCAGTACCTGGCACCCTCAGGGCATCAATTCCAAATGTGAAATAGCTGAACATAAATAGGCCTTAGAGTACAGAAGACAGGATTATCATAAAAAGAAACATTTCAGAAGCCTAACCATGGGTGTGGATTTGTTGTAGATAACCCTATGAAATTAGCCTTCAAGTTCAGCATAGGAACTGATGCCTCATTTGCAGCTCTCTGTTGCACCTCAGCACGCCCCTACATATCCCCTGACAACCGTAAACAGCCCTCACACGACAAGGATTTATTAAACACAGAGGGGCAGAAACTGTATGGCAATAACCAAGAGCCCGAGAAACAGCCATTACCACAGTGGATAATCTCAGCTGTCATTTTATTACAACTCAGCTCTTCAGGAATTCTAAAGTTTCTCCAACTCTATTTACCATTCAGTGCAGCATGTGGGTAGTGAATAAAGTTGTAACATCACAGCAAAAAAGAACAGTACCTGGGGACATTCTGAGTTTCAAGCGTGCCAGAGGCTGAGGTGGGGCGGACCTTCCTCTCCAAAGGCATCCCTGAGTTTTTGTTGGATCTCTCTTCTTTGGTCTCTGGGGCACTACAGTCCTGGCTGTGGTACTGTCACATGCTGACTGCCTGTTGCCAGCCTGCATCTACTGCTGTCCGTCCCACATCTTCAACAATGCTGATCGCTCAGGTCTCATATTACCGGGCAGTCTAGTGTTACTCCCTGCTAGGAAACGGTTGGGGGTGAACATTGACAACGCAGCAGCTGACTGTAAATGGACAAGAAACATTTAAAATGGCCAGAACTGCTACCTCATCATAGCAGCCCATGAAAAAAATGCTTAGCTGAACCACTTCTGGTGGTTCTCTATTGCAAAAACTGACAGTTCTACATCCTCACTAAGAGAAATGTTAGCTACCACAGCAAACCTTTTGGCAGAGTGCAGTAAACACCAGCATCACTTTGTTTTGCGTTTTCAGAGCCTAACTGTAATTTCTGCACAGCGACAAGCAGACCAGCTATGCTGTATGCATACATTTCTTTGTGGATTGTTTGAAAATGAAGGGCAGTCTGTATAACTGTACTACAGGCCTTTTTATTTGATGAATGGAGAATTCCAAAAGTTGTTTTTTGGCTAAGTTGTATGCAGCTACAGGATTAGCATTGCTGAAATGAATACACTTGAGCATAAGTTCAAGATTTAAATATAATTTATTTTAAGAAATTTCCAACAATTGTTTTAAAAATGTCATTTTTGTTTCAACCAAACTAGACATGTTAAAAGCGCAATCGGGATCCTGGTTACTGAAACTGGCCCCTTTTACAAAGGTCCCGGCCATTCTGATATCCATGCTGGCACAGGTTCAGTGGCCTGAGGACAGACAGCAGGCAGATGCTCCATCTTTTGTGCAGGATTGGATGGAGCAGCTTGGAATAACTGCTTGTCTATAGTGAAAGAGGCACCAGTCAAACTCCAGCTGCAAGACACATGGCACCCAAAGAATGCTGTGCAGGGAAATGAAAGCAGGAAAAGTCTCAGTTCTACTTTACCTTTCCCCAGAACTTGTCCACAGACCGGCTGCTGCTCGCTGGTTTTCAGAGATGCGAGCATACCCTGGTTGTCCACTGTTTTTCCCCGAGTTTGCTTGGATTTGTTGGCGAGATGTTTCTTGGTTTCTTGACTACGATTCTGACCATGAAACACATTTGGAACTAGCAAAAAATAAGTGTAAAGGGACTTTCTGACAATGCAGGACAATATATAACATTTAATGCAATCATAAAGCAGTGGAAACAAAGCGACTACTACGGCAATGTACTGATGACTAGGTATAACATTACACTAACATGTTTTGTTTGCAATTTAAAATCTGCTGCATTTGGAGGAAAACTACATTCCTGACCTGACTGGTGGCATATTATACCACAGCTCTTCTGTGTTGGACATGCCTATGCATGTGTGCAAGGAATACCTATGCCTTTGACAACCACGCCGTGCAGGATATTACATCCATAGCGGGAGGTGTTGTTCTTCAGCTTTGCAAGATTTTGAGGATGCCTGTAACTGTGTTTCATTTCTGTTACAAAGCACTGAGGAACAGCTCTCTTCTTCTTACTAGTAGGACCAGTTTCAGTTTTCAGCTGAAGCCCTGAAATTGGAAAAACCACCAGGTAGCCATACCTCCAAGACAGAACAGACTATATTTATTTTCAGTGTCATTTTTGAAGTTTCAAGAAAGTATGTCATGTTATTTACCTCTGTGTGTACCCAGATAGTCTGCTCTGTAAGTGGAGAGGTATAAGGTGGACAAGGCATTTTGGATCTCCTGTTCAGATGCTGGACTTTTTGATGGACACCTGGAACTGTGCTGAAAGCCCTTCAGCAAAGACAGAATCATAAAATCCAAGGAAATACCAAATGTGCACCATTCCAGTGCCGAGACCCTATGGACATCTCTCATTTCATTGATTAGTTTGTGTGTGGTGAGGCTTGTGACAACTTGGGAGTCTCATTAAAAACTGGCAATGTACTAATAAAATAATAAAATTCTGTGGACAAAATAAGCCTTTAAAAATGTTCCCAGGGTGTTTCAACCTGAGATAAGTTGTTTTCATCCATAAATTTGTCTATACCTGAGATATGATTCCTGTACACCTCAATTTATGTCTATACCTGAGACATAGTTCTTGCCCATATTGTGTATATTAAGAGTATCTTACAGTGAGACCACTTTGATCACAGGTTACCTCATCATTGCTTACCTCACTAGGATATGGGTTGTTACATGAGCTTCCATAATGCTTGGATGCCATGTAGCTAGAAGTTATTTCAGAGTAACATTAAAAACAATTAATCAACAGTTACAAAGGTGCGTAGACTATAAAATGATCATCTTACATCATTTTTTTTTTTTTTGCTCCTACCGTAAACCGTGTGTTTTCTTACTGCACAAGTCAGTAAAAATATGCATTTGAGGTGTTTTGGATGAGTTTCATTGAGGGGTGGATAGTAGTCAAAAATCATACTCATTGAAAGCACTGTTACTTGGTGAAAGCTGAGTACGCTAAGAAGCTCTCAATAATCTACTTCATTAAAATTGTTAAAGTAAGAAATAGTTAATTTAGGATAGCAAAACTGGATAAAAACAAACTTGAAGGTATCTTTAAAAGGAGCTGCATAGCTACTTTATAAGTTACCTAAGTGTTGTCTAATTTAGCTTTGTTAACTGATACTCCTTGGTTGATATTGACTTCGAACGTCTGGTCAGAAAGCAAGCAGAATTTTTTGCTTAGAACTAATACTTAGAAAGCAAGATACACAAAAGGAGTACAGCAATATTTATCCATCCATCCATCCATCCATCCATCCATTTTTAATCTCTTGTAAATCCATGTGCACTAAGATTGAAATTGTTTGGCAGAAAAGGCCTACAATGAATGTGCAACACAGGCAATGACTGTAGACAGTGTTTTTCAGATTCAGTTAGACAGGTGTGGTTAGCATATGAACATAATTTTGCAAAACTTAGTTATATTTCTAATAGTCCCCAGTAACAGTTATAAGCAAAATAAAGTACTGATAAGTAATTTGCTAGTATTAATATAACATCAATTAATATTTTAACTAGCATAAGTTTCTCTTTAAACATTTAATTACTTTAATGTCAGAAACATACAAAATGCCATTTTTGTTATCACAGATCATGTTTAACTATTAACATGAGACTGTTGAATAACTATTTATGGAAAAATACAATTTTATACTTGCAACATGGGGAAAAAAGTTATACTTAATATCTTAAACCTATTTTAGCTTGTTTTTTCCCCAGACTTCAACTATCACCTCCCTCTGAGCAACATATGACATCTGACTGGCCTCTCTGCAAGAGAACATGTTAACTCTGCATGACATTAACACACTGCCCATGTTGTGTCAATAATATATGGTGACAATAATGGCCATGTGACAGTAGGCACTGCAGCAGTCTGGGATGATAAATTGTAACCTGAGGGTTGCCAGTTCAAATTCATCCACTCCACTGTTGTAGTTCCCTTCAACAATGCACTTACCCTGCACTGGTGCAGTATAAATACCCTGCTGTACGAATGGATAAACAGTTGTAAATTACTTTTGATAAAAGCATAATCTAAATTAATAATTAACTCTATAACTGCTCATTTTTTCCCTAAACATTGACTCAGTTTGAGGTTATGGATTTTCACCATAAACAGAACCGCTTGGGAACTCCTCCATTGTTCACTATTTCCCAAAATGAAAGCTTAGTCTATTAATATTAATTTTGAATTTCACTTTCCTGAAGATTCAGTGGTAAACGTTGTGATGACACTTGACTGGTTAAAGGACAGCTGTGACTGGCAACCGGCATCTGGGTTGATTGCTTTAAGGGAGTAATACGACTGACTGCAATGGCCAATGAAATCTGCAAATTAAGTCAGCTGACAATGAGGAGGTGTTCCTATTGGGTCAATGTTAAAGTGGTTTGATTGGTTTAAGGGAGAACTGAAACTGACAGCTAATAATGGCCAATGAAAACCACAGATGAAGTCAGCTGACAGTGAGGAGGTGTTCCTATTGGGTCAATGTTAAAGTGGTTTGATTGGTTTAAGGGAGAACTGAAACTGACAGCTAGTAATGGCCAATGAAAACCACAGATGAAGTCAGCTGACAGTGAGGAGATATTCCTACTGTATGCAGTAAAATTGACTGGTTTTCACTGGTTTGAAGAACATTAAATGTCCATAATTCAAGAACTGACAAAGATGTAATGAATAACAGTGAATTTATTTCATTACAAATATTACTGAATAAAAATAGAAAATATTTCTAGCAACTACTTTGTACAGTACAATTTTTCTGGAAAAATACTGAAGTAACAGAGAAAATATGTCTGGTAACTTGTTCCAGGCTTTCTTATCTTCAACATATGAACTGTGCAATTTGTCATATTTCATACTGAAATGAAATTTTCTAAGACCTACAACTAGTGTAGATACTTATAACCAGACGTGACCTGTCCCAGGCTGATCTCTCCAGCTTCTTCAGTTCAACCGCAGGAAACAACAAAGCCTTTATGTAGTACAGTCCTTTCTCAGTTTTACACTTTTATTTTGAATTTTTACAGTGTAATGTCTGTTAGCCATTGTCACACACCAAATACCGCTTTGTGACATCATCCTTAAATTGCGGTGGTATTGTTAAATAAAGGATTTGGAAATGGATAACTCTGTATAAGACCTCAAAGAGAAGATACTTTGAGACTGTGCTGAGGGTCAGTGTGTCTGACATGTGCTCACTCAGCTTCACACACCACTTCCTCCCTGTATGCTCATTTATGGATTGGGTGTAGTTGCAATAACAGCAATAAAAATACTATGTAAATCTTTTCATTTTAGCATTTGTATTAACTTAGAACTACATATAAACTAAAATGAAAATATATACATCTTTCCTCCACCAAGCCCTACTGAACTGAGTTAATTCAGTCCTACACTGTTTTTCTGTCCTGAGGGACCAACCCCCCTTGCAAATCATCAAAATACCAGCACTGCACTGGATCCTTGGCAGGAACTTCTTTCTGTGGAGCACTGTTTGGTTTTGGCCAAATCTAACTGGAGCTATACTCTGGACCATTGCGACCCTGCTCAGTATGAGATATTAATGAAAATGGACAGGTGGATGGATGGAACCAGGGCCCACATCATCCAAAAAGTTCTCGCTTTAATCCACAGAATTTTCTGCAGAATCTTGAGTCATTCAGGTGTTTTTTGCTGGGTAGAGACATTTCATCTTTTTAGTAAGTAGTGGTTTCTGCCTCTTGCCCAGGAAAGCGGCTTTTTATTGTAGCATCCTGAACACAGACCTGTAGCTGAGCCAACACACCTGTAGCTCCCTGGATGTTCTATAGCGATTTTGACCATATTGATTCATAACATTACATTTTGGCAGCACAGATACTCTTAGGTGCACTTGCTACTGTCTGAAACTTTCTCCATTTGGTGACTATGGCTCTGACTGTGGTTTGATTAAAAGCTCTTGAAATGATGGCATAAACCTTTAGACACTGATAGACTACAGTTACGTTTCTTCAGAGGGCTTCTTGAATATGGCAGGATGTGTCTTTAAGAACATGCATTTTACCGACTTCACATTTGACTGTAGTGGCCTTGTTGGTGGCCAAAGTAAACAGCTAATTACTCCTTTTATTAGAGTAATATAACTTGAGTGCAGATACATTTTCACACCCGATGATTATGCAACCAACCTCACACGCCGGCGAAATGAAAGAAAAACACTTTTTTCCCCCTCTAAAGCCACCTTCATATGGAACTAGAACAAGCAGGTCCACTCAGATTCAATAAAAAAGCAGAAAAATGCTACATCAAAGGGGCCAAATACTTTTTTCTTGGCTCTGTATATATTTTTGCCTAATCTGACAGCAAAACAAGTTTCTACTGCAGGAATATCAGACATGAAAAATCTAGCAGAATATATACTTTAGCAGTTCTTTTGTAGTACAGGCTACAGCAAAAAATGGAACATGATACTTATTCAAGTAATATTCCATTTAAATATCAAAAAATATACTATTAACTTCTTATTTAGTACAATTAGAGATATTAAGAATAAGAAGCCCTCACAGCTGTCAGTGTGGGCATTCATCTTTCCCTCCATAAACGTGTTTTCTGGAACGTTTCAGGTGAACTGGTGACTGTACCTTTTGTGTGTGTGTGTGTGTGTGGGGGGGGGGGTCCTCGGTGTATTAACAATTGGCAAAAATCCACAAGATGGCGCTGTTTCTTTGATGCTCCCCACTGAGTGTGTCTACACTATGTACAGTTTATACCTTAGAAAGCACACCGCTTACATAGAGCTTGTATATAGCATATTTTAATAATAAAGGCTTGACTTTCTCATTTTGACCACACATGCTGCAGTTCTCTATGGTATTTCCATATCTAGTGTTAAAGTGCAAAGCAATAGTCATGCAAATGAATCAAGACAGTTACAAAACATTTGAAAGTGCTTATTATTGCTGCTTTGATAGAGTTAATTGTCACAATTTCCAAGTGTATCTTGGAAAAAATATATTAAATAATGTGCCGTACCATGACATATGAGAAAGTAACAAAAAGAGTAAGGGGAAAGGGGCCTGGACAGTGTGATGACTACTGTCCTGAATGAAAGGAAAGAGGAAGCATCGATAGGTACATCCAAGTGATGTAAAGATGAGCTGCGAGGAGAATGACTAAAGCAGATAGGAGATGTGGATACTAAGGAAGCACAGGAGGTGCCATGGCAGGATAAGCTCCTTCATGGAATGTCACCAGCAGATAGCAAGAGGTGGCCAGCATGAAGAGATCCTGCCAGTGGCTGGGAGAGGCAGGACTGAAGGATAGTACAGAAGCACTGATCATGGCAACACAAGAACATGCACTCAGCACCAGGTCAATTGAGACAGAGGTACCATGTCAGATAAGGCCCTGGGTTCAGACAAAGAAGCTCCTGAGACAATTCAGCACCTAGTAGTGGTTGCAAGATGTAGTCAGGGACAGTGTAACCTGAGAGGCACAACCAAGTGACAGGGATCATATACATTATGTATCAATGTATAATGTATATACATATTCATCTTTTTAAAACTTTTCTGAAAACCAAGGTAGTCCCATTGGTGATACAAGCACTTAGGGCTGTGACCCCTTAGCTAGAGGAGTGGCTCCATCAGATCCAGATATGACAACATTGGTCTCTAGAAGAACAGAATCCTAGAAACAAGAAAAAGACTGTGCTGTAGCCTCAAAGTCCCAGGTCTCTGGAAGGAGGCCCAAGTCTGAAGAAAGAGACCACCCATAGGGGAAAACTGGGTGAGAAAGGAATTCTTTTAGTAGTCTATAGACATTTAGATAGAAAAATATATACATCATATATATTTTTGTATATATAAGAAAATTTAGATATGTGCATGTGTGTATAGTCATGTGTAGAAAAACTTGAATAGTACATACAATATGTATACACAGACACACACACACACACTCACAGGCTGGCCCCTCACTTTATTAACACAACTGGGACCAGAAGTATGTTGATAATTGTGTTCCTGAATCTAAAGTTACTTTTATCATTAAATCAGAAAAAATCTTAAGAAAACAAGGGTCCCCAACTTTATTCACTGGTTACTTTCAGTAAAATGCTCAGATTAAGCTGTAAAAAATTAAAAACGCATTTTCATTTTGTTGATTTATAGGCTTGTAACAATATTTACAAATTTAAACTCTTTCAAAATGAAAATAAAACAATAATTTCCCCAACCTTCTGTAAGTCCCAAAAAAACAGATATACCTCGATTTATTTGAAAAAGAAAAATTGCTAGTTATAAGTACAAATACACAGTAACACTTAATTTAACATATTTATTAATCAGAAATTAATTATAAGACATTTAAAATGAATGAAATAAAGCACACTGTCTGCTCAAACTCCTATTCAGTCCAGATTGTTTATCCCACAAATGTGTGATTTACTTCATCTTATTGATCACAGACACCAATGCTGGACACAAATTATGAATACTGGGGAAGAAATGTAGAGATGCAGAAATGCAGTCCAGAAATGGGAGCATCTTCAAAAAAGTGTAACTTGGATATTAATAAGATAAGGTGTGTGTGTGTGCATTTGTTTGTTTGTTTGTTTACAATGTAAAGTATATGTATAAATGATACTTCCACATCAACCTCTATTTCTTTTTGTAAAATTAAATCCTCAGTCCACCTCTTGTGGCAATAACTGTTTGAGTTGGTGGGAATACCAGCTTAACATACTGGTTATGGTTAATGGTCTTCTACATCTCTTACAGGTCAGCTCATACAGGTTTCTTGGACAGTGTATGCAGACTGCAGTTTTCAAAGCATGTCACACACTGAATGGAGCTGAGGTCTGGACTTTGACTGGGCCAATCGAGGTCATTTACCTTTTTGTTTCTGAATAACTCCAGTTTTATGTTAGCTCTGTGACTGGAGCTGTTACCTTCAACTGCTTCAGTTTTTTTGCAAATTGAAATAAGTTCCCCCGTAGAATTTGCCTAAACATCACATCATCCATTATTACTTCCATTTTGACAAGATTGTCACCATCAGCTGATGAGAAGCAACCTATCCTCAGAATGCTGCTACCATCGTACTTCATAGTAGGGACAGTTTTTGCTGGATACAGTTTTTTTGCACACAAACAGCTTTATGTTACAGTCAGAACTTTTCTTACATCTTATCTGGTGCCTTCTAGAGAACTCGAGACAGAGTTCTTCAGGAGTAAGGGCTTCTTCCTTGCCACCAACCCTTACAGGTCAGCATTATGGTGAACTGTTGCTATAGTTATCTGATGCCCCTCTGCTCTACTCTCTCTCTTTCACAATGACTGCTGGCCTCTCAGTGGCTGCCCTCACAAGTCCTTTTGTTGGATCGTGACTTTTGCAGGATGACCTTTTCCTGTTAGTGTCCGGGTGGCTTGATGGACCTTCCATTTCTTTCCATTGACTGTGCCAACCGTGCCCACTGGGATTTCCATAGTCTTAGATATTGCATCCTGTTCCTTCTCTGTGCATTTGAAAATCTTCATGTCTAGTTTCATGAGGATACTGTCTGGTCTTCTGTTCTATGCATTTAGATTTACTGCGTAATGAAAAATCCCTGTGGGGATTTTATCCTGCAAATGGGAGCAGTTTCTTCACTGGTGTGCAGGCAGAGGTCAGTGGTAAGGCCAGTATGCATTAATAGCAAAACATTTTTCACATGTGCTCTTTGAGCTAGTAGAGCACAGGGAATGAATGTTTATGCAATACCATATTTCAATGTTTACCTTTTGTTACAATACCTACATCCATCCATTGTGTTAAACTGTTTATCCTGGTCAGAGTCGCAGTTGCCTGGAGCCTTTCCCAGATTTACTCGGCTGCAGGCTAGGCAACCACACCATGGAGGGGACAAAATATCTACAGTTTGTGTGTGAAGATGTGACATTGTAATGAACATGTGATTGTTTATTTGTAATCATCTGGAAAACATTTTCTGCCAGAAATGTCTGAAGACCGAGTCTGAAGTCACTATATTTATGGAATATTTGTTAGTTATGTATGCATAAACCTGTACAATAGTTTTTTTGTTGAACTTTCAAGCTGAGGTTCTGACATTTTAACAGCATATTATGTTCTAATTTTACACACATTCCTTAAGATGCAGCTTTTACTTGTTTAGCAATAGTTGTTGTGGATTTCTACATTATTTCCCTTGGCACATTTAATAATTACTATAGTTTCAGTGACTAATGCATATGCCATCTTTGTGAATCTCCCTGTAGGGATTAATACAGTTATATCCTATCCTACAAACTGTCAACTGTCTGATGTTGCTCTGGAAACTCTAACATAAGACTTGTTGCAAACATGACACAAATATTAATAAGATGCGCCAATCATACTTTAAATTACACTTTAATTCTGAGTCGCTTTATGTTAACAGTGGTTCTTATGATATTGTTGGTTTTTAAGTAATTGATACAGACAACAAAAACCTGGTTAATTCTTAGCACAAGTTACGATGCACCAGCGTCCTTCACCCGGCCACGGAGGTGACCATGACGACGTGTTAATAACACAAACAACAATACGTTACAATACCGTGCAGGGAGGGCTGGTGGCCACGCCCCCCGCGCACCTCAGAAAATACACCCCACAGGACGCAAATGGCTGAGGAAAGTAAATCATTTTCAGGGATATAACCACAGTGTGGGTCACATTGCATTTGGTAAAAGTGAGTTTTTTATTCAAAGCGGGTTTTAGAGCCAGTCTCCGCAGTATTGTGCGCTCGGTCTTATTTAGGCAACCTTTCTAATCCCTTCACGCATAACTATGGTAGGACACCGACAAGGCAGAAAGATTAGACTAATGCAAATGTTTTTTCGAACTGGTATCCACTAACCGACCACACACGTACTTTAAGATGAATGCTTAGCGTTTGCATACTCTCCTTTGTAATAGTAAACATATTAGTTGACAAAACAGTTTCATCGCGGGAATCTGAAGGGGTTGTCCTCATAGTTTTAAAGTGCAGCGCAACAACATGTTAAAAGCTGACAGCCACACTGTGTGTATATATTCCGCGTGTTGCGGCCACGCCGCGGTGCTCAGCGCGGTAAATGTAAAGTTAGAGGAGTCTGCGGCACCGTGACACCCTGTTACACACTCGCAGTATCAAGCCTATAGTCCCTCTAACATGGTTTTTGTATAAACGCGCCTTCTAAAATTTTGGTGACGTTTTGCAGGCGATAGCCAATCGCGTCGCGTTTCAGATCAGGACAATGAAAAGCCGAGAACGAATCAAAAGAGGCGTAGAGTTGGCGGAAGCCAATAGGAGAGGAGCCCACGGAAGCCATGAGAGTACTGTTGGAGGCTGGAGACGGAGGGTACTGCGTATAGCTATTGCTCACACACAGCCATTGCACTGCACTAACAGAGAGCGACGAGCCGTGGGTAAGTGAGTCGTTCACGCCTGCTGTCTGGTACGTAAACCTGTAGCCAACTAAACGCTGACTAAAATTACACACGAGGAACATATATTAGGAATGTGAAATTTTATCGCTGCATAATATGGAGAGCGGGGAGTTTTTTTTCCGCTTCTCTGTGAAACCAGTCAAAACAGGATAGATTAGCTAGGTAGCTTTGATATGTAGCAAACGTTATCTATCTAGATAGGTTTGTTGAGGTAAAACGTACGTGTTATTGCTTATAAATATTACGAACATATTTACTGAAATTACATTCACTGTGTCGAGTGAGAGGTGTCAGGCTTGGTATTTTATTTTTTTAAACATTACACCTTAATGTGTTCAGGTTAAATTAAAGTCACAGTGTGATGACATGCAAAACACGGCTCTTGTTGTTTCTGAATAATACGGCTTCCTCCGTCAGGGGGATCGCGTTGGAAAGTGGGAAGCTGGCTAAGCTAAGTTGGGCTCAGATATTCGGTCGCTGAACTGGCTGGGCTTGGACGGCGGACGGAGTCCTGTCTGAGCCGCTGGGACGACGCAACCAGCTCGTAAATCGGACAAAATGTCGTATGGGGGCTGGAAAATTATTAATTCCACGCGAGAATTCAAAACGTCCTTTGTTTCCCCACGAGGAACCAGAGAAAGAAATAATGTATACGCGAGGATATATTCCTCACTGAAGCCAGTGTAATATGGCTGACTATTATCACAGATAGGGACTGAAGGCTGAGCTTGTACGCAAATGGCGGAGCTTACGTCGAGAGCGCACCTTCTAGCCAACTTTTAATCAGAGCGTCCCCGTACGCAGATGCCGGAGCGTACGCCGAAGACGTACGGTGTGTGTAACTTTTAAAGGCAGCGGCTGTACGCAGATGGACGCTGCGCGTATGGAACGCTTCGGTCTCGGTTATTTTAAAGGGAGCGCTTGTACGCAAATGGCGGAGCCTACGCTGATGGAACGTTTTGGACTCCTATTTGAAAACGAAAGCCTCTACGAAGAAAGCGGAGGCTACGCTGATAGCGCACGTTGAGCTCAACTTTTTTTAAACCATTTCTTTGCCTAAGAGCCCCAAAGAAGAGCACAATCTCACGCGGCGAAACGGGAAAATTCATATATATTTAAAAACGGGCAGCTTTCGCTGGTCGATCAGTGAAGTTTTATCTGTGAGACGCTAGTCGGGAAAAGGCGGTTGCTGTCGCTCGGCGTGCCCCGCGCGTATAATGGCTGTGCAGCGACACAAAGGGAAGGAGCCATGTTCCCTGCGATGGCCGCAGCACGACACGCTGCAGCCCGGGCGGGGAGCGCGGCCCGCCAGCTGGATCGCTCGCTGTAATGCGCGCAGCGCGGCGTTCGACACCGTCAGCACAGCGCGACGGCTGCTTAGGCTTCGCCGAGTGAAAAGGGGAACGGCCGAGGACGCGGGCTTTTCCGAAAACATTTGGCGAACTGAGACGAGCGGAGGAGGCGGGCGGAGGCATTTGAAGGGGACTTTCTCTCATGAAGAAGTCTTTCTCACAAAATGGAAGGAGAAAGGGCCGTCTGCGCGCTGACCTCCTTTCGCTCGCCGCGCACCGAGGCGCCATGACGCCCGGACTCGACCGGCTCGGCTGCCCGCATACGGAGCTTTAAAGCAGGTTTTAACACCCAAAAGCGAAAAACAACTTTTAACGCATTTTTCGTAAACTTCTAAACTTGGTCTTGTTTTTTTTTTAAACAACTTAACTGACGAAACCATATTTTTAATTTTTGTTTTAAAAATTTTATTGCGTATTCCCAAATTAAGTAGAGATGTGCACTTACACCTAAATTCTTTGTTTATTCAATTTACTGATTTAATTTATATTTAAAGCATATCGATCCGTGTTTTCAGATTTTGGTGACATTATAGGTAATGTATAATAACAATATGCTGCCGATATTAACCTTAAGTAGGATAAATGTATAGACTTTATGTTCAAGTTTAGAGATGTTAGCTGCATATGCTTCCCAAAGTACTTTGTCACACACACACACACACACACACACACACACACACACAGGTGGGGATAGTGTGGTGTCCAGGTCAGTAGGGCCTGCTGGCCTTTTTAGGGAGGAGAGGGATAACGGGAGTAGATGACAGCATGGTCTGTACTGAGCAGAGTACCACCCCCAATAGCCAAGAATGTGACGTTCAGACCTGGTGATATTTGAACAGTGTTTCGCTTGTATTTGGAAGTACGTCTTTGTAGTGCCCATGTTATTAATATAATGCTCTTTTTCAGACGTCTTGTGTGGCTGCAAATGCAGAACCGAAAACAGAAATGTAGTCATGTCAGTATTAAAATTTGAATTATAAATATCGCTTTAATATTGTAGCTTAAAGAAACAAATTTCAGATTATAGCTTTGTAAGTCATCTTGGACAATGGATTCACAGTTGAAGTAAAAATGTATGGTTTCAATTTGGCATAGTACTTTGCAATACATGTGGTGATTCAAAAATTTTCAACACTGATAAACATTATTCTGGAACTAAGTGTCATGAATAATTTTTAAATTTAATTTACAATTTCTAAAACAATTTGTAAAATAACTGGGTTTTTGCTTATGCTTACAAATTGCTTAATAGATTACATGTTAATATGATACTTAGTTACTGAGTAAAAAATTAATGAAAGTGTTTAATTCTTTTTAAATTGCCCTGTATATGTATATTTAATCTGGGTATGAGTTCGTGGCAGGGATGGATTCTTAGCCATTGGTGGAACTTGAAACAATTCCACAGTTCATACGGTAACAGGCAAACTGTAAAGGGCACCCAAATTACTCAAAAGTAGTGTTGCCTTGGTATTTTGTGCAAGTAGTTTTTTGGGGATAGCGGTCATTTAAGTACAGGTATAAAGTATATATTAACAGTGTAATTTGCATCCCATGTTGCTCTTTTCTCATACATACCCCATGCCTAATATTCCACAGTACTATTCATTCACAATATTATTTATATAGAGTAGGGTATAACTACATGTATTCATTTAGCAGATGCTTTTCTCCAAAATGATGTGCAGTTGCTATGTGGTATTTAGCTGACACCATATCTCACTCAGCTATAGATTTTACAGGGTGATTCAAAAAGAACAGAGCAAGTTCATAAATTTAGAGCTCTATCCAAGTATCACAAGAATATGTCATATGCACCAAACTGTAGTTAGTCTAAATTTTTTTTTTTTTTCCCCTAGTTATTGGTGATTGAAAGTTGTATGTACTTCCACCACCAGGGGTGCATCAGTGTTCATCATGACAACTCTGCAGGAAAAATCATTCTGGGTTGCACTTTGCTAAACTTGGTTCCGCGACTGCAGTGTAAAAATGGTTCTGTGCGTAATAAGAAACCTCCTCCAGGCTGTAACAACTTTTACTGCTGGTATGAACAGACGGAGCAGAAAGGGTGCGTGTAAAAGAAAGAGCACAGGGTGGCCACATATAACCGAGGAAGCCACGAGCCGCGTTTGTGTCGTCTTTGAGCAAAGTCCCACGAAATGGAAAAGGACTGGCCGTGAGCTAGGGCTGCCTCAGGCCACTTTCTGGCGCTCTTGATGGAAGTGGCTGGAGATACACCTGCTGCAGGCCCTTGAAGGAGGATAAGATGAGATAATACTGTATGAACTGGTTTAGACTACATGTTCATATGATACTTACTGAGGGTTCAATTCATTTTGAATCATACTGTATTTATGGTGATTTTTATTATACACCAGTTTAGCAGATACTTGTCCTAAATAATGAAAGAATACAATTGGCCCAGCAAGAAGATTGTCTAGCAGTCCATTATTTCCTACTTATCAGGAAAACAATTTTTCAGAAAATATCAAATATACATTTGTGGTGTACGTAAACTACAGGATTATATGTACACTGCTCTGGTCATTAAGTGTACAGTCATGCTAGGCAGGTCAGTGAGAGATTTGGTCAAGTGCTTTTTTTAGTGTATTTTTTGTTAGAACAGCAGATGGCTACAAAAACAATTGTAGGGTGTCTTCTTAGTGTTTGGATTCCAATTTTTTAATCAAAGTAAAATCATTCAACGATTGAAATAAATCTAACTTGTATTCGATATTGTACATTCAATCTTACAACTATGTTTTTGGGTTGGTTAATATAATTTTCAGTTTGTGGTTTGGCAGTTCATAGACTTGAAAGCAGTAAGAGAGTTTGGCGTACTGTTTTTGCTTTTAACCAGACTCAAGTAGCAAAGATGGGAAAAGATCCGAAGAAGCCAAGAGGCAAGATGTCCTCCTATGCCTATTTTGTGCAGACCTGCAGGGAGGAGCACAAGAAGAAACACCCAGATGCCAGTGTAAACTTCTCAGAGTTTTCCAAGAAGTGCTCTGAGCGGTGGAAGGTAAGGGCACCAGCAGTCCACAACTAGTGGAATTGAGGGATCCTTTGAGGTTGTTTTGTGCCTTTGGTAGACTTGATGAAATATGAAAAGACTGGTAACAGGTTTTAGTGATTCCATTAGTCAGTCTGACCTGAGGATCAGTAAGCACAAGTCACTTCAGTGCAACTTTGGTGTTTGCTGGGCAAAATACCTCAATCCTTGGTGGAACTGAGGACATAATTGGAGTGTGACCTTTAAAGTGGCTAAGAAACTGACTCGTTGAGAAACTTATTTTCAGACTATGTCTGCCAAGGAAAAGGCAAAATTTGAAGAGCTGGCCAAGCAAGACAAGGTCCGTTATGAGAGGGAAATGAAGAACTATGTCCCACCAAAGGGAGAGAAGAAGAAGCGAACAAAAGACCCTAATGCTCCTAAGAGACCACCGTACGTACCTCTGTTTGCTTTTAAGGCATTGTGTGAAAGTTGGTGATTGCACAACATCAAGATGGTATTAATATACTTTGGATATTTGTCTGGCCTTTTAGTTCTGCGTTCTTCATATTCTGTGCTGACCATCGCCCAAAAATCAAGAGCGAGAATCCTGGATTGTCCATTGGGGACATTGCAAAGAAGCTGGGAGAGATGTGGAACAGCACATCAGCAGAGGACAAGCAGCCATATGAGAAGAAGGCAGCCAAACTGAAGGAGAAGTATGACAAGGTAAGTGCATGAAAACAGTGATTAATTTGTTTGCTAGTCTTTAATTGGTTTTGATGTTACCTGAACAGCTAGCTTCTAAAGGTGTAAAATACAGAAAGAGGTAAATGTTTTCTGCTAAAGATGATGTCAATACTTGCCCAGAACAGTGGTTTACGATGTTGCAAATTTGGAGGTTTGATGTGTACAATGCAAAAGTAAAAGCATTCAGGTTGGTCTGTGGTTTGGTCTCATGACTTACTGTTTGTGAATTTTAATATTTGTTAGCTCTCTTAACACGTGATTAGATGACCAGTAAAAAGTCATCTCTAGAACAGATGCACTTCAGAAAGGGTTTTATTTTTACTGTTGGTGTTTGTTAAAGCTTTGAATTGAATATATGCAATCAGACCTGTGTTATCTGCAGTTGACAACTTTTAACCTTGACGGCCATTAAGCCGAGTCTCCTGCATCCGCTGTTGTTTTGACTCTTAATTGTTTTGTTCAGGACATTGCGGCCTACCGTGGCAAGGGCAAGCCAGCCCCTGCCACAGCAACAAAGGCAAAGAAAAAGGACGATGATGAAGATGACGACGATGATGAAGATGAGGAGGATGAGGAAGACGAAGAGGAGGAGGATGACGACGAATAAATTCGCTACGCATAGAGCCTAGGTTCTTGTTTAATATCATTCAGCCTCCCATTTCCCTTACGTACACTCATTTCTCCAAATAAGAAAATGCAAAACAAAGTGTTAGGCTGTGTATATCAGATGTTTTTAAGCTGTACAGGTCCCCCCCCTCCTCTTTTTTTTTTAATTTTTTTTATTTTATTTTTTTTTGTGTAAAGTTAACACTACAGAAGTGTCTTAGCCCTACGTTTCTTACTTTAGTGGTAGTTCCTGAACCACTTGGCCCTTGCCTGGCACTGGTTGTGAAACAACATGCAGGAATCGGGATTCCAGTTGATGCACAGCACAAAACCTTGTTTTATGTGGGGTAGTTGTTTGTTTGCGGATGTATTTTTGTTTTTTTAATATTCAATTTTTTGCCGTAACATGAGGTCCTTTTTGCTGTACTTTGAATACCACTGTAATTGCAAGAATAAAAATGCAGCTGTTTTTGTTGACATTCTGAATGCTTCTAAAGTAAAATCTTTTTGTAAAAAAATCAAACTGAACAAAACTGTATTCATGATTTCTGTGAGGTGCCGATCAAGATATTCACCTGTGTATTTTTATTTGCATCGTCTCACTAAAACGGCTAATACGGGGTGGGCACCCTTTGTTATCAAGGGCTTGAAGTATAGGCTGAGTTTGCTGTGTATACCTACCCTAACTGACATTTTATGTCCAAATAAGGGTTATTTATTTATTTAGTTAAAACCTGGATCTGCCTCAGTAGCAGCAGCATTGATAACCTTTAGATTTACAAAGGCTTTTATTTGACAAAGATCCAGTTTGTGTAATCCGAAGGATGTGTACTGGGGGCGGCAAGCACTCTTTAGGGACACAGCACTGTAGTTTTCTGCTGTTGTAGAACCTACCCTTGGGTGACTTGACTTAAATTATTCCTCAAAATTGCTGAATAAATGGATTTTGGATTAAACTGTAAGCAAAACAGGTACGAAACATGACATAATACAGCCATTTACTTTGGAATAGTCAAGTTGTTTGAGATGCACTTTTACAAGACGGGTAAAAATTCCCAAATAGTTTGACATTTGTATATCAGCTGCTATTTCAGCAAAACAACTAGCTTTTCATTTGAATTGGCAATCATCTGCATGTAAAAAACAAAACGCTCTCTGCCAAAGGGTTAAAGGGGAATAAGAATAGCAATTGCAGGGTATTACCATTTATTTTTGGTTGTGATCCTAATGGTGGTTAACATACTGACATCAACAGCTATACTGTACATACAGTAGTTAGATACATCACAGCCAAATGCTGGTACTGGTCATGTAAGTCAGTTGTGCAAGTTGGTCACGAGTGCAGTGGAGATCGTTGTGGATTGTTGGAACAAGTGTCAAGTTTCTATGTAGTATGTTAAACAAATAGTATCACAGAAAAGATTTTAGTGTGTTCACATGGAACACGCACTGGTTAAAGTGATCTACAGTGAATATAATAACCTGTAATGAAATCCTTCCTGCAATAATCTCTTTCCTCTTCCAGGCCAGGGGGTGGAAAATAATAAACTCGTATCTGTATGAATAAAGCATTCTTCAATGGACAAAGCTTGGCACGAGATTATTGTAGACTGACGCCAGGGAGAAATGCATAATTCAACAAGGATTTGCCATGTTGCCTCGCAAATGCAAATACTGTCATAATTCAGCCCTTTCTCCATCTCTGCCTTTCTCTTCAGCCATTCCTGCTTTGCCTATATGATCACATCACATTATGTACCGAGGTTTTACAACTGATTCTAAACAGATGAAGTAAAATACCCCGCGATATAAACGGGAAAATCACCCTGGGAAAAGGTGTTAATATCAAGGTTAATAATACAGTGACACAAGCATCGTGTCTGTCTTTTGGTACTGAGAATTCTATTTAAACTGACCATCATTTGTAAACAGAAATTCAGGGGTTGCCAAACAACGGTTATACTAAGTTAATGTTTGCTTTCATTTCACACCAGTTTTCAGTTTTTGGATCTGCGGAGTTAACGCTCCACATCACTCACAATTTACACGTATAAAAGAATTTTAATAATTTTATTTCGACACAGTTTAACTATGGTATTTCGTTCTTTATCCACGTCTAACCTTCAGAAGCTAATCGTGCGTGATTCGTGTTTTGTGACGCCCATGTGTACAAAACCCACGGATTACACGCAGATCGCGGCGCGGGCCGCAACCGGAAGCGACGTTTCCTTTACCAACGTGCTGATAGTGCGGGGGGTCGGGAAAGTGAAAATAATATATTCAGGAACGTTCTCATCCTCAGTGAAGCTCCCGGTTCCTGTCTATAATAATAATATAATAATAATAATAATAATAATAATACGACGGAGCGTTCGCGTTCTTGCGGGACGTGATCTTACGAGATCTGAGCCCGGAAACGGCGAGACTTTCCTCCCCACGCGCGCTTCCCCATTGCGATCCTGGCCTCTAAAATAATAATAATACTGTCCCAGAAAAGAGGAGTCAGCGCGCCACCCAGCGGCATTTCGTATACAGTTTTATTGAACGTGTAATTGCTGTTTTTTAACGAAAGTGCTGTGCACGTTATATCGTAGAGCCTGTGATTTGGAGCAAATATTTTTTTTCAAATCCTTCATCGTACTACTTTGTGCTGCTTTTAGACATTAGACTCAAGAGAGTCAAGAATCGTTCACTGGCGGGTGTCCTCACGCTGCAGGTATACAAGGGAGCAACGGAGTGATCCGCGGGTCCACGGTGCAGCCGACGTGGGGGGATTGAGAGAAATAAATAAGTAAAAAAATGGATAAGTTAAATAAAAACAACGACTGACTTTATAAAAAGATATATTCGAATGCAGAGTACTGACCGCTGTAGCATCACTGCTGCCCCGCCGCTGCTGGAAAGACGGTTGTTCCGTAGATGCATTAAAAGTTTTCTGTCTGCTCGTCCGGCTGGAAGAGACGTTTAGAAACCAAAGTAGAAACGTACCACCTTCCACCGGCAGTCCTGCTGAAGGAGTCCGACGATCCAGGGTTTCTCGCAAATTATGTTAATCTTAAACTTTCTTGTCAACAAGAACAAGCACAATAATAATAATAATAATAATAATAAAATAAAACTGCTGTGAGGGGGATTTTTACTGCTTTTTAGCTCCTCTTTACGGGGAACATGCTGTCCACAGGATGGAGCCACAGTCCAACAAAATGATTATAAATTTTGTTTAAAGGTCAGCAACGAGGAAGAAAATGGAATTTTGAGATTTTATTTGTGTCAGGTTTACGTGTCATTTGTATGAGGTTACTCAGTTTGTGCAGTTATTTTATTACTTAACTGCAAATAAGTTCCTTTGCATGGCCAACAGACAAAATAAAATGTCTCATGATGAGAATGGAAAGTGTGTCATCTGTATGTTGCCAGAATAATCTCACTTTTATTTACAACTCGAGTAGCTGTCGGCAAGATCTCTTCTCTAAAAGGAGAACGAATGACCTCCCTCTGCATAAACGCACAAGGAAAGAAACAAATCATCCATCCATCCATCCGACGTCCTTAACTGCTTGCCCTGGTCAGGGTCACGGCCCTCTGGTGCCTATCCTGGAACCGGCATTTTTGCATCTTGCCACAGTCAAAAAATAGGAGTACGACGCATTAGAGATCAAGGAGCGCCTTTATTCGGCTCGCTTCCAGCGTCAGTTTAAAGTTAGTGTAAAAAATAATGAAATCTAAGTGTCACAACATGATTTATTTGCCTTATATCTGGGGTGTACCCTGTCTTGCACCCAGTTTCTGGGGTAAAGCAGACCACTGTTGACCTGGGGTGAAGCAACAGTTTTGATAATGTATTAAAGGAAGTATTACAGAGGATTTTTAAATTTATTGTTGGTTTGTTTGAGTGTTTTACAGGAGTAAACTCATGAATCAACCTGCATTTACTTTCACTAAATTTGTATTTACTGTTATGAAATGAAAATGTCTTGCTGAGTATTCTGAATATCCTAAAGGAATAAGTCTACTATTGTCAGCTTCTTAATGTCAGAGTGTAAAAATTTTGCCTGTAAATTCGAAGAATTTGTCACATTTGCACCTTCCCAACATTCAGTGCTAAATACTTAATATTTGTTATACATTTTCAGTGGTTTCTGAAAAGCACTTCATTTAGGCTCAAGAGTCTGCATTGCGAGTCTTGGAGTTGGTGAAGAAGTGAATGGCTATGCCATAAAAGTTAGTTATTTCACAGTAGAAGTGTTATCATGAGGTGTAGCACTTACACGCGCAAACATAAACGTAAAGGTTGCTGGGTCAAGCCCTCTTCATAATGTAGTACCCTTGAGCAAGATACTTGCAGCTGCTTGCTTCGGTTGTATAAGTGGTTTAGATACTGTAAAGGGATTTTAATAAAGGAACATTAATAAAGACATGCAAATTTAGAACTGATCCTGTTTAAGCAACAGATTACTGATAATACAAAAATGGACTAAACAGGGGTCAGAGAGCAGCCCATTTCTGTTGGAACAATACTTCTGGAATGTGGCTTTAATGACAGGAAAAAGGCAAATATGGTGATCTTCTAAAAAAGTGCATATCTCAGTAAAACAGATACTGCTTAACCCTCGGCAATTCCGAGTTCCAATTATCTCTGTCTGAAAACGTGTGAGGAAGCTTTGGTCTGGCAGTCTGCATGACAAAGAAAAGCGGTCAGGGCTTCCGGTGCAATGAAGGGAGTGAGGTACAACGCAGAGTTATAGAGCCTTTGTTTTTAGCAGAATTCTCAGCCACTTTCGTTTTTTTTTTTTCTTTTTAAGGTTGAGATAAACTCATTGTGACAGGTCTTTGTGTAGCCATCTATGAGGCGTTTCTGTTTTCAATGTTTGCATCCATTGCATCCTATTGCTTCATTTTGAGATGCCATTACAGTAGCATTGCAGAGGCAGATGGGAGGTCTCGTATACTCAGGCTTGGATAGCATGTTATCTGGAGAGGACACGTCCAGCCATCTCCTCTTTCAGCACAATAATGAACAATAAGATGAAAAGCAGGTTTATTCAGTAACGTAAGTAGTTTTCGGAAATGCAAACACTGTGCAGATAATAGCTGCTTCGTAATTCACTGTGGAGATCCTTGCTGAGTGTTGCTACAGTGGTCAAAGGTGTTCTCTGCCTTGAGAAAACACTGTAATCCTGCTTTTGACTACTCTTTTTAAAAACAGTGACAAAGTACCTTTATACAAACCCCTGTAATGAGTTGCATGACAAATAGACTATTAACAAGCATCATCTGATGAAAAACAGTTTCTTCATTGTGACTTGTCTCCCACTAACAACTACAGAAGTTGTTCATCAAAATGCACGAGATCCATCTTAGTTTGTCATACACGGCGACTCAATGCGTGTAGCAGACAGTGAAGGTTGCTGGCGTCAAGCACTTGGCAACACAGTGGAGGAGGGGAAGAAAGGAGCAGAGAAGAGTGAAAAAAATTAGTGAGGAGATGCAGTGAAAAGCAAGAGGGGCTCAATGGGGCTGTATATATGTGTGTATCTACACAGGGAGGTAAGTCTTCTGGAGTAAACAGCTATATGTATAGTTTTGACAGCATGACAGACAAGCTGTTGAGTCTTGCTGAAGAAGCTGTGTGTACCTTATTCCAGGTCCTTAGTTCAGAACCCAGCTCTTTCTGCCATAAACTCCGAGCATCATTAAACTCTTAGTGATGGCCTGGTACTTGGCTGTTTTCTGAAAGCAGAATATAACAGATTTCCAAGCCTTTTAAAGTCCTGCCAGGCAGTGAATGATGAAGAGCTTAAAAAAGCTGAAAATAATGATGGAGTATTAGAACCACAAATATGAGTAGCCTGACAGTTTGGTTTGGCAGCGTGGGTGTCCTTGGCTGGATGTCTGTATGCAGATCTTCTCTTTATTTTGACATTGACAGTGTTGTATTAAATATTAAAAGCGTGTATTTAAACACGCTTTACACTAAGTTAAATACAGTAAATTAAAGATGTAGTTCATAAATCACTATTTAAATATACATCAGTTTGCAGGAATGTGTTATAGTTACTTTTTTAGCGTTGGACTAAATAACTTTTATCTGATTTTTTTCCCACTGAAAATCTTTCTTAGTCCAGGACTAGAGTAAAATCATTGCATTTCTCCAAGTTGATTTAGCTGTGATTCAAGATGGTTCTAATGCGTAGGAGTGATTTATAAGTTTTAAAAATGCGTCGTGCAGAATTTACTTGCAGTTTAATTGATCACATCATCTCTTTTCCCAGGAAGTGAAGTGGATGTTTACTGGGTTCTAAGGACGGAGGTGTGTGTGGCGTCTGAGTGTTGAGCCAAACTTGAGTGACACTCGGAGCTCCCTGTGTGTGAGCGCTCCCCTCCGAAAGCCTTCAAAGGCTGTCCGCTCTCTTTTCAACCCCATTCTTCCTGGCATCTTTCAGTGAATGTCACGCGGTTGGCCTCCACTGAATTCCAGTTTCAAAAAAAAAAAAAAAGAAACTGCCAGGCAAGACAGCAGTAAAACGTTTAAATAAAGCATGAGCAGACCACATTAACATCAGACTGGAAAGCTCATGGCCTTGGCCCTGAAAGAAAAATCAAAACAAAACAAAGATCCCAATACAAAAACACCAGGCTGCAAATCTTGGCATCTAGAGTGTTTTGGATAAAAAAAAGTGAGGTAACTAAGCAACCACATCTTACATTTACAAAGTGATTTTTTTTTTAATACAGAGAGCCAGATGCACATGGAAATGTTTAATAGGCACAAAGGATGAGTTTCTAACCGAAAATTAGTTATTAGTGTGGTTATAAACAGTACAACCCCAACTCTGTGTAAATATTCCTGCCTTAGTCCCCTTGATCAAGGTGTTTATCCTGAACTGACATAGTAAGACAGCCTTGCTGTATAAATAAGTAAATTGGTCTAAAGTCGCAGGTGGCCTTGAAGAAACACGAGGAGCGACAAGTGACAGTTATAACATGACGTCTGGGGTAGGTTGAACAGTCTGCCGCAGGTTTCGTGTCGTTCACGGGGGGTCGTAAGTGAGCACAGAGCCACCACGGTCCCCGGGGACATGTGGCCAGGGGCACGAGCGGCGGCACTGCGGCGACAAACAGAATGTCGCTCCTCACAGCACTGCCGTGATTTTTACACCACTTTCAGAAGTTCTCAAGGGCACCTTTTTTGAAAGTCGGAGATCGAAAAAAAATGTGCACTCGGATTTTATACGTCGCTCTTGTGTTCCGCTGGGTGGTAAGTACAACGATAAACGTGTTTTTAAAACATTATATTGAAACGTTTGTGTCCTGAACGACCGTTAAGGAGCTCTGACCGTTCGCCGCTTCAGCGCTGTGGCGTGAAACGCCCCGTTATGTCTTATACCTCAATATCGAGAACTAAACGTTCGTTCACGTCTTTTTCTTTTTTTTTTTATTAGGCCGTTATATTTAACATCTTAACATTACAGTGGGGAACAGATTTAATTCCGTTTAAATGAAGTGAAGGTGCCGCGCTGAGAGGAGTCTTTTCAGAGCACAGATTTATAGCAAAATAACATAAGAGGCTTAAAGTGTTACCGCAACTTTTGCTTTTCATGCACTTGCAGTGTTACACGTTTCGCGCTATTAATCCTGCTTTGTATTTTAGCAATAAAGTGCAGCATTTGCAGACTTGGTGGGAAGAGAAGTGATTTCTGTTTTATTATCAGTTTTTGCGTTGCACAATGGTCAGCAAAACGATGTGAATTTACTTTAATGAGTAGAGAATCTTTTCTGAAGATGAAGGACTTTTTATTATACTCCCATAGCGTGGAGGCTTTTCTGCAAGAAAGGGATTTTCTTTAGAGCCAGCAGTTAGGAGTAGGACAATTTGTCATTCAACTTCTGAACAATGGTTGGTCTCCAGGGATGGGAGTAATGAAACATGCTCAAGTTGAGCGGGCATGGAGTGAAAGGGCGTACAGAGAAACTGGAACATCCACAGAAAAGAGATTTCAAACCCCAGGTATAATGTTGCTGCATTAAGAATTTCAGTCACACTGGGGGTTTCCTCTTTCTGTGGGATCCTTGGCCATTCAAAGCCGCCTCATGTTGTAGCTCACTTAATCGCTGGTGTAGGCTTACGAAACTACATTTACCGCGTGAGGATATTTCGCATGGCAAGTTGGGACGCTCCTTTCTCACAACGTCTAAAACAGAGGAAGGTGTTGTTATGACTGTATGAGTTCTTGGTTCCTGAGCAGGAATCTGAAGGCGTGCAGACTGCCGACAGGTCCAGATGCACCCGTGAGGTCTTTTCTGCGGAGCCAGTTTATACACACTTATGAATGCTGTTTTATTCTTTTCTTTTAGTTTACAGGACTCTAGTCAACACTAGTTAGAGACATGGCGGTGCATAAAGTGAGGACGAATGAAATCTATACCTTGTCCAGTTTTGTTTGGCTGCATGTCGGCTGGTTGATAGTATTAACCTTTAGACCGGCTAGAAAGCTGGGCCAACAGTTTGCCTGTGTCTGCGGTCCTGCTTACATTCTTAAGTTTATTTCTTCTTTTGTCTTTTATTGATTTCAGCAGGATTTACGTGTCATTTTTGTTTGTGCTGCCGTAATGAATTCGACTGAAGCTCATAGTCACGAAGGCCTTCATTCTAATGGATCCCGTTTGCCTGTGGAATGGCACGCTGGCTCTTCTCTCCACCCAAATATCTCTGGAAAAATGCTGGGTGGAAGAAGTGTTGAAACACACTATCGGAGTAGACGCCTTGCTCCCCTCCTTTTTTCCAAGTCTGTATACTCATTTGAAGTAAGAGAAGACACACCTCCAGGTGAGCACCAACAAGAGTGATGTTATTCTGCTTCTTCTGTGAGTCTGTTATCTGCTAATCATCTTGTTCACTTTGTAAGTTTGATAAAGTTCTCATTAAAATTATGAGAATTGAAACTGTCACGGTTTATAAACACAAAATGTGCTGGATATTTTATACCACAGGTTAACTTTCAGGGGGCAAATGGATCAGTAAATGAAGTTTATTGGTTGATTAAAGTTTATAAGAAAACATTAAACTGTTGCTCAGTGCTTTAGTGTTTTTAAACACAGTACCGTGTTCACGTCATGTCGGACCAGCGCTGTAAGTTTCTTGGCTAAAAACGCGATAAACTGGAATCTGGCTTGTACCAGTTTCTGACTTTTGATGTCTACTATTCATATGGCACTGACAAGTATGACAGTAAATATTTATTTTATTTGAGATAAGGTGTTAAAACTCATATGAAGCCCTTCTGGAAGAATGAAAAGCTTTACCTCTTCAGTCTTACTGTATTTTACTCATAATGGGAAGTATTTTGTGAATGAGCAACTGACTGGAAGCAGTTTTGCATTATACCAAGGGAAAAGAAATCTTAGGGAAGTCATCAGGAAAACTGGGCAGCATGTTCTGTGATATAAAATTTGTTGTTTTCTGAATTTTTTTAAATATGAGACTGCTGTAATGCAGACAGTAATGTCAGGTGTTTTAATGCATGCTGTTTGATGTGTGGATACAGTATTTGAGTGTTTCTGGCGTGCAGATAACATCAGTCCGTTTTGGACCAGATGAGATTTTTACTTATCCAGTGCTAATTGATTCAAACGATACTGCAAAACTGATGTCGTCATTCGAGCTTCATTGATAGCAAATGTTGGTTTCAGTCCCTTTTTACAGACTGATGCTGCAACAATAACTGGGATGCAGAAGGTGAGCTACCTAAGAACCCCTTCCAGTTTTATCCAGAACTGAATTCCTAAGCTGGAAGGTAGCATAAGGAGGCCCCATAAGGTTTCAGTTTTTAAATGAGACGGATATGTGGTTGACTTGTGGCCACCGTCATCTGCTGCACAGTGGTTTCCATGGCCAGTGGTCTGGAGGTGTTGGTCTACGGTTCACTGACAAGGGCAAAAGCAAGAGCGGAGAACCCTGTCCTTCACCTCCGGAGAAAGACCGAGGAGGCCTGGTGCAAATGCTTGTTCAGTCCTAGAAGAGCAGAGTATCATCTGTCTTGTAGAGGATTGCTGAGAAACACCACTGGACCAAAAGCACTACTCAGAAGCCCTGGATGCATCTAACTGTTTACTGCTCGCTGGTCTTTTGACAGAGTTCTCTGATTATAATTTTTTTATAAGATGAACTGTTTAGATTTGGCACGATGGTACTGCAGGCACTGCTAGGGCCTCCTAGTATGCTTCTCCCCATGTTTATTCCAGGTGCACCAGTTCCCTCCCACAGTCCAAAGATGTGTGTCTCCAGTGAGTTGGTGTTTATAAATTGTCTGTAGTGTGTGTAAGTGAATCAGTGTGGGTGATTACACTCCAATGGACTGCTATCCTGTCCGGTGTGTACAATGTCTTCTTCCCTACACACACAGACACACACACCAGGCAGGGGGGACAGAGCAGGTTGTGCTGGAGGAAGGTCCTGAACAGGTAATGTGGAGGGGAGGGTAAGAAATTATACATGACACAAACGTGGCACTGGACACATTATTAACGTAAAGGGTCATAAAGTTTGGTAGGGACTGTGGGTTGAACAGCACTAATAATTTTTCTGAAATTGATCTGGAAAATGTTCCTGCTGCCCATTATTGTTGGCTGTTTGATAGCAAAGCTCACTTATGTCTGCATAAAAGAAAGTATAAATATCTTTTTATGCAGAATAGATATTATTTGTCAATTTACCTCAGAAAGAGGTAGTATCAATTATGAAAAAAGGAAAAAAAAAATCTTTTAAATTTGCATTTTGCCATTCTTAGTTGCAAACAGAATGCTCATCAGTGTTTCCAAGTTGTCAGTGAAACCTGTCAAAATTGTTCTCTCCATCATGATGCGAACACCTTATAATTACCTCAGTGCCAGGTGACAAAAAAAACTAAATTCTGTACTCCGTACTGATAGCTGGCAAAGCAATTCACCTATGAGCCTTTGTGAAAGCTGCTGCATGGTGGCACAGCAGGTGCCACTGGGGTCTCAGAGCTCCTGGTATGTGGGTTTGTATTGGGTTTATTCTGTGTGACATTTTCATCATCCGCCTTGTTCGGGTTTCCTCCATTTGCTCTGGATTCCTCCCACAGGCCAGAGATGTATTTCAGGAAAGCGGATGGCTCTAAACAGAGCCCCAGCCACCACTACCTAGTTCTAAGACAATACATTTGTAACAGTGAAGAGGAAGTAAATAAACAGCAAACAAAAAAATTATAAACTTACCTACATTTTTTTTTCTATTCCCTCTGTCAACAGGTTCAATAGTGGGGAACATAGTGGTTCTGGATGCTGAAGAAGCCTGGTTTGTGGTGTACTCTGTGTTGGAGGATGATGGGAATGGCCTGTTTGTACTAAACCCATATTCCGGAGCATTCTCACTCACCCGTTCCTTGGACTATGAGTCTGAAAAGTATTACATTCTCACAGTGGGACTACACAGCAGTGAAATTCTGCCCAGCAGAGTCAGAGTCTATTTCAACATTTTGGACATCAATGACAACCCGCCTGTCTTCCACCCAGACACCTACTATACTTCAGTGCTGGAGGACACCCCCATGGGTGAATGTGTCCTCACTCTTAATGTGTCAGATGAAGACAGTGGTCAGTATAAACAATAATATTTTGCCACCAATTGTACCCTCTTACTGCACTGTAAAGCTGTCTAACTGACTGTGGGACTGTGTAACATGACATCATCATCTGTCAAAACATAAAAATTGACCAAAAACCCAATATCTGATTGAGGATGAAAGCTAAAGAATGAAAGCCACAAGTTATTTTCACAGTGCAACAGACCAGTAATGTTTGTGATTGACATGTGTTATGCTCCTCCCAGCTTTTGTTGCCAAGAGTTTTAATTTTCCTGCCCGCATGGCTGAGAACAATCCCACACAGTACCGGGTAAAAGTCTGGCCTTGTGAGATGTGCAGATGGCTTCCAGCTCCTGGGAACAAAACGTCTGTGAAAGCTAACTGTCGCAGCTTAATTTCCACATCTAGATACTTAACTCCACCAAGAAGCTGGGGGAGTCTGCAGTAGTTCAAATAATGGTTAAGTCTTACGGCACGCCCTTCTTACAGTCATTCAAAGAACAGCCCATGCTTACAGCTCTAAAGTTAAAAAAAGGTTAAGATCAGTTGAATGAGTTGCTACTTATATTGAATCAGGTATCTCCAGAGGTAGTTAACAAGATGAGTCCTTTCTTCTACTACATTTACGTGAGGATGAATACTGTATGAGAAACAATGGTGTTGCGTGTTAAAGTTGTAATGATGAGTTTATAATAACTACATGCTTATTTTCCTCTTTAGTCACCTTTTTTTTCGTCTTCATTGTCACCACGATCATGTTTCATTGCCTTCAACAGGTGCAAATGCAGAACTTAGCTGGGCAGTTATTGGAGGAAATGAAGATGCCAAATTTAAGGTGAGCCCCAGTGGTGCAGTTTGCCTGCAAGGACAGCTGGACAGAGAGAAAGAGTCTTTATATGTCCTGACCATCCAGGTGAGTGACTGTGCCCTGCCGTTGGACTCACGTCTAACCAGCACAGCCTTTATTACCATCCATGTGGAAGACGTGAACGACAATGCTCCGTACTTTTTGTCAGCTGAGACGCTCCACATTTCTGAGGATGCTGTGGACCACACTGTGGTCATGGTTGTACAAGCTGTGGATCATGATGCTGGATCCAACGGTCATATCATATATGAGCTGGAGAACCTGTATGGCAGTACGCTCAGTATTAACAGCACGAATGGGAGAGTGTACTTGGAGGAACCTCTGGACAGGGAAAACACTGATATGTTTGCGGTTCTTCTTATGGCAAGAGATAAAGGAACACCTCAGCTGTCCACCTGCATGAACTTAACGGTGTTTATTGATGATGCTAATGACAACAATCCGGCCTTCTCCAGTACCTTCTACAATGTGACGGTAAGAGAAGATTTACCAAGGGGAACGAGTCTACTTCGAGTCCAGGCCTATGACCCTGATATTGGACCCAATGGAGAGATACGATACCAGCTCTCCGAGGGTAAATTCCAAGTGGATTCAGTGTCTGGGGTCGTTTCCTTGATAGACCAGCTGGATCGAGAGAGAAGCAGCTCTCACACGCTGACTGTGGTTGCTGTGGACCAGGGAGATGCCAAGAGGTCCTCCACAGCCTTCATCCATGTTACTGTCACTGATATCAATGACTGTGCTCCTCTTTTTTCACCAACTGTGGATACAGTTCACGTGCTGGAGAATCTACAGGATTTCCCTCAGATCATTCATCAGGTAACAGCACTGCGCTGCTCCAACCTAAAAAAAATCTCCCTTTCATGTTGTAAATAATACTTATTAGCCTGTACCTGTAGAAATAAAGTGTGCATTTCATTTACCATGTTTTCCAGATATCTGTTACTGACCAAGACCTCGATGTGAACAGCCAGCTGGCATTTTCTATCGACACGGGAAACGAAGACGATGTTTTCATGCTCTCTCCTAATGGCACATTACATATTCTTCAGAGTTTGGACAGGGAGGAGAAGACACAGTATACACTGCATATAATTGCTGTGGACTCAGGTGATACTCTGATGTCATCTCACCTGACTACATATTGCGACGGAGAGTGTCGATGAGGGAGCAGGGTGTAGTACGTGTTTCTCTAATGTTGTGTTGCAGGGATTGCTTTGCTGTAGCGAAAAATATTAACAAAAATTGTACAGAAAGTTTATCCTGCGCTTATGTTTTCATCCTGCATGTATTCAGATTACAGTTTATTTTATGTATATTTGTTGAAGGTGTTTTATGTATGAAGTCCTTTGAAAATACACATTATTACCTTTCATAAGTTTTTAATAATCTAACAACAAGGTGATAATAATGGGTACAGATAACGCTGTTTTCAGCACCCTTATCATGTGGGTACATGCAAGCATATTTTCAAACAGCTTTTCACAGCATAAGTGTTTATTTGTAATACTGGATTTACTATATAAAAAATGCGAATTATTGTGTTCATTTTATTTTTCGAAGATATACAAGTCTATGGTTCATATTTCTAATTGGAATATACTTTGAATCAAAAACTGAAATGATAAACTGAGCAGAAGTTAATAAACACTGCTAATAAAAAAGCCAGAACTGCCTTGGCAGAACTACAGCTGCAAGCCTTTGTGGATTAGTAGGGATTAGTATGCACAGTGCAGTTTCCACCCATCCTTCTCGACAAATTGTCAAGAGTATATATTTTTTGTGAGTTGTTTTAATTAAAACATTGCCTGCGGCATGCCGCATACATTTCAGATACTAAAGAAATAATACAAGAGACATATAACTCAAATTATACACAGTGTGGCCTGGTGCAATGCCTGATATAATATGCTTGCACATACGCTTCTTCCTGGTGCAGAACTCATGGACAGCAGTACTTTGTAACTGCAAGGCCTCATTTAACCAGGAGGTCTAGCAAGGCCATTATAATTTGAATTTTACTCCAAGCCAGAAAGCATGTGGGATTCCCCACACCTGATGAATGAGTAGAAACTCCCTACAGTGTTTGCAGGTCTCTTCATAATTGGAATGTGCAGCAGATATCCTGACCCAGCCAGCTTTGCTTAAAAGACACCTCAGAGAGTCAGGATCGTTCTTGATGTACTTCCATCGCCCACCCCGATTCTGTTTCTTCATTTAATGTCTAGTTTCTTGAAAACTTGCATTCACTGTGCAGCTTCTTCTAATAATGCAAATAATAACTGTTGTCATGTTTTTGGGTAACTATTTCCTTGTGGGAAGGTATTCAGCAACATTGGTAATCCTCTTTGTTACATTAAAGGTTTAAATATGTATATAAAAATACAATATGAACCTCTTTATGCTTGTTGGAATTCAAAAGGCAAAGAATTTCTCTTTTTTCAATCAAATTAATTAAATTACCGCTAAACGCAGTAATGTGTTAACTGATATTAATAGTATGGACTATAATAATAATAATAATAATAATAATAATAATAAAGGTCCACTATGGGATACATTTGTAACTCATGTTTCTTTTTTTCAGGCATTCCACCTTTATCAGGAACTGGAACCATTCTGATTCTGGTAGATGACCTTAATGACAACCATCCAGTTTTCAGTGAGAACGTTTTTACTGCTGCTGTGAATGAAGATGTCCCTTTCAGAACTGCTTTTGCTCGAGTCCGTGCAACTGACCGTGATGCCGGTGCCAATGGTGAAATAAGGTACTGAGGCAAGCTCTTTGCAACCCGAGTCTCAGCGGAATGAACTAAATAAAATCTGTGTCTATTTTAGGTCAACAATCTCTTGTGAAATAATTTAGCTTCTCTTGTATCACCTTAATGAGATTCATGACTTTACCTTTCCAGTGGTCTACCCTATTGAAAAAATATGTTTCAGGTACTCGTTGGAAGATGGGGACGTACCTTTTTCCATCGATGAGTCTGGAGTTATTTTTACCACTGGTGCCTTAGACAGGGAGGTTACAGGTAGCTACATGCTGACTGTGATAGCACTGGACAAGCACCCCACCCATCCACTGTCAAGCTCAGCCACAGTATCTGTGTGTGTGGAAGATGTAAATGATCACTGGCCCAGGTTTCTTAATGATCCGTATGTGGCCAACATTCCTGCCACACTGGGGCCAGGTAAGGCCAAAGGATTTCTTCAATGAGAAAAAATGTTATCAGCATTTACCTTTTGTTATAAACAGTTTTATTTTTGAAAAGTTACCGACTACTAATTCCCTGGTGTTTAGGTTTGCCGACAGTATTTGTCATCTGCGGTCATTTGAAACCTAGACTATGTCTATGTTAACATTCAGTAATGTATAAACCTCTCAGTGGTTAATTTGTTTTGGTTCCACAGGTTCAATAATCTGTGCTGTGAGTGCGGCGGATGCTGACACAGGACTAAATGCACATCTTATTTTTTCTTTGTTTGGTCATCATGCTGATTACTTGTCCATCAACCCAACCACTGGAACGGTTTTTACTTCAGATGGTCTTGAGGGATCCAATGATATTGTTATTTATGTGCGAGTGGAAGATGGAGGGAATGATCCAAAGTTCGACACTACTACTGTGACCATCAGATTCCAGAATGTGTCAGAGTTTCCATTTGTGACAATGGGTGTTACTGAACATTGGATATCAGAAGATGAACCTTTGGGAACTCTGGTCTCCATAGTGTCAGGAGAAAGCCTTGGAAAAGGTCCAGTATCATACTACCTTGCCTCTGGAAATTTTGAGGATGCATTCCAACTGGACTGGGAAAAGGGTGATTTGACAATAAGAAGCCCCCTGGATTATGAAACTCGTAACAAATTCCAGCTTTGCATTGAAGTCAGAGATTCAGGGTTTCCTCCGTTTTCCACCTATGCTGAGATTTTCATAAATATCAACGATGTAAATGACAATGCCCCAGTGTTCACTCAACCTGTATACATGTGTGAATTGTTTGAGAATTTACCTGCTAGTTTTGTGTGCAAAGTTTTGGCTGTTGATGCGGATACGGGGATTTTTGGGAAGGTGAAGTATAGCATTTTCAGCGGCAATGAGGACAAAGTCTTTGCAGTTGATGCAGACGCTGGTGCTGTAACAACAACAAAAAGTTTAGATAGAGAAAAAAGATCAAGTTATACCTTAACTATTCAAGCTACAGACAAAGAAAATGCACTCAATACAGGCACAGCCATAGTGCACATCACTGTTCTGGATGCAAATGACCACGCTCCTCGTTTTTCCCAGATCTTTCTCACAGAGGTTTCTGAAGACGCTCCAGTTGGATCCACCATAATACAAGTCACTTCTAAAGACGAGGACATTGGTGAAAATGCTGTTATTGCTTATAGCATCATTAACCCAAAATCACTTCCTTTTGCTGTTGACAAAACTACTGGGTGTGTAGTGGTCATCCGGTCTTTAGACAGGGAGGCTCAAAGCCGGTACATAATCAAAGTGAACGCAAATGATTCAGCCTGGAGTGTCAGCACAGACGTGACTGTAGATGTGACTGATATCAATGATAACAGACCTGTCTTTTTACAGTCCCAGTATTCTGCCACTATCACAGAAACTAAAGCTCAACAAGTATTTGTGATGCAAGTTCATGCTACCGATGCTGACGTTGGGCAGAATGCGCAAATCCTATACTATATTGAACCTCCCAGTGAAATATTTGCGGTGAACACCTCCACAGGAGACATTGTGACAAAACAGCCAGTCTCCTTCCGTGATTCACAATTGCACAGCTTTACAGTGATCGCATCAGACTGTGGTGACCTTCCCTTTCAAAGTAACGCAACTGTCTTCGTGACCGTTGTGCCTTACAATCACTTTCCACCAACTTTTCAGCCTTTTAAGCGGATACTGTCAATCCCTTATAATTTAGAGGTGGGAACTGCAGTGATTCAGTTGTCAGCCACAGATCAAGATTATCACTCAATGGCAACACCTCTAGAGTATATGGTCAGTGGGGGAAATGCTTCCACTTTTTTTGAGATGGAGCACAACAGTGGATTGATACGACTAAAGAGAAGCTTGGGACAAACCTACAATACTGTGTTAATCCTTACAGTGATGGTAAGTGATAAAGGAGTTCCGCCCCTCTCATCTCAAACAAGTGTCAGTTTTGTAATTACTGAGGAAAACCATTTTGCGCCGCACTTTTCTGAATCTCACGTCACATTTTCAGTACCGGAAGATATGCTCCCAGGGTTTGTTATTGGGAGAGTTCATGCCGAAGATCAAGATAATGGAATGAATGGATTTCTTTCTTATGCGTTTGAAAGTGGAAATGATGACTTGTTATTTTCCATTGGACAAAATACTGGTTTGATTACACTAACCGGAGGTTTAGACTTTGAAAAAGAACAAGTTCGTCTTCTCCATGTCAGCGCTAAGGATGGAGGATGGATTCAAAAATCAGGAGAAATTAGTGTCACAGTTATTGTGAAAGATGTGAATGACAATCCTCCTGTTTTTTCGGCCACAGAGTACTCAGTCTCCGTGCCAGAAAACTCACCAGCTGGGACAGCAGTCATACAGACAAAAGCCAGTGACAGGGACTCTGGTGTCAATGCAGAGATAACCTATTCCCTGTTGTCAGGAGACAAAGATACATTTTCTGTGGATTTCAAAAATGGCTCAGTTACTATCCAGGAGATGTGTGATTTTGAAGTACAACAGACCTATGTGTTATTAGTCAAAGCATCTAACACTGGGAGCTCTGCCTATTTCAGTGTGGTACACGTTTATATCCAAATCACAGGTGTTAATGAATTTACTCCGATGTTTAGAAAAAGACAGTACAGTTTTACTATTTCTGAGCAATCACCTGTTGGAACAAGAGTTGGGAAAGTGTTAGCCACAGACTATGATCTGGGTCTTGAAGGCAAAGTGTTTTATTTGCTGATTGGCAAAAGTAAAATGGCCGGCTTCAGCGTTGATGAACACAGTGGGGAAATATTCACTGCAAGAGATTTAAAACAGAGCCATGGTCAGGTGGTTTTACGCATTCTGGCAAAGAACACAGGCATAATAAATGGGACAGATGTTGATGAAACCCTAGTCCAAGTCAATGTGCTGGATGCAAATGACCCGCCCAAGTTCTACTTTGCACTGTACTCTGCAGAAGCAAGTGAAGACTCAGCTGTAGGAACTATAATCACAAAAGTGGACGCTGAAGATGAGGATTCCACTTTGGAGTGGAGCAGTTTCTTCTACAGCATCCAGAGTGGGAACACAAACAGATCCTTTGCTATTGATCAAATCACTGGAGTAATTGCGGTTAACTCTCCTTTGGACAGGGAACAGTGGCCTCTTTACAATCTGACTGTTATTGCCGTTGACAGTGCATCGCCACCAGCCACAGGAAGCACCAATGTTGTTGTAGTTGTACATGATGTAAACGACAATCCCCCCGAGTTAATTTCCACAGAGAGCTATGTTCTAGAAAACCAACCACATGGCACAGTTGTCACTCTTCTAAATGCGTCAGATGCTGATGTTCCTCCAAATCAGGGTCCGTTCACATATCGACTTGTGAAGCCTGACCTTGAGAGTGGTTTCTCTTTGACACTTGATGGAATGATGTCGACTACCAGGCCAATGGATCGTGAACACAAGCCATCTTATTCCGTTTCTGTAGTCATCCAAGATGCTGGGATTCCCCCCTTATCCTCCACGGCAACGGTTCAAGTCAAAGTTCTGGATGAAAATGACAACCCCTCAGCTCCAAGGAATGTTTACATCGAGGTGAAGTATCACGGTAGCACTTTTCCAGGAGGTTTCATTGGCAGTGTCCAGCCCAGTGACCCAGATGAGTTGGATCAGTTCAATTGCAGCATCAAAAACGGACCCAGAAACATGTTTAGCTTCCCTTTTGGTAACTGTGAGTTATGGTCATCTCCATATAAGGGAGAGGCCACATATCACATCAGAGTTGAAGCGACCGATTTTGTCCATGCATCAGTTAACAACAGCATATACATTAACTACAAGGGTTTTACTGATGCCTCGATTAACGAATGTGTTCTTTTCTACGTTTTATCCTCCTCATTTGAGGAGTTTTTGTCCTTGGAGTATTTAAAATTTGTGAAAGCCCTCGATAGCCTTTTTAACCTCCAGGCTTCCAAAACTCATGTGTTTGCTGTGAAGGTTTTTGAAGAGGCCATTCTTCTTCTCGGAGCTGTTAAAAGCTACAATGGACAGTATCTTAGTGGGGAAGTGGCTAGTAACATTTCTGCTGCTCAGAAGAAGTTGCTGGAGGTGCAGAGCAATGTGGAAATCTCACATATTACTAGCAATCCCTGCTTTATGAAGCCTTGCCTAAACGGTGCCAGTTGTACTAGAAGCATCCACATCAGCCAGGACTTTGGGGTGCTAGAAAGCCCGACAGTCATATTCGTTTCCCCAAGGCAGGTGGAGATATTTCACTGCTCTTGCCTGATGGGCTTTTCTGGAATAAGGTGTGAGCTGGACATTGACGAGTGCAACGAAGATCCTTGTGACAATGCAGGGACGTGCATAAACTACCCCGGGGGTTTTTCCTGCCAGTGCATGAGAGGATTTAGCGGGCCACGGTGTTCATCAGATGTAGACGAATGCCAAAGTGTCTCTTGCCAAAATGGAGGAACCTGCTTAAACACACAAGGGAATTTTCACTGCAACTGTCGTTATGGATATGAAGGTGAATATCAAATAAGAGCTTAACTGTTCTTAATTCTACTCCATGTTGCCATTTTATTAACCAATCATGTTTTCTGATCCTGGGTGAATTGTAACAAATTTTTTTAGCTCTTTTTTGACTGGACCCTATTAGCAAGAATCATGAGAACTTTTCCTGGGCTCAGGCAACTTTTCCTTCAAGTTTTTCCACAGCTTTGAATGACTTGGCTGTTAACCATTCATGCATGGTTCTGTCTTCTGTTCAGGAGAGTTCTGTGAGCTTTTGGTAGACCATTGTGCATCATCTCCTTGCCTCCAGGGCACCTGCACTAATGTTCTCACTGGATATACTTGTCACTGTCCTTTTGGTAAGTGCACCGATTACAAATCCTCACATATACTTTCCAACTGACGTACTTTTATTCACGTGTAGACAATACATTAAGTGTTTTTAAACTTCACCTTTTCTAACGAAACACTCTGTTTTTATTTGTTTTGTAAATAGTGTACAAAATACAGCTGGCCATCAACTTAATACATATACTGTATATACAACTCATGAAGTTACGATGGTCATCTCATTAACCTTACACTACTTTTGAATCGAGACACGTAGTCGTAATGTATAACAAATAACTCTGCCTCTACTACAGGACATCACTGGCAGGCTGTGCTGCTGCAAGGCACCATCTTTCCATAGATTCACTGTTTTTCATTTCGTTTTCTTTAATAAAACGTTTTATTCACAGAACTCTTTGCCCTTCTTTATGACAAATAGTTACTTTTTATGCACAATGGCCAGCAAGCGAAAAAAATGTGAGTTTTCTGGTTATGCTGATATTTAAATGAAAGGGAAAATAGTACTGCAGCTTGACAATATAATAGTATACTGTATTTGTATTGTCAATATTTTATATTAGTATTATTTTTTTAAAAATGTGCGGCATGTGTAACATAGACCTTTTATACAAGATAGCATCCATCAACGTTTATTATTTATATATCTTTATGTTTATATAACACAGAATAATGGGACTTTTGAATTACAACAAAGACAACTTACAAGAACCATCTATAATCAGATACTTGTTTGTTTCAGGTGTAAGTGGAGACAATTGTGAAGAACAGAGTTATGGCTTCCAGGAGCTGTCCTTTGTAGAATATCCTCCTCTGGATCCCAGAAACAATATTATTTCACTGGAGCTGGCTACAGTGCAACCAAACTCGCTGTTGTTGTACAACCATGGAGGTGCATTCAGTTCTGAGTTTCTGGCCTTGGAGCTTGTTGGCGGAAAAGTGTGCCTCTCATATAACCTTGGGGATGGAGTGGTAAGGGTGAGATTACAGAAGAAGGTAGCAGATGGGCTGTTTCACAGCATCACTGCCAGAAGGACAGGGAAGGTGAGTCAGTGGGATTTCAGAGTCTCAGTTATGGGTCTGGTGGGTCCAAAGGGAGCTGACTGCGTGCATTCCCTTACTGGACCTGCTTGACTGTGCAATTGGCAGGCTGCCTCTGTGCGAGTGGACAGCTGCTCTGAAGATGAGCCCAGTGAATTCTGCTTCTCTCAAACTGAAGGCATTGGCAGTGAAAGGTACTGTTTCTTTTGACAACACTACTGTTAATATTGTAAGATATTGTATATAAAGTATCTTGAAAAATGCAAAGTAGCAAAAACATGCAGCTTTAGGGGCTAGTCAGAAAGTTGACTTATTTTCTCCTGCAGGAAACAATAACAATATGGTTTATTAAACCCATATGAAATAAAAAGAAACAAAATGAGTATTCAGTTCATCCATCAATTCATCCAGTATCTTTAACAGCTTTAACCTGGTCAGGGTCACTGTGGTCCCAAGCCTATCCCAAAATCAAAAGGCACTAAGCTGTGAAACTACACCCATTGCAGGGTGGCAACGTACACACACCGTCACACACATTCACGCACTATATGCAATTTAGAGTGGCCAGTTGACCTAAAATGCATGCCTTTGGGCTGTGGGAGCAACCCGCAACATCTTGAGGAAATCCACGCAAACACAAGGAGAACATAGAAACTCCATGCAAACCGATACGGATTTAAACCTACATCCGAACGGCCCAGGCTCTGTGCAGCAGCAGCCTTACTTACTGCACCATTGTCCCTCTGTGTTACGGATTATTAAACCAGCATTAATAAAAAGGAATAGTCAAGGTAATTTGTTTTGTTCAAGAAAACATGGATTTCAAGAAGTTCAGACTTTTGAATGAAGCCTCATACACCAAAATAGTCCTAAACTACTGTGGCTTCATCAGTATCACACACATTATTATTTAGTTTAGAAATGACTGGAAACAACAAAAAGTTTTCACCTGTGACACCAAGAAGGAAACCTAAAAAATTAAAGAAGAGGTGAGAAAATTTATGTTTCCTGACTTGCAGCTTACAAACTTGTTTTACATACAGGACCCTTGATGTTGGTCCAAGTAACATGACATTTGGTGGAATCAAGTCTATTGATGCCATTTTGCTGCGGCCCACTCAAGTTAGAACCCACGACTTTTTCGGGTGTGTGAGGAATGCCAAGGTGAATGGCCTTCCTCTGGACTTCATGCGATCTCTAGCATCCCGCAATGTGCTTGAAAGGTAAGACACTGATTTTGACACCTCTAATAACTGAACATGTCAGCTTAGCTGCATGAAGTGAAGGACCTGATCATTGACTGTTGGGGGAAAATAGCACCTTTTATTTACACGGGCAAAGTTAAATAACAACCAACTAGCACGGAGAAATGGTGCATCTGCTTAATTAAAAGGCTGATGCTCAGCTTGTAAGTTGTGCAAATTTGGATGTTGATGCACAGGTGATGCCAACTGCAAGCCTGTTGAATGATTAGATATGTTCCCTGAGGACCAGGTTTGTTCACGTTTCCACAGCACATACCCTGAGTCTAAAAATGCTCTGTTTCAGCTGCCCTCGTGCTGCTGTCTCACCCTGCCGCAGTGGTGTGTGTCTAAATGGAGGAGTGTGTCGTGACCACTGGAGCAGCTATTCCTGCCTTTGCCAGGACCTCTTCACTGGAGCCCACTGTGAAACAGGTTTTTCTCCCTTCTACTTCATAGATGTCATTACAAAACATTGTGCTTTTGTACATGGAGGAAATGTTAATTATGTTCTCAATGCTTCCTGTTATTTGGTGAAGCTTCACACATGATGAGACTCACAAAAAATGTGGTTTTTGCTGTAATAGTTTTTATGATAAAACCAGGTTGAAGAAATTGGAACCCTCTTTTAGAAGTCTTTTAATATTTAAAAGTGTTGGAAATTAGCTTACCTTTTGGAAAGAAGCACCTGCTGTGGAGAGATGCAATATGCCTTTGGGACTAACTTGATTACAAGCTGTGGTTTCACTGTTTTTACTGGTTAGAGATTACGAAGAAAAATGTGATAAAACTCAACGGGCAGAACTATGTTGAATATGTCATTAAGGAGAACTACAAGAGAGAGTTGCAGCTCGCTCACCTCATGGAGGGGGGTAGTGGAAATTCAGTGCTGATGGCCGAGGAGTCTCAGATGGAGATCAAAGTGATAGTGACCAAGTCTGATGGATTCTTACTCTCCTATTGGGGAAAAGAAGAATACACAGCACTTAAGGTAAGACTAAAAGATTCATAGGTGTATGGAAATGTGGAAACCCAACTCAGAAATAATGCCATGAATACTTATTAATCAATAAACCTTCTAAAAAGTGCAGTAGACAAAAAAACCTCAATCAAATCAATATTTGGTGTGACCACCCTTTGCCTTTAAAACAGCATCAATTCTCTCATGCAAACTTGCATGCAGTTTAAGGTAGAGGTTGGTAGGTTCTTCCAAACAGAACTGGCCACAGTTCTTCTGCAGACTTTGACTGTCTCTGCATGTCCTCCCAGACTGACTTGATCATGTTGAGATCGGGGCTCTGTGGGGACCATACCATCTGTTGCAGGATTCCTTCTTTTTGCTGAAGATAGTTGTATATGACTGAGATTGGATTTTTGAGGTCATTCTCAGGCTGCAGAATGATTTTGGGACCAGTCAGAAACCTTCATGATGGTAGATAAGAATCTACCTATACTTCTCAACAGACACTCAAGTTGCATGCCTAAGACTTTTGCACAGTACTGTATGTGTGTATATATCTGCAATTTGAGACTGTTGGTTGGACAGAATGAGAAATGTTAACGTCAGTGTAAAACTTCTGTCAAAAACACTTGCAGATGAAGGGAGGGAAGCTTGTTTATCTCTTTGGAGATGAAGCGTCCACCCCTGTGACGGAGATGGCTCTGGAAGCTACGCTGTTGGATGGTCACTGGCATGTTCTCCGCATTTATGGAGAGAGTGAGACATTTGCCCTCAGTGTGGATGGCCTGGTTATCGTGAATACCACCAACCCCACAATCTTTGTGGAAAGGATCCTCTTGGGTGGTGGACAGCCAACAGAGACGAGAAACCAGCTACCAGGTCAGTTTGTGACATCAGATACTTTTGCCTAGTGCAAAACTCAGTTGACACAACCTATTTTGAAGAATTTCCATAACCATGGAAATTCCCATGGTTATGGAAATTCCATTCCCATTCCCCATAACCAGATGGGAACAAAACCCAGAGTCATAATCTAAGTCTAATAATCTAACATAATATTTGTTTTTGTGATAAGAAAATATGTTATTTAGCACATTCCTAACCAAATAGTTTTTGTTTCTTGGACTAGAAAGGTAATGCAAGAAGATTAATAAAGATTAATACAGACTCAAGTATGTGTTTTGTAGAAGCTTCATAATGAATTCTCTTATTAGAATTTGCAGTAAACACACAGGAGACATAGTCATTTATTTACATAAATAAAATCATTAATATTTATGCTATATTTTCCCCACCTCTTTATCAAATACACTGAGCTCTCATATAAGGGAGTCCTGTCGAATAAAACTACTGTATGTGTTTTTTTTACCCAGCAGGATTCTCTGGATGTGTTGAGTATTTTAAATTCAACGGGCACATTCTGCCATTCAGGGGGTACAGTGAGGTGGTAGATGTTCACCCCAGTCCGAAGCTGTCCCTCATCGGGTGCACTTCTGAAAATGAGTGTGAGCACCCTGCTTGCATGGAGGAGAATATTGCCTCAGCACCATGTTCCTTGGAGCAGTGCCGCAGCGAGGGCGCCTGTCGCGGCACTGGTGTTGGTAATGTGTCCTGCATTTGCCTGCAGAACTTTACGGGGACCTTCTGTGAACTGTGCTCACATGTGGTGGGCAATCACTCTATCTGCCTTGAGCCTTCCGTTGGGGCACCACTCTGGATCATTGGGGTATCTATCGCCGCAGTCTTCCTCCTTCTTATTTTGGCCTTATTTATCACCTTCAGAAGACAAAGTACCAAGATGATAAGCACCATGTTCATTTGGCCATACAGATTCCCGGACAGGGGAAAGCAGGGGAGAGACAACCAAGCTTTTCGGTGTGATGGCAGCATAGGACAGGATATTGGCAGTGGAGGAGAGAAGCAGCCTGATGTCAATGGGATTGAGATACAAGCCAGTTGGACATTGGATCCTGTCACTTGGGGCTGCAGTGAAGCCAGTCAACCCCCTTTAGAAGCAGGTCCAGGAAACAGCGAGCCAGAATACTATGACATAGACAGCACCTGCAGCATCTTTCAGTCCAATATGGCTACGGGCACTTTGTGTTTTGAACAGGGGGAGCAGGATCAGAGTGGCAGACAGTGTCCACTGTCAGAAACAGTTCAACATTGTTCTCAGGATTGGGTTGAGGAGGAGATGCAACCAGGAGTAACAGAGAGGCCCTTGGAAGGTCTGCGCCCTTTAAATTTTAAGTATGAAGAACAGGATTTGTGGCACAGAGATAAAACCTGCATCTGCATGACAAAGGGACATTTAAAGCAGTCAGATTCCATATGCACATCAAGTGATGCGTGTTCTCACCCTGCTTGGAGGAGCTTGTTGGTTCCAGACCTGGCCAGCCCCCCTGTGGGACTCTCTGCAGAGGAAGTCTTGAGGCTGGATGCTGCCGCAGAGCAGCAGCAGGATGCCAGCATGTGCTGGGCGTCTCACACTCCACACAGGGTGAATGGGAGCTCCTCTGAGAGCGAGACTTACAGCAGCTTCACGTGCTCAGAACCTGAGTGTGAGAGGGAACTCAGCTTAAGCTGTAGAAATAGTCATAAGCTTCAGAAGTTGGCCCTTGTCACCTGCAGTTCACGAGAAGGGGAGCAGAGGAATAGAAGCACCTGCTCTCCCCAAAGACAAGAACATCCACTCAGCGAGGACAAGACTGTGGTGACCAGCCTCGGTACTGGCGCTACACAGCACTGGGAGAGTCTGATAAATCCGGGTCTGCATTTTGGCACCTATGCCCACGTGTTTGAGGACATTGCAGCTCTGCCTTTGGGCCTTAAGCAAAACTCAGACATGCAGAGTGATGAAGAAGAAATAATATGATCTCTACAGGGCTAGAAATTCATGAAAACTGCTGGCTGTTTATTATATTAGATCCAGTGATGAAAGTCATTTCCCCCACCTAATTGTCTTCCCAGTGAAGTTTTTAAATCGCATTACACATCAGTCACGACTTTCTAGTTGCAACTGCATCAGAACATTATAGTTGTCTTCTTCTTGTCAGTTACCGTTCAAGTAGGTGTTGTCGCATCACCTTGTTTTCGAAACTGCTTCACAAAAAAAATCTTTTCTTTAGCAGTGCTTACTTGGGTTTTTTTATTTCAGAAAGAATACAGTAACAACAATAACAAAATACCGTTGAAACTGGCGCCAGAACAAGCAGGTTGTGTTTGAGCTGTATGCTGATATGCACTCAGTATGATCCCCAGCAGATGGCACCATAGTGTGAGTTGGCATTAAACTAGGTAAACAGCAGGTAGTTAGTTCTCTTTTGCTCAGCAGTGAACCCAGCTAGTAACTAAAGTTCTGTTGGGAAAAATTTACAGGCAGCTCTGCTGTGCCTTTTTCAGAATATAGACTGGGCCTAGCTGTTGCCTAAAAAAAACTTTAGTGGGGTGTCCTTACTGATATTGCAAGTTAGTCAGTAAGTTAATTTCATACATTTATTTGGACTTCAAGATCCTTTTAAGGTCAATTTCAGGCTTTAAATTATCCCTGTTTCACCATTTAGATATATATTGTGCCTTTGTACGTTTGAGGCCCACTTCGAATTGACATGGGACTAGAAACAGAGGGAAGTCAAATGGAAACTGCATCGAAGAGCTGACTAACATAAATGCTGTCCACTCGTTCATCAGTACATTCTTTCTCCATTTGGCAGTTTCCTGAGTGAACCAAATCTAAAAATTCCTCTGGGGTTTTCTAAATTTAATCATGTCATGACTATGTTTTCTTTGGTCTCCTGCACTGTGGCCCATGCAGAATGCAGCATGTGTTACTCATATGCATACTGTTGATGTGTTAATATTTATATAAAGATTATCAGGCATATAGATTCTTATAGAATTCACTGAAGAAACGAATGCCTTTGATTGAGTTTTATGGCCTGATTCTTCCATCATATTTTTAATTTTATTTGATAAAATATACATTTTTTTCCTCTGAATTTTCCAAGTTTCTACAATTCAAACAACAAAGGCACAGCTGAAGCTACAATGCAGTGAATGGCACAAGATGAGTCCATTGTTCCCAGTCGTATTAGTATATGATGGTACAGACATGGCTCATTGTAAACATGCTGCACAATGAAGTCTAGAGATGAGTTCCCTGAAAGAGGTCTAAGACAGAAACTGTTCTCCCATTATGGGATTAGGATGGATTTGGTGTTTTCAGCAAATTGGCCAATCATCACCTTTTGTGTGGGCAAGTGGTCAGATTAAGGGTTGACTCAGAAATGAGCACCTTATTTTAATAACACAGAATTATTTCATCACAGTTGTGCAGATGCCTACAGTGACATTTCTGAAACACAAGCTCAGGGTCTAATTTACTCAAGGGGTGCAGTTAGAAGTTAAAAATAAGTGTTGCATAAAAAAATCCCAAAAAAGCAACAAGATACAATATAGGACAATGAAGTAAACAAAAATGATCTTGGGCAGAATAAAAAGACAGACATTTCAGAACGTTCAAAAATTAGTCACATTCAGATCTTTTTGGTAAAATGTCCATTTTTTCTGTGTAATTTAAGTCAAGTTACTCTCTACGGTCTTTGTCACTGTGCTGTGAAAAAAAAGTATTTGCCCCCTTAATGATTTCTCATGTTACTGCATACTTTTTGCACTGAATGATTTTGCATCTTTAAATGATAAAATGTAACATTAGACAAAGGCAACCTGCGTAAAAGAGTAACGCAGTTTTAAAATTAATACTTTATTTATTCAAGGTGTTATCCAACACCCACATCACCCATGTGAAAAAGTAATTGCCCTTTAAGTTAATCAATCATTTCCCCAAATGTCGATGATAATCAGATTCAGCTAACTGAACACAGCCAGTCCTGTTAAACCTAAACCTCATCACATAATGAACTTCATCATGACAGTGAAATAGTCACCACAAAGTTTCTATAAGAACATTGTGTCAAAATCAAAGGAAATTCCCAAAGAGAAAAAAAGTCATGGAAATATATCAGTCTGGAAAAGATTAAAAAGCCTCTGGGACTCCACCGAACCACAGTGAGAGCCAATATCTCCAAATGGAGAAAAGTACTCCAAGCCTGCCAAAAGTACACCAAGGGCACAGTGACAACTCATATAGGAAGTCACAAAGGATTCCAGAACCTCATCAAAAGAACTACATTAGCCTCAGCTAAGGTCAGTGCCCATGACTTGCCCATGAGTAAAAAAATGGACTGGACAAAAATGGGAGAGTAGCACGGCAGAACCCACTGTTATCGAAGCGTAACATCAGCGATTGTCTCACTCAGAAAACACCTGGATGATCTCCAAGCCTTTTAGGATAATGTTCTATGGACAAACAAGCCATAAGCGGAACTCTTCAGATGACACAGGTCCTATTATGTCTGGTGTAAAGCAAATACAGCATTCCACAGTGAGAACATCATACCAGCCATCAGACATGGTAGTGTGATCATGTGGGGATACTATAGGAATGCCTCAGATGACTTGCTATTGTTGGAGGAACCATAAATTCCACACTGTATGAGAAAGTTGTTAAGGAGAATGTTCAGTCATCTGTCCATGAGCTGAAGCTGAAGTGTAATTGGGTTATGGAGGAAGACAATGATTCAAAGGATGAACACAAGCCTACATCTGAACAGCTGAGAAGAAACCAAATTAAAGTTTTGGAGAAACCTAGTCGAAGTCCTGACTTGAACCCAATAAAGATGCTGTGGCAGGACCTGAAATGAACAGTTCATGCTTGAATGAATTGAATACCAATGTGTCTGAATTACACCAGTTCTGCAAAGAAGAGTGGGCTGAGAATTCCTCAACACTGATGTGAAAGATTGATGTCAATTTATATTGTGTTTGTTTGCAATTGCTGCTAATAGTGGTGCAACCAGTTGTTAAATTTAAAGGTGCAATTATTTTTTCATACTGATAATATGGGTGTTGGGTAACCTTGTTCCTCAAATAAATGAAGTAATAATTTAAAAACTGTATTATGTGTCGCTGATAGCCTTTTTGTAATATTACACTTAATCTAAAGTTCTGAAACCAATCAGTACAACAAATATCCAATAATAGGGGAAATCAGGAAGGGGGGAAATACCTTGTCACAAAACTACAAATTTATGCATTGACAAACACATCCATTGTATTTAGTCCTACTGTATTTAGTCCTACTGTGAACACACTGAGTAGCCCTTAAAAAACATTTATTTCGAGACACAGAAACTGTTGTCTGCTGAATATATTATAGAATGTTCATTCCGGATGTTTGAGTTGTACTGCGGACATTCAACTTCCTCTGAGGAGACAAAAACTTCAACTATATCATCCTCTCTTGTTACCATTTTGGTTTCATATTATGATATTTTTACAGAGCTGCTGGAAATAAAACTGCTCCCAAAGCTTGCCTGGGAAAATACTTAGATTCTTTGCCGGAGCATTAAATAGATTGATTGGTGGATATTAAAGGTGAAATATAAGGATGTACTAATAGAGGTTTCCAGTCTTACTTTTATAAATTTGATTTTTGCATTTTTTTTGCTCAGCAGATATGACAGTGGCTTCTGTTTCACATGCCTGGGCATTTTACTGCACAAAGGTGAAATCAGAGAGCACCTTCTTCAACTCAAAAATGCAAACTGAGTCCATTGGTGGTAAAGCAAATCCACCTTTGTATATCACTAAGCGATCAGTAGTGAGCAAGGGGGCGTTTATTAGTGTGGATACCTTAGCATTAAGTGTAAAATTTGTAAGTATGAAATATTTAGCCTCGTAGTTAGACTGAAAGAAAATATGAGTGTCAAGACCACAGATGCTGTTAGAATTACCATACCAATGAGAGATTAAGGGGTAAACAGGGGGCAGTGCAATCTTAGAGCTTCAGCTGGACAGTACGGCGCTCTCTTGTTTCACTGGGTCTGCACCTCTGCTGAAACAGTTGTGTGGACGTGGAGCTGGTTTGCTCCAACTTTACTCTAGACCAGTAGGCAAAAACAAATGCAAGGAACAAAATAAAAGTGGGCTGGCACTAATAAGGTAGAACATATACATGCCCCCCCCCCCCATGTGTTTCTGGTTTGCTTAGACATACTACACATATATTACTAAACTATAGTCCTGGGTGTCTTCTTAGTCTCTGCTTCTCTCTGCTTGTTTCCATGTTCATGACTTACCAGGATAGGTGAAAAGTAGGGTTTTGACATTTACAGTCATATTTTCAGAGACACAAGCTCGAGGTCTTATTTAGTCAAGACGTATGGCTAACTGCACTGCAGGGTTTGCAGGTGTCCAACAAGTTGAGTAACTGTATCTGTCTCATTGACAGCAGAAAATGTTTTAGCCTGTACACACACAACATGCTGCACAGAAAAATGGGACACTTAAATATTACCTTCCACAGCTGTTTTAAGTTGCTTTCCTCTGATAATTTACTCAGTAAACTGAGACGTGTTAGAGAGACAAGCCAGTAATAAAGAGCAAATAGCCAGTTGGCACTCCCAGGTTGTCAAAGTCCATTGTTTATGTAGACATAAGAGTATCTGACTTGATTTAATTTTTACCGAATTTCAATGAAAATAGTTCAAATTAAATTACAGTTTGAGGGATGAGCAATGTGTTTCAAGCAAATACTAGGTGCCAGTTTAAATAGCCAAAGCTGTAGCCAAAACCAATATATTGTACTTTATCAGCACTGTTGTAAATCACTGCTAAAAACTTCTGAGATAAGCCTGAAAAAACAGGCAGCTGGATTCTTCTTAGCTGAACAAGAGCTGACCACCCTACTCTAGCTACAGGCCAGGTTTATTAAAAGCTCACGTTGAGGCTGTTCAGGTTCAACTTGAATTTGGAGCAATATGTAGCCTTCCTGTCAACTTGTACTGGTGAAATTATCAGCCTCATTTCAAGAGATATGGATCACAATTTCCAACATTGATTTCATCTCAATTTGGTTAAATTTATTCTTATATAGTGCTCTTTCCAACAAAGTGACAGACTGCCGAATAAAGGCGCACATCCTGTTGACTCATACAAAGTGATAAATATAAAGCAAAGCAAACAAATACGGCAGCTTGTTAATATACATCATCCTTGACCCCTCCTTAAAACGGTCCAGCTGCTCTCCAGATTCTTCACAAAAACCACAACCTAGTCTCATGCAACTCTTTTTTCTGTCTTACCAGAACAAAGTGCTGTGCACATCTATGGATATAAATGAGGATATAAAAATACAAATGAAGTAATCAAAAGGAAAATGTTTATTCACTGTGTGGATCATTTCTCGTAATCAGGTGCTTTCCATATGTCCACACTTCTCACTTCCTTCATTTTTTTGACTCATCACATGGGACTAGTTCACTAGTTCACACATCTGCGTAAGTGACACACGTCAGCATGATCTAGTTCTGTCTGCTTTCCAAGTATCCGGTCAAAGTAAAACTTATAGATTTTATATCCCTTCCTTATTTAATTTCCGAGTTAGTTTGAATACTAGAGCTGCCTACATAACCAAGGCAGAACCACCAGGTGCCACATTAGAACTGCTGAGCAACACAACCGTGTTGTGACCTTAACAACATTACGAAGGAACATTTTTGTTTAGGCTTCAGTAAATCACTTTTCACTGTCTAAAGCTTAAGTGCTTATTGCATTTCTTTGACAGTTTCCCTACACAATGTAAGTCCATTAATATGCTCAGTAACAAGAATAATTAAAAAAATAATAATAATGAATTATTATTGCACAATAAATTATTATTATTATTATTATAGATTAATTGCATCACAGGTCAGGTCTGCCATATCATTGCTATACAGCATGCTACTGAGCTTTACCAAATACATCTGAAGAATATGATGAGCACTATTTTTTAGACTAAATGATGACAGATTTTTTGTTCAGAAACTGATCACTTTTTAATCTATGACATCAGTGAGAATTTCCCTAACAGGGTGATTTCACTGAACAAATTAACCCCATTAGATGAGGGCTCCATCCTCTGGTCATATGTTCACTTATTTGTCTTTCAGTTCTCAGCTCATTTTCCACACATCCCTGGACTCATTTATTTCTCTACTCATTTTTCATCTCAGTCACTTCTGCACTCAGCACTGTACTCATGTATCTACTGATTCCTGCACTCACTCGTTTCTCAGTCTACTCCTTTCTCAACCCGTGTCTTCATGCATTCTCAATTCCTTCGTGTCTTGTATTAGTTCTACCTCACTTCTTCACACATTTGTCTGCTAACTTCTATACTCACCTACCATTCTCGCATTTCTCTACTCAGTCATCTATTCATTTACTTCTCTACTCATTTCTCAAGTCACATTTCTGTACATTCTGCAGTCATCCCTGTACTCAGTTCTTCTCTTATTTTATACTTATTCCTATACTAACTTCTCCACAGATTTCTCTGGTCACTCTTCTTTCTACTCATTCCTCCATATGTTCTGCTGCACCTAGTGCTTGAAGTAGACCCATACTCACAGGTATCGGAACTTCTCTGTTTTGGTCTTTAGAGTATTGTGCCAATTTGTTGTATACTGGCACTTCTCTTAGGTTCCTGGTGCTCTTTAGTGCCCCAAGACAACCAGATTTTCTGTCTGAGCTGCTGTCTCACCAAAAGACTGCTATAATACATTGCTATTATTCATAATAGATTTATAAATACATGTCATTACTCAGGATACTCTAAGTTATGCTGGAAGTCAGCTAGTGGGCTGGTTTCCTACCATTTGCTCGAAATGCATGTCCCTTTATTAAAGACATATATATATATATATATATATAGATTAACAGTTTTGTGACACTGACCTATACGGACACCAACATGTCAATCACTGTAGCACCGGCACTTATCCTTTTTCCACTTCAAGTACCGGCTGGACCATTCATTTCCTTACTCATTTCTCATTTCACTCACTTCGTCCACTCTTTCGTTTCCCTTCTCAGTCCACATACATGGCGGATCACACACAGCTGTTGGCGACGGCTCGCGCTGTCGTCCCTTTCACGCGCAGCGACACCTCCAGCTCGCGCCACGGTTCCCCTTTAAGGTTTTTTTTCCCTCTCTCTGACGCTCCGTCATGCTCGCGTGAGGCGGGATGACAGAGAGCGGAACGCGCGCACGCACACACACACACCCACACACACCGCGCGTTCTGACGGCTGTGGGAAGGAGGCGTTAGGACTCCGAGTCGTACGGGGAGTTTTGCTTTGCGGGGCAGTGCGGTTCTCGGGATCATTTCCTCGGACCTTCCCTGCCCTTTTCCCTGTATGGGCGTAAGCGCATTTTTAGACACTTCTTCATTTTGGGGGGGGCGGGAGGGGGCCGGACGGTAACATTTAAAAAATCCGGATCCACTGGTTTTGGACAGTCTGTTCTGTTGGAATAAAAAAGCCCACAACTGTTTTGCGTATTTCGGGAGAAGGAGCGTCGCAGCGAGCTGTTCCAAAGAGTCACCGTCGTCATGAATGTCAAGTAGCGCCGCGAGCTGCGTCCACCTGCGCGCGCCCGCGAGGGAGCGGTTCCCTGAGAAGACGACGGAGACTCAGCACGCGTGTTTCTGCGGGAAGGTCACGCGCCGGAGGAGAGCACCGAAACATGACAAGTGGCGGCGGGGCGGACACGGTGAGGCTCCCTGGCGTGCGGTACACTGCGAGACTAGCGCTGTCGCGGGCGCCGGCCGTGGAATGAAGGCTCGTTCACGTTTACACGCGTTTCGCTTGTGGCACAGCTGCGTTAGTATTTACTGCGGAGTTCAGATTGCGGCATGCTGTGTCGAAATGCGTGAACTCGTTGGTTGCCAGTGGAAACCCCGCGCGCAGCTCGATTGGAAACGGATGCTCGGTCACCTCGCCTCGTGACACCTGGCAGCACGGTCTCCCACAACCCTCCTTGTCCCCCTGATCGGTGCACATGGTCCATGTGAGCAGCGTTCGGGGATTCCTGGGCGCCTCAAGCCTTGCGCTCGCGTCACGCACTTGGATCGCCATTACCGTTAAATGTCTGAGGTGGACAGGGTCTAATAGCAAACCTTCTTTTTCAGTCAGTCTGAACGTTATCATCATCACCATCGTCATCATCATAATCAGCAGCAGCAGCAGAACCTTCTTCTACGGCAGCGCTGTCATTGTCAGACCCATAAAATAATCTGACGTCATAATGCCAACACTCCCATCCTCCGTGTTGAAAGGTTTACACACATTGCAACCCCCCCTCCCCCCAGAGCTTAAACGTTATATAACTAAAGTATCTAAATAGCTCCAAACCAAGTGTCTCAGTGGACCTTTGCAGTACAGTACAGTGCGGTATACAGTAAATGAGCACCTGTCATCAGCTCTCCCAGTTAAATGGGGCTGTGGTTGATTTACACCCTCCTCCTAACTTGCTGACAAATTACTGTATAGTTAGGTAGTTTCACTGAATGAACATTTATTTACAGGCTGCTACTAACAGACAGTGTAGTGTTATGGCCGATTGCTTGTAATTGCAAGGTTTCTCACTTGAATCCCACTCCTGTTTTAGTGGCCTTGATCAAGGTATTTACCCAAAGTTGATGGAGTAAAAATACCGTACTATTTAAATGGGTAAATATTTAATCTAGCTGATCCTGGATGAAAGTTTCAGCTAAATAAAATTAATTATACAGCCACTACTATTATTATTATTATTATTACAGCAACAGTAACAGTAATAATAAAATGTGCCAGTGTGTTTAGTGTCTGACTAAAACTTGTTTTGTACTTCGGTGGACTCTTTGAACATTATGTATTGCTGGATATAGAAAGTTTAAAAATTATATGGATGCAATTTGGTTAATCTGAAAGTTGCAAGGCTGCTGGTTACAAAGTGGATGATTCTTTCACACCATTCATAATTGTAGCTTAAGTGGGAAAGCACAAGTAGATTAATCTTCCCACTTTGTTATAACCATCCCATCATTAGCTGTCTACGTATATGAATAATAGAAAAATAGAGAAAAACAATCATATTTGCCTTTCCAGTTACAAACTGTAATGTGTTTGTCTCTAAATCTGTTTAGCATAACAAATATTTATGGTCAGTCTAGCTATATTAATAAGATGAAAAGCTGAAAGACCAGGAAGTAAGAGTAAGTTTGGTATGTCAACTTTACTTGAACTGGAATCACTAGGGTTTTCCCCCTTACCTCTTCTCTTGTGTAATGCACAGATTGTAGAACATTTTATCCTCCTATTTCAGTTGCTAAGCAACTAAATGGCAGGCTATTATTTGCAATATTTCAATGAAAACTTCTGTAGACATTTTTTAGAAAGTGAATTTTTCCATCATTTGGACAGGATATGTTATGAGCATGGTTAGACTAGATTAATCATGTTGTTCATTTATTTATAATGGATTGTCATGGTTTTACTTCTTTGAAACACCTTATGCATCTACAGGATGAGCTTCAGGTTACAGTGGTCTTAATGACATACTGTAGTAATTGGAAAATGAAAGATCGATGTATGAATGAACTCAGTTCATTGGTTTTCATTTTACCGTAAACTTATGATTCTGTTAGCTTTCAGAGTCAGTTGTCTGTCAGTCTGACTGTCACCCATTTAGTCTGTCAGTTTTCAAAGTGCTACTTCTGCACTTTTTTACTTTTAAAAGCACAGTCATGCAATAGTGACACAAGGATTTGTATGGTAAGTCTGTCTAAGCTAGTGAACCTTGTATTAACTTTCATGCTTTCTGTTGGGATAGCCATGGGTAACCTTTAAAGATTTAGCCTCATAATGCTGAAAATCTTAACATGTTTTTCCAAGTAGGTCTCCCACTCATATAGCTGTTGTTATTTAATTTATATCTGATGATCTGTCAGGTGAACTGTCACCATAAATTTTAATGAATATCAAAATATGCCAGGTAGGCAGCTTAGATTGATAGCAAAACAGATGCACAGATAATAGAAGATGGTAGCATTACATTTTTACTGGTTTTAGGCACAAATTTTTAGAAAATGCTTCCCAGTGGAGCAGTGTAAATGAATATATTTCTACATACTGACACAGATTTAGTGTCTTTTACCTACAGTGTTACACCATATTAAAATTAAAGATGAACTCAGCATACAGCAGTCCCTCACTATCTGAATTCTATATCAAATTTTTGCCGTTGAAACTTAACATCAGCATTTCCAAACAAACTTTTGTTGTAGCATTTTTTTATCTGAAGTTTAACCACAATACATGAATTAAAATGAGAATAAAAATAAATGAAATTTAAAAATCAACAAATGAATACCATAAAGTACTGTACAGTGTACTGTTATAAAAAAATGTATGCATTGTAATAAACTGTATTGTATACTGCTACAAATTTGTCTGAAGTGCCCACGCTGGTTTTTTATCAGCTATTTGGTCTAGTCTCGACTAGTTGCTTTGTCTCAACGTGTTTGTGCTGCGTACTAGCATTTGCTGCACATTTAATTTTTAAAATAAACTGATTTATTTAGATGCTGGTTACTGTGTCAAACAAAGAGGCAGAGGCAACAGGTTACTTTGACACACATCTTTATTCCCCTTTTTCAAGATCTCATAACACTGAACTCCTGGTGCAAACCCCGTGCATGCGCCGACACATTTTCAGGCACGAATTAGATTGGGATACCGAAGGGTTGCTCTCTTGCTCTCTCATTTAAAATTTTGATTTATTTACTTGGGGGGGGGGCATGTTGCCAGCCTTTTGGCTTTTGTCACTTGGAAATGCAGCACTGACAATGAAATCATGACAGTTACATCACACGACAGAGAGGGACAAGGTGACAAGGTGTCAGTTTCCGAGGTAAATAAGAATTTAGGTGCATAATGATCACTACAGCTAGAGCTTCCAGACACGGTGGAATGAAACAGCTCATTGGATATGTGAACATGAAAGAGTTTCTGCTGGAAACGGCCTATGGGTATAGACTACAGCAAGGATACGCTATATTCAACAACTACAAAGTGAATAAGAAACAAGACCTGTATTTTTGTTAATATTTTTGATAGTTTTGTAGTCTTTTTAAGGTAATTTAATAAAATACTTCAGCATTCAATGGCGTAATAACTTTTCACCTTTAAACGAAATAACCTGCATCCTCATTGTGTAATACAAATGCAGTGCATTTGAAGAAAACAATATTTAACAGTATTTTATTTTCAGGTAACATTCTTGAGGGTAGGATATCATTATTCTGATGTATGTATAAGTGATACACCTTTGTCTGTAGTTTTTCTCCAGGTGTTCTGCTTTCTTCTTACAGTCCAAAGACATGTATTTCAGGTGAATTGATTGCTCTAAATTGCCTGTAGGGTGTGAATGTGTGTCTGGCTACCTTACAACTGACTGGCATCCCCTTCCAGGTTTACCATACTCAACTTTGTGGCGCATGTTTCTGGGATAGGTTTTGGACTGTCATAAACCTGACTCAGATAAGTGGTTACTGATTGTGAGTCAGTGTAATTGTAAAATAGACTAAATATTAATAAAAGTATTCATTATTGTGGATCCTTGCTAGTCTCAGAAGAGTGCTCTGTTGTTTCATCAGTGACTTAAGATAACTGTCAGTTTTAACTTCATTCATCTTCGACGGTCAGGTAAAAACAAGGAGGTCATTCTTTCTGTCTTCGAAGCTTCTTTCTAGTTTTGAACATTAAAGAACTGTTATAATTCCCACGAGGAATGTAGCCATGAGTTTCTGAATTGTGTTTCCTGTGTTGATCTGTAGTCTGTGGATGTCTGATAAAGCTGCCTTTGTTTCCTTTGACAGCTGTCCTTACCAGGATTTTTGTATTAAATGGGCACTTGGGTGAGCTCGTGGACATTAATCTCTGAGTCAACAGAAGAAGTCCACCAACTGTTGTGAGAAACTCCACAGCTGGAGAGCCTAGTAGTCACTCCACTATTCCACATTAGAACTTGAGTTTTTAACTTACTCAGTGAGAAATGTTCTCAAGTCTGATTGCTTGAATTCACTCATCAATATTATTCATCAAGATTAGCTTATTAAAACAAGTCCAGAATTGGTATATTAAAAACAGAAAGAAAAACAGATTAATCAGATATTCTAATAAAGTTATGAATTCAATATTATCTTTCTTGTTGGCATGGAAGTATGGATTTTGGTTAATTTTCTAGCGATAAAACACTTTATTGATCAGATGTAGCGATGTTTAAAATTGAAAAGTATTATTTTCACTATTAAATTGAAAAATATGGGGATAAGTGTATCTGCAGTTTGGTACAGCCAGCAGAAAGAGTTTTACTGATATATGTCAATATGTTCCTTTAAGTGATAAATGTACTTTGTTCTAATTTAACTTGGGCTATGATATATACATATTTGTATTGTTGAGTCTATATATACATCTTCTGAACACACCCATGGAAATTTTTGTGGATGGTTACCACACTGACTGGATGTTAAGCCTTTCAGCCAAGTCTGGAAAATAATTGTCATATTTATTTTCAGGTAAATCTTACGTGGTTGATGAGTCAACTCTCCATTTGTCTTGGTAACAGCAATGACACACATGTATAGCAAACATGGATACTGGTCTACCACTTTTTATGATGATCTTATGTTTTTGTTTTGTATGATAACATGGTGGCGTCAGTGTTTGGGCATGCAGTGGAACCCTGGAACCCTTTCAACAGACATGACACTCAGCAAGACTCTCACATATCCATGATTCTGAACATATTGGCTCGAGGAAAGCAAACTGCATCCTTTCTATAGCTTTGTCAGGTATGGTGTTTAGAATTGTTAAACTGTCCTGTTTTTTAGTGTGATTAGATATGCAAAAAGACAAGTTCCCCAAGCATTCACCCTTATCTATGTTAAGTTGGAGACATGCCTGTTAAGTATTGTGATAACGGCTGTCAACGCTTATCTGCAAGTCTCTGTGAAATCCATTCAGCGTTCCAGATCACGGTGCATTTTTGCACTAAACTAACTCACTCGGTGTACTTAAAAATGACCCAGCAAGTTTGCTGCAGAGGACACAAGATTTTCTTGATACATAAAGTCAGACTTTGGTTAATTTGCCTAACTTGGCTGTGTGAAATGCTGAAGGCATCTTCTAAAGAACTTCACACTTTCTTCTTCTTGGTGCTGTGGTTTCCACCCACAGTCCAAGGACATACGTTTCAGGTGAACTGGCCACTATGTGTGTGTGTGTGTGTGTGTGTGTGTGTGTGTGTGTGTGTGTGTGTGTGTGTGTGGCAATCCCGTGATGGACTGGTGTTCTGTCCAGAGTGTACCCCGTCCTTACACAGTAATTGTGGGATAGGCTCCAGACTACCACAGTCCCAACTAGGACAAGTAGCTGATGAAAAGCGAAGGATGGCTGGATCTCCTAAAGCATATGAGAGATTAGTTTTGTGTAAAGGAAGCATTGCTTTTATTTTTTTGACTGATGCTAAAATAGCCTGGACTTGTGTAGTATATAAGTGGCAATTATAGTTGTCATGCATAATAACAAGCAGTCTGTATGTTCTATTTTAAAGTTTTAAAAATGTTACCACTAATTAGAGATAAGAAAATAAATACAACTGTACAAAATTGAACGAGATCTTCATATTATAGGAAGAAGTGTCTCAAGGGAAAATCTTTTATATCTATGTTATACTGGGAAAACTAGCCTTCCATATGTTGGGGTCGAAGCCAGTCTGTCATCTCAAGTCCATGACATCTTAAAGGTTATGCTGGAGATTTTACTGCAGGGCATGGAATAAATCTCACTGGACATTTTCAGTGCAATGTGGTTAACTGCTCGGTGTTTTTTTTTTCAGTTTACTGGCGCACACTGTTTGTGAGCAATAAGGATTTTTCCACCTGAAGTTGCAGGATCACCAGAATTATACATTGGCAGTGGACCCTCTTCCACCCACACCAGTTACTTATGATGTCCTCAGAGTGGGTGGAACTCCCACCAGGGACGTGTCTACAAAAGCGTCAGTGCTAGCTTCTTGATCATGTGCACTCTCTCAAGCTATGAACCCATCCAGACTTTCCTTCTCAAGTTTAGCTCCTATGGGTAAATGAATGTTATATATGACCCTCCTTTAAAGACTGTCTTGATTATTTAAGCTATTTGTCAGCATGTTGCATTATTTCCAAGCATATACATTTATGTTAGATTTTAGAAATACCTTAATTGTAACACTACCATTGGTGTGACTTGGTAGCAGCTCAAGTGGAACAATATGGTATGAGTTTAAATCCCAATTTCAAGCCTTCAGAACTAAGTACCTTTCACAAGTTTTAGCAAGAAAGTACTGAAAGCTGCTGTGCCTTGTTGAAAAAAAGTGTACCTTTCCTTTTGAGAAATATATTATAATTTCTGTTGGCTTAATAAAGTGATTATGTTCTGTCTCTCTGGATGAGGTGCATTTAGGTAATCTGAATGGTCCACTGTATGTCAAGAAGCCTTCAGCTGTTGCCAGTGGCAGGAATTTGAACATCTGGGGACAATAGTGAAAGGAGTCCAATCTTATTAGCACTGTGAGAGTTGTCTCCATAGAGATTCTGTAGGATTGTCTGATACAGGTGTTGGAGGCTATTATCAACACTGTATAGGTTTTGTATTTTTTAGAATGAATAATTACATGCGTGAATGATGGCTTCTGAGAGAAAAGAAAGAGGATGTAGAAAAACTCAACATAGGTAGCTCTGTTTGTAATTCCATCCCTCTTTTTTCTGCTTGCAGTATAGACAGTGGACTAAAATGGGTATTTTGTCATCATACAAAACAGAGATGCCTGGAGACTCACAGACAGCCTTGGGAAACCAAATGAACAGGCTGGCAACCAGGGCACCGCCAGCTCCAGTTCTGTCCTGCATCCCTGTTGGTGTCTGTGACACAAAGCATCTGTGCTGGAAATGACTGTTCCTGGCCTTTCATTAGTGTCGCCACAGGACAACACGTCTCAAAAACTTGATCTCCACTGACATATTGCACTTAATCTTCTAAACATAGGTGGAATTAAAGAGGAAAAGCATGACATTTAAATATGCGTTTAAGCGCTGGATACAGTATTGTGTGTCAAACAATTGTAACACCTGACTGAAAATAGCAAGTTCTGCTTTATTACGAGTTTCAGTTTTTTAAGATGAATGGCCATTGTTGAGATGTAGATAAATCAAATTTCTGGGAATCCAACTGGCAACTTTACAGTTCCGTAAATGACAGGCAACCTGCTATCTTATTGCTAGTGACTGGTTAGGTTTTTATTAATGATTTCAGTCTTAAGATCTTTTATGATTGTGATGGTATTTTATGGTTTTACCTGTAGCTTGCTGAGCCTTATAGCTGATGTAAAGACTGAAACCAAGTTAAATCATACCAGACTTTTTTCACCTTTAATAAGACCTTGAGACAAACTATATTAAATCAAAAATAAAATAATGAATTTTTTTCATTGCACGTGTATTGGATTAGTATAGGTACACATACATGAACAATGAATAGTAGTATATTTAGAAATAATATCCATACATTTGGATGACAACTAAACAAGGCTCATTGTGTTTTTCACTTTTTCAGTGTACTATTGCACCTGTTAAGCCCTCGAATAACATTGCAAATAATGTTGCAACGTGATGTTTCTGTTCTTTTGGGGCAGCTTGACCATCAGGAGCTGCATATGTAACTTTTTACTAACTTTACATTTCTAGTAAGTATTCTTTAGTGCACCAGCATATTTAATTTATTTGTTATTTCTATTAATTTGAATTGAAATGAATTAATTAAAATTACACAGTGTTATGTTGTTAGGCTTGGATTAGCTATAGTGTTTTTATTTGTACCATTGACAATATTGTAGCTGCTTCAAGGGTTGGTTGTATAGGGGCTTGATAATTGAACTGATTTCCGTTAACTGACTGCAAAGTCTCATTTATATTCTGTGTGACGGAGAAGCCAATGGCAGCGGCTTTCAGGGAATTAGTGAGGTAAAATGGTTGGGAGTCTGTGTGAAAACAGAAAGTGCTTTTTAATTACTTTTGCTCAAAATTGGAACCTGAAAAAGGCCATGTTCAATCTCCAGTTATGTACTACCAGTGGAACATAAATTTCCTGGTTTCATAATGACTCTAACAAATAACCAAAGTCAGTTACCGTTATGCCGTTCGAAAAACTATAAAGCTCTTGTGGTCTGAATTGTACTTAATTAAACCAAAAGTTTAAAAACATGTGAAAATTAGTGTTAAAAATACTGAAGGTGGAACAGGTTTATATTAAATTAATATTTTCTTTCTTGATTCCTGCCAGATACGACACAATTAGAGCATATATTTAAATTGATACACTCATTGTTTCTTCAACAAATGGTTGCTCCTCTTCTATTGGGTAATAGAGCTGCTTTATATGAACTGGAAAATACTCGACAAAGCCCATCTAGGAAAATGTAAGAGTTGTGACAGTGTCATGTGATCCATCAGTCCTTGTTCTTAGGTTTTCAATGAAACAGTGTCCCCCTGTGATAGCTATAGGAGCCCTATAGGTTGACCTTTTGCCATTGTGTGTGTGTGTGTGTGTGTGTGTGTGTGTGTGTGTGTGTTGTGGTTCACAACTGGATCTTTTCCTCTGAACGGAGACTTTGGATGGGAAATGTTCTTGGTGGTAAGAGGGTACTGGTTCCAGTTTTGAACAACCACTGGCTGTCCTATTCTTTGTGTATCCATGCACTCATTGTGTATGTTTGATTGTCCTCTGTTGTCTCTGTTGCAGATCAACTTGAGGCTCATCTTAGTGAGTGGTAAAACAAAAGAGTTCCTCTTCTCTCCCAACGACTCTGCTGCAGACATCGCCAAGCATGTGTATGACAACTGGCCAATGGGTAACTTTCGTGACCGGCTCTGTTTTTACATTTACATTCATTCATTTAGTAGATGCCTTTCTCCAAAGTGACAAACAACTTATCGTAAACACGAGTGCATTTCGCAGCAGGCTAAGGCCATAGCTACAGACATGCATTGCCAAAGCGTGGACAGTTTGTGCAATACCGCTGTGTTGCTGGCACACATTGCACATGAAGCTCGAGTCTGTGTTTTGAGATTTCTTGAATGTCGAAAGGGATTCGCAACATCTGTAGTTGTTTCTGTGAGGGCTGGGTACAAAGTTTTGATTGCACAATTGATTTGAACAATTCAGATGTTCAACAGATTTGATTACACTTTTTTTGTTTCTTATATTCCTTACTGAGACAAGATGCTCGAGCCTTTTAGAGTGCAGCTGAGCAAGGCTCTAAGACCATCTGTATGATGGTTTTGTGGAGGAATGCGGGGGGGGGGGAGCTGCTTGCGAACCAGACATTTCCGAGAACAGGAAGTGCTGATAAAGAGATAAATACCTTGTCGATAATATACGTCTGCTGTGTAAGCAGGGTCTAGACTGCTCAGCACTCTTGTCACAAACATGGGCTGTACTGTGCAGTTGCTAAAATAAATTCCATCCATGGGTTTGTCCCCTCAGTCCTACTCAGTTTGTAAGATGCCATTGATCTCTGTGAATGACTTCTGTATACTCTTCTGTATCAGTTCTGGGGTGCAGACATTTTTACCCTTTTCACTACGCCCTTTATCTTCTATCTTTGGGTGCATTCCTCCACTGATTGTAAAGCACTGGTACAGCCTGGCTCAGGGTCAGCATGAGGGCAAGGCAGGCAGGATGGTACATGCTTTAGGAAGGGCTGCTGCAAATGTAGCGATCGTGCTTATAGTGGAAATAGGTTCGACATAAATCCTTTTTGAGCACAACTCAAGTCAGCTGCAGCTGAGTTTTTTGATAGATTCATCATTGCCATGTCAAATAAAATCATAGACTTTGGTGCATGGAGTTGGACCCTCCGATGGGTCACACTTAGTTTTCATGTCCTGCTGCCACAGACAACATGCTTAAACTTCTCAGTGCCTGAAGGTAGATAATGTTGACTACGGGGTTAGCGTTGTGGGAGTGTCTTGTTAGCTACCCACTTAATGGTGGGACTCTTGGCTTTGTGCTTCAGTGACAACAACAACAACTTGAACACCAAATGGAAAACAGCAAGTATCAGATACAGATCTTGCTATAGCCTAAACAAATCCTAAACTTGAGGAATCTAAAAGAGATAAGGGAATTGAGGTCTAGGGTTTTCCACCAGTCATGCACTCCAGCAGTGGTTCCTAGTGTTATGGACATTTGAGCTACAGATTTTTGAAGATTGTTTCCTAGGTTTTTTTTATTTTTAGTTGCATTTTCTTCCCGTTATGTTTTATAAATTTTCTTGTCTGTTGTGGAGCAAAAATTAACCTGCATTCCAACTTGCTGTCATTAAATGGCAGTGTAACACAGTAGAGGTGAACAATGCTTCAACTTGCTTCTGATGTGAACAGATCAGGGCAGCTTAAAGTTAAGGAAAGTTTTAAAATGAAAAGGTTAACAAAGTATTTTTATTTTGCTCTATTTACAGTGGATATTGAAAATCTACACAGCCTTATTGTTGATGTAAGGACTGAAATCAAGATAAATCATACCAGATTTTTTTCACCTTTAATAAGACCTTGAGACAAACAATATTGTCAAAAAAAAGAATGAATTTTAGGAAAAATCATTAATAATAAAAACCTTTGATGCTTTACTTGCATAAGTCTGCATACCTTTTACCGTTCACTTGGATTACAACTGTAAGTCTGTTTGAATAGGTCTCTGTCAAACTTAGCACACTGGGGTTTTGGAATTTTGTTTCATTCTTCTTTGCAGAAAAGTTATAGTTTGATTAAATTGCAGAGTGAATGGCTATATTTGTGACAGACCAACGATTTTCAGTAGGATTGAGATCTGGGCTTTGGTTAGTCAGTTCTAGGACACTGATTTTCATTTTCTAAATCCATTCCTTGGTTGAATGACCTGTGTGTTTTGGATGGTTGTCGTGTTAAAAGATTATTTTTTTCTGTGCAACAGTTTTTGTACCAAAATATCTTATTTGGTACAAATATTTGAGGAATTTATTTTTCGGTCTATATTAACCAGAGTCCCTATCCCAGTTGAATAAAGCAGCTCCATAACAAGATAGTGCTACCACCACTCTTCAGTGGGCACTGTGTTCTTTGGGTGATGAGGTGTGTTGGTTGTATTTCAAACATATAATTTGCAATTGCAACCAAAAAAAGTTTGCCAATAAGACATTTTCCTGCATGGTATTTCGAGACTAACTATAGCTTTTAGCAAATGTGTTTGGATATTGTTTTGTATGAGCGGTGGCTTTTATGACATGTGTACAAGAAATCCTCATAATATACAGCGAATGGCCACTATTTGCCATAAATTTGTACAGCTCCTTCTAGGTTGCCATTGACATTTTGGTAGCCGCCCTCATGAGCTGTCTCTTTGCCTAGTCATCCACTTTGGAGGCGCATCCTGATTTTTGTTCAAGTGGTCCCATACCTGCTCCACTTTGTAATGATGGTTGTGACTGTATCCTTGATATATTGAATGCTTTTAAAGTATTTTTTGATTTGTACCTTCCCAAAATAAGATCCCAAAGAGCATTTGGTTTGATTCTGGTTGTCAGGTGAGTTCAAATTACTTTTGCAACTGATTTTCAAACTGTTTCAATCAGAAAATAGTTGAAACACTAATTGTAAAGGATGTCCTTACTGCAACTAAAGCAGTGAAGGTTTTTATTTTCAGCTATTAAAACTTATCATTTTATTTTTCAGTTAAATACAGATTGTCCTCGACTTACAACCAAGTTAGGGACCAACAGCCAGCTTCTAAGTCAAATCAATCATTAGTTGGATTGTACAGAGTACCAGAGCGTTTATTTCTGGGTATGTAGTCCAAGACTTAACAATGTGTTTAACATTGACATTTATTATGGTTTATTTGTAGTTATAGTATGGTATATTATTCATACCATTATTAAATAGTTCAGTACTGTATTCTATGCCAAAGTTTTTATTTGCAAAAAATACAGTATGTTCGTAACATTTTTAAATACTAAAATACTAAAGTATTCTGTGTCGTACAAGAGTGAGCTCTAATAAGTACAAGCGACGTGATCTCTTGCGACTGTTCCTTTGGTAAGCCTGATAGGAGTGCATGCAGGGTTTTCAGTTTGAGTTCAGTTCTGTGAGATACACAATAAAAGGAAGACGTGTCCTAAATTAATTCAATGCGTCTGTGTCTTTGTTTGATATAACAGTGAAAACAGTTAACACTGTGTTACATGGTCTTTTAGTTGCAGATGGGAGGGAGAAAGGAGAGGGGAGGGGCCACTGTGAAGCAACTGCAAGAATATAATTGCTGGCTGTGCTTGGTCGGGGGGTGTGTAGCACACAGTCTCGTGTGGTGTTCACCTTCTCAATTGTTGCACTACAATGTCATACATGCATGCTGCACAGGTACACATGTGCCATGTTTTATTACATTTTCATAACATTCTCATAAGATTTTTCATGTACAGTATAAGCTATAAATGCTCAATCCTGTAGTATTAATGTATGTTTTTGTACAGCTGTCAGCAGACGCTATCGTTACACTATGACATTGTACAGGTACTATACACTATACATTACAAAATGTTCATGTATACATGTTTTAAATAGCTGTATGATACTCATTTGCTTACCAGAATTCTCAAAATCATTAAACATGATTTTGTTTGACAAATTTTGTCCAGTTCAATTTTGAAATTATTATTACTATTATTTATTTGTTTATTTATTTATTATTGACTGTCGTAAGTGCGAGTCCATCGTATGTTGAATATGTCATAAGTCGAAGACAACTTGTATTGTTTGTTTCAAGATATTATTAAAAGCCAAAAAGGTCTGGTATGATTTTTGATGATTTCAGTCTTTATATCAACAATTTCTGAAATTTCACTAAGGGCGTGTAAACCTTTGATATCAACAATATATACAGGATTTGGCATGCCCTAACCTGTAAATAAAATTGAGGAACACGTTCACTGGAGATGTTCATGTTAGGTCAATGGGATTGAATTCAAAGTTAGTAATTTAAAATGGGTTTTAATTTTTGTGTAGTTTGGGCTTAATAAAAACTAACAGTGTGCATGTGTGATGTAGTGCCATCATGTCTGAGATATTTATCTTAGTATTTATTTTTATCGACTGCATATTAGTGACTTTGGGGCTAAAAAAATGTTTAGTTACAAGCAGCATTGCTTTGCCAATTGTGTTCATAAGTTGAGCTGGGTGAAAGTGTAAAGTTGTAAACAGTCTAATTCGCATTGTATGAAACCATCTGCTGAACAAGTGAGTGGAATGAATAATTGTCTGTGTGCACAGACTGGGAGGAGGAGCAAGTCAGCAGTCCCAGTATACTGCGGCTCATCTACCAAGGAAGGTTCCTGCACGGCAACGTAACACTAGGAGGTGAGTCTCTACATGGAAACTGAACTGGATGAACTGTTGTGTTTTTTTTCCCCCAGCTCCACCCAAACAAGATAGTTAACTGCTGTGTTGGCACATGGGCTGTGCACGGCGGTTCAGTGTCACCGCAAGCAGATGAATAGTCGCACTTAGGTCCATGACAGAACACGTATTCATAAAAACTGGGGTGGCGGGGAAGTGCTGGAAGGAAGCAAAGCACATTTGTTTGCCATGGCTATTACTCACACCGTGGTTGGCAGGCTGCAGTGGCTGCCAAGCTGTGCCACTGAGTAGAATTACACTGCAGTGTGGCGACAGGCGTGGCAGTTCACCCAGAGGCTTGAAACACCAGTCAGTTCAGAGCAACCGCATCACCGAAAGAAAGGGTGTGTGAACTCAAAATGCATTCATGAATTTGTGGTCTGCGACTACGAGACCAAATAAATACAAGTATGGTGTTCCCAGTAAGTCACTTTTCTTGGAACATATTATTTATTACAAAGAATACTAGTCAAAGCAGAATGCGCATTGACACTCACATTCGTTCGTAAACCGTTTGATGAGTAAAGCGGTACATCGATGCAACTGGGGAATACAATCTACCTCAAAAAACTCATATGCCGTTCAGTATTCATGTACAACTTTATGACGGATAATTATGGGCTTTGGGCTAAAATATTCTCTCTGTGTTTCTGCCCATTGAAATGTCACAAATGGTAGAGCTCATCAGTTGTTCACCTTACAGCGTGTGATTGCAGACCTGCACTGAAGAATCTCTGTGCTCTGCTGCCACCTCGTGCTCGGCATGGAACACTTCTTTTGGAAAAGATGAGCGCAAACACAAGAGGTTTAGAACCTCTGAAAAGAAGGCTTATTCACATCTTTGTCTGGGCTCTGTGAGGGTTCTGTTCCTAATGGGAAGTGATGCACCAGATTTCAGCTTGCGCTCTTCACTGAGTCCTTTTACGGTAACCCCCGTTTTAAGCCCATTATGGTTTAAGGAGATCTGGATTACTAGGTGGACTCAGCCCTCCAGCATCATAAGCTGCAAAGCCCTGCTATCAAGTTTTCCTAGGTGGGCAGAAGAGCTACAAGTCAGAATTAATTCCAGGAATGGAGCTATCAGATGAAAAGATAATGTGTCCTATGTGGCAAACATTGGGAGTTACCATTAAATTGTTGAGCGTTTCATAATATAGTAGAGAAGAAACCACAAGACGATTGCTGGAGAGAGCATGACATCAAAACAACATAGGTAACCCTCACTGAAGCAGCAGGTGATGTAGCGGCTGAGGACATGGACTTGTAACCTGCAGGTTGCAGGTTTTCTGCCACACTGCACATTTCTCCTGGAGAACCGATGAGAAACAGCTTGGATTGCTCTGTGGAAACACCCAGCTCTTTGAGTGGCTCAGGTGCTGAAAGTCACCTTGGATACAAGTGAGGTAGTTCAGAACAGAGAACTTGAACCTCACTGCAAATAAACTTTTAAAGGATGAATGTTCTGCAAGGCAGACAGTACATCTAAGTTATGCAAACAGACTGCACTGTCACAAGATGAAAGGTGTCAAGAATTCTGTCTTTTCAGATGTGTGCACTGTGCCTGAGTGTGTATGATGTGTGCCACAACTCGTGTCCCACGGGCTGACAGATAGTTTCCACACTAATTTCTCAGAAACAACTCCTGTGTAATTCCTTTTTTAGAACAAAAACACAGTCAGCTGAGCCCTGTCATGGATTATTACCTCTGTGAATTGTATTACCTTTATTACCTCTCTGAATGTTTTTTGGCTATGCTATATCGTCTTCCTAGTGGCACAGGTACTTGCTGAATTATACGGGACAGTAAGGTAACTTGTTGTACTCTCATTTGCAGCACTTAAACTGCCACTTGGCAGAACGACAGTGATGCATCTAGTGGCCAGAGAAACGCTGCCAGAGCCAAATTCTCAAGGTAATCATATAAGATAACAGCTTTAATTTTTATTGCTTTCCTCATGGGCGATATATTCTCCCTCAGTAGGTGATTTATCATGTTTTAAGTTGTAATGGACACTCATTCATAATTAGTTCATCCTAAATGAATAAATCAGCTGGCAAATGTACTCATTGATGAAAGTTGTAAACAAAACCATTGTTTCATTAATCTGTTTTTGTGCACGAGTGATAATTGCAGTGTTACCCAAGAGAAGAGGTTTATAATATATGCTTCTTTCACACCACCATGTGATACCTCAATGCATAGTTATGCTATAAGCAATAGAAAAAGTCTGATTTTCCACCATTTCTAAGAACAGCATGGACTGGGACAATTTTTAACCAAGCAGCAGTTTTTTATAGCTTATTATTTTAACTTCAGACAGACTGATGTTTCTTTCTTATGGAAATCATTTTCAAGTCAGGAAGTCAAATACACTTCCTACCAGGCAAACACTGTATTATATTTAATACAGGTATCACTCACGATACGAGTCTTTGACTTACAAGTTTTTGCATATACAAGTGAAATTACTTTATAGCCTTTACCAAATATGAACCAGATTTTTCTAGTTTATGATAATATAAATAACCTGGCACCCATTGACACCGGGCTGGGCTCCAGACTGCTATGGTCCTGCTCTGGAATAAGCAATTAAAGATAATGGATGGAAGGATGGATTATTTTTTAAGGCTATTTTATTATTAATAAAGGCACTTTGAGTCACAATATACATGTTTATAATTGTTGTGGTTTTACTTTCAACATAGTTCAGTGTGCCACTGTTTTCACTCACCTAGAGAAATTTCAGCAAAGCAGTACATCTCGAATTAGAAGTAACTCATGTAACAAACAAAGCTAGAAAAGAAGAATAATTTGTTTCAGGAACAGGGTTTAGACGTGTTGAGTGAACGCAGTTTGTTATGTGCTGTTTTTATTGTTTTTACGCAATGAGCGTGATAACGTGTTTTGTCGTAACGCTCAGGTCAGAGGAACCGTGAGAAGACAGGAGAAAGCAACTGCTGCGTCATCCTGTGAAAACCTCCAGCCGTGTGGGGTGCACTGCAGGGTGTGTGTCTGTCACGCTGCTGAAGTAGAGACCACCTTGACTTTTGAGACCATTAGAGGCTGGGGGTGGAGGAGGGCAAATGTGGAGGAGAAAAAAGCTGCAGTCATGTAAACCATGTCTCCCATCCATTCATGTTTCAAAGCTCACTTTGTGCCCTCCTTCCACGCAGGCCTGAAAGACTTTCCGTGGAATTGAAACAGTCCTCAGATGTGGGGCTTTTTCCCTGGTGGTGTAATGTTTCCACCTGTGGGAGATGCCGCCTCTCTTGCTCTGCATCATGTAATCCGCCTGGCTGATCTGAACTGCATACAGATGCTCATTTAGGCTTGCACCTTCTTCTTATGTTTTTGGGGGAGCGGTTTAGGGTAGAGGACGTACCTACAATAACTTTCTTTTGCTGTTGTAAGGTTTAACAGACATTCTTAGGGATGCATTAAGTGATGGCTAAAGCTGTGTGGGCAGGTGCTGTTCGATGAATAATTTAACCACTAAAAGAAGTGAGCTTCTTATCAGGATAATCTGAAGACAGTACTAGACTGAACTTTTATTGTGCCTCTAGTCTGAATTCAGTCTGTGACGGAATTACAAAATATACTCTTTAAGAGCATCAAGGTGATTATTTCCTCCAGTGTTTGTCTTATTTGTGTTGATAAATTTTTGCAATTGCACAACGCTGAAGCATGAGGTATTTCATAAGAAACTGTAAAAAATTGTTTTTAATATTTTCCAATAGGAACTGTGTTCCAATCTAAGACTATATATGTGTAGAATATATTTAATATGAGTCTTACAAAGTGCATACATATATATATATATTACCTAGCTTTATTGATGTCTAGTGTACAATATTACATAGTTAGTAGCGTTCCAAATAGTCTTGATGACAATATGTTGTGTAACTTAGAAGCAAATCAGAACTCAAGATGTATCAGGTACTTTCTTATTTTCTTTTTTCTGTTCACTCGGGTTGTTAAACATGATGCTAATATATTTTTCTTTGGATGTTTTTGCTTTAATGGAATGCAATATAATGCTGTACCAGCTCTTTAAGGATGTTGTTCTTATCGATCTGTATTCAGAAGCAGTTTTCAAGTCATCGCATTTTACTTCATGACAAATGAAATACTTCTGCTAATATGAATAAATAATACGGAATTACAAGACTTATTGCTGGATTATTCATACTAGACTGTTATTATTTAGAGAATATTATTATTTCTTCTGGTGCCAGGTGGCACACAGGGCAGATGTGCACATTTTCAATGTCCCCCTGTCTGGGGCTATGCTTGTTGCCTCAGTCCAGGTGGTTCCCATCTCTTCAATATCAGTTTTGATGCTTTGGCTCCATGTTTGCTTTTGCCGTCCTCTGTGTCGCCTGCCATCCAGATGCCAGTGGGGTGACTGTCGTGTTATTCTTTTTTTGTGTCATTCTGTGCAAAGCACGTGTCCTAGCCATCTTAATCTTCTGCTGGAGAAGCGTACTCATTTCTGTCTACTGTGTTTTGCCTCTGACAATGTTGGGTATCTTGTCTTGCCATTTTGTGTGCAGTATTCGCCAATGTTGTGAATCTGAACCAGTGATTTTTTTTGTGAGTGTTTGGATCATTGGACAAACTTCCAGCTGCATAAAGCTGTCGGCACACAATGATCGATCAAGCCATATTTATTTACATCTGTATTATGATTTGAACTACAGACAGCGTGTGGGTTAAGGTGTACACTCTAAAGGAACGTATTATTGAAGGTCAAAGAAAGAGAAAGAAAAATGCAACAAACATAGACAGAAATGAAAAAAGAAAATCATATGGGAATCACTCAACACCAGCAACTCAAAAACCCACAACTCGAGAAGCTTCCCTTTTATCTGCAAGTGTCTTTTAGTAGTCTTCAGGTGGGTTTACCTGATTATTGTGCTTGTTTCTTCGGGATGAGGCCCCTCTAGATACAGGCATCACTCTGCGAGATACAGCGGGGGTCTACTCCTCTATTCTACTGTCTGCCACAGTCTAGGTGAGAGACTGGCATATAGGTTTGCTGTTTATTTACTCAGCAGCAAGTGCTTTCCTCACCAAAAAAGGCTTATTTAAATGTACAAACATTACACTTATTGTGTGTTTTGTGTTGTTTATTGCTTGTCACCTGAATCTTTTGATCAAACTCTGTTTCACTTCTTTAGTCTTAAAGCAGTAAATGAATAGATTGACCATGGGAGGGAGGAAACTGTACAACACGATGATAGCGATGCGCAAATCTGTGCTGAACGTAATTCCCACATAACTGAAGAGATACACAAAACAGCGGGGGACGAAGTAGAGGGCTATTATGATGAGCTGAGGACTGCAGGTGGAAAGGGTTTTGAGGCGACCTTGCGTACTGGCGATTCGAAGCACCGCCGCAATGATAGCACAGTAAGAGAATACGATGAAAGAAAGTGGCACCAGTAACACGACCATGGCAAAAACAAAAGCTGGGAAAGCATAAGGGGTCCGGTCGGTACATGCCAACGTTGTGATTGATACGTGATCACAGTAGCAGTGGATGATGGTGTTGGAGGCACAGTACGGTAGGGGATAAGCTCGAATGACCATCATCAATGGACAGGCTTTTGCCACCAGCCATGAGGTGATGCTACTAATCAAAATAACAGAATTTGTCATAATTGTGGGGTATCTGAGAGGGTAACAAATTGCCACATACCTGTCTAATGCCATTATTAATAGGATGAAGGAATTTACTGATCCTAAAAAGTGGACAAAGTACATCTGTACAAAACAAGCGGTGAACGAAATGCTTCCGGCCTGAAACCAGTACCTGGCGATGATCTTTGGCAAAGTGGTGGTGCTGAACAGCACATCAGACACAACCAGGTTTAAGATGATGAAATACATGGGTTTGTGGAGATTCCGGTCTGTTATAAAGACAACAGTAAATATTGCATTTCCCAATAAAATAAAGAAATAGACAAAAAATAAAATGACTCCTACAAGGCCATAGTAAGTGGGATGAAGTCCAGGAAAACCCACAATGAAAAACTCAGTTATGAAGCTCTGGTTTCCTGCCATCGTGCTGAACTGGAATCCTGCGGCTGATGACAACCTGCAAAGCAGAATAACGTCATTTTAAAAAGTGCTCTAGAGTAAATCATGACATTTCAGCTGATTGTTTAGAGCAGTTATGAAACTAATTGATGGCTATCTATCCCAGTGGTTTCTGAACAGAGATACATTTATTGTGCTTTTATTGCTCTGTGTAAAAATGTGACTGACGGAAGTTTCAGTAAACAAAAACACTTTTGCCCAAGTATAGCTTCTCATAGGTACAGAGAAAGTTAGTAAAACGATGTTGTCAGGACAGTCACTCGCTTTCAATAACTATTTGTCCAGTGCAAGACCACAGTGGTCCAGAAGCCGTGCTGGATGCAAGCAGCGCTTTGATAGACAGGTCACACGCTGGGTGGGATGCCAGATGACCAGAGCGCTACCACTCACAGTCAAACACTGTGGGCCCTTAGTGACCAGTTAACGTGAAACACGTGTCTTTGCACATCAGGAGGAAACACGTGAATTTGGGGAAAACAAGCAAACTCAACACAGACTGTATGGGGATCAAATGTACATTGGATCACGCCGCCTAGGTGTTGTGAGGGACCTGCTGCACCACCTGCCACCTCCCAGCCACCACATTTTTTTATACTGCAAGTGTAAGATAAAGCCACAATGCATTTAAAGTTAACCCTGTACTTAAAAGAAAAATAGAAACTCACGAGAATAAGGATTGGTTAGAGAGCGGACAAAATACTACCCGGGACTCAAATATCATAAGACACGATGGTTTGCGCCTATATATCTGCAAAATGAATAAAATACCTTACATTTTTGTTAATGGCGCATCACTGCAGACAACATTAGTAAAGTGTGACAATTTTTATAGCTCACATAGAAAATAGACTATATTTATTCTTTGGACAACTGTACTAGTTATTCTCATTAATACAAAGTCAAGTGGTAAACACCTAAAATATTTGAATGCAAATAAATGAGAAATAGCAAAAGGAAAATTTGCTGAATTCTGAGATATGCACAGTTTGTTTTTGTACACAACTTTTGGAAACTTGGATTTGTAACTGAAATTCCCTATTTGCCATGATATTTTCAGAAGAATATTTCTAAGCCACTGTAAGTTGCAATTACTGTTTGTGTTTCTGTCACTCACACAAAAGGAAGGAATTATTTGGAACCGTTTACACCCAGTAAAAGAGGTTTGACAGTCGGCATTCATGCTAAATATTAGTTTAATATTTTTAAGCAATTTAATCTGAGGTTTAATTTAAAAGAGAAAACTAAGCTTTTAGTACATAAACTGCTCACAGTTGCTCAATTCATGCTCTAGGACTTAGGCTGAGGTTCTCCAGTTCTACACGGGTTGAGAAGACTTATGGAAGCACCCCCTGAAATCACATTATAAACAAGTAACTATGCAGGTGGGTGATGAACTGAAATGAACTGAACAACTTATGTGCCAGTCATGAAAAGGATGAGAGATGCAACACCAATTGCACGGGGTCGTAAACACGGAGAATTAAAAGAACCTCAAGAGGCTAGACAGTCAGTGTCAAAACTACAGGTGCGGACACAAAAACTACAAAACAGCCAACGTGGTTCTGAAAATACTGTCAAAAATATGACAAAACGCTACATGAAAAAACCAGGAACATTAGACACAGGTTAGAAAACAGTAGCACTGGTCTTAAAGCTGGATGTCATCAGTGAAGAACGCATCAGAAAACCACAGACCTGTGGACTTGACAACCACCGAATCAACCCGGTACCTCTGGGATCAGGTGCCACCCGGGCATCTTCTGCCTGAACTTTAGTAAGCTGGTACTTACTTGCCATTTGGAAACTGGATTTCAAAAGTCCAAAGTAAGGGCCCACCACAGTTGATCAAGTAATATGCTGTACATATTTTTCACACACAAAGTTTCATTATTTCAATGCAATAGCACATTATACACTCAATTAATTCAAAAGTGGATCCATTAAGACTTGTATAAAGTAAAAAAAAAACTTTAGCTCCGTCATCCTTCAAAGAAGTTGAAGCTTTCCATCTTGAATGTTCAGCCACACTGTTCAGTAGTTCTGAGACTACAGTCAGTGTGGCTTCAGTTTTTTTGAAAACACATTTTCAGTCATCTTTTATAATACACATTAATTAGTTAGTTTAAAAAAAATGTATTCTGTACTTTAAACACTAAATAATCTATACATGAAAATGCATAAAGCAATCTGGTACAAGCTTGCTTTGATTTTTGAAGCCTCCAAGAAAGCTCCTTCATAGCCTTAGGTACATAAAAACATTTAACAAACTGAAAATGAAATAAAGCACCATCATGCTGAAATACACTATTTGTCTTTAGCCTCAAAATTGTTCTGCTGTTACTCTGTTCCATACCTTGACTAAGACACGCCACACTTCATTCTCACATTGCTGTGGATAATACGCTATATGTACATGCGTTGTTTGTTCATTCCTGTCACCGAACAACTGGGAATAACTTGTGTCAACAAGTAACCTGTAAGAGTTTCGGCCACCAGAGGGATAATTAAGATTTTCTTGTTTTTTTTTCTGTGCAGTAAGATCAAAAAAAAAAAAACAAAGATACGCAGGGCGGCAAAGTGGCACAATGAGTAGCGCTGGTGCCTCACAGCTCCGAGCTGTGGGTTTGGAAGCGAGTTAAAAAGTGATTTTAAACAAACAAGCAGGATAACCCTGTATGACCTGAGATGCTCTACGAACATATTGTCTGTGCGCAAAGAAATAGTGGGTTTCCTTTGTGTGTTCTGCTTTCCTCCAACAGTCCAAAAACAAGTTTGGGTCGATCTGGTGACTCTAAATTGTCCCTAATGTTTGTCTAATGTTTGTATGTGCAAGTGATTATATGTTTGTTGACACCGTGTGATGAACTGTGTCCCATCCAGTGTGCAACTACTTTTAAATACTCTTGTCAGTTAAGTTCTTTATTTTCTCCACACTAAATGCTAAATAATGCTTAAATGAGTGTACTTTCCAACTTTCTGTTTGCAGCTTTTGACATTACATTTGATCATTTCTTTGTCAGCCGTAGGAGCGTATGAACGGAAAGAGGAAAAGTGACACCAGTGATGTTTTATGCAATGAAGCAAATAACTAGATGCAAAAATAACATTTTCAGCTTCTGTTACCAGAAACAGGTAAGCTGGCAAAATGGAGGAGCATTACAGCAAACGTGCATTAAATTAACTGAAGTTAACAGATACTGGTCCATATCCATATCATATACAATGTAGGTATTTGGAATAATTTACATATCGCTTCCCTACTTGTAAAAATCTGACTAAGAGCGGCTACCAGTAATCAAAGGAGACAGATTTATAAGACGTTCTTATTGCTTCTTACATCCTCTGCCTCCACCTTGTGGGAACTGCAGTCGGTGCCACTATTATTGGTTCACTGCAGACAATTTACAGCTGTCCTGTACTTTGCTGTGCTCACAACATTTGCACTTGGTGAATGAATGAATGACAGAATGAACGACAGAATGAATGAACAAATGAACGACAAAATAAATGAATGAATGACTGAATGAATGAATGCGTGGGTGGATGGATGGATGGATGGATGGAGGGATGGATGGATGGACATGTGAATGAACACGAGCAACAGGCAGTGGCATCTTGCTGTTGTTCCAGTATATCTGCCTTGGTTTTTGGCTCATCCACCATTCCCAGGTCTTCCGCTTCACTTGCAGAAGGAGCCCAGGGAGCCCTAGTAGAGGTACAGCAGGCCCAGCAATGATTCTGAACAAGAGGTGGCGCTGCTGCCCAGGAGCCAGGTTTGAGAACGTCTCCTACAGTTGTGCTGCATTTACTCAGTTTCTGTAGGAGGGACTTGATGGAGCTTCTGAGCACATTTAGATTCCTTAACATCTGTTTATATGCTTCCTCAGTTTTGTATTTTTCAATTGCAACAATTGCAGTCACTAGTCTGTTTGGACTCGTCTGTTTTCTATCAGCTTTCAATATCTTGACAATAGAATGTTAGCCCATTCCTCTCTGTTTCAGTTGCCCCATTTACCTTCTCTTAAACTCGGCCCAGAAGACTGCGACTCATACGTCTGTTGCTGACCTGCGTGATGGGTGCTTCTCAGGCTCAAAACACACTGTTTCTGAAGACCAACTCTACTGCCTGGGACATTCAGTGTTTTGGAAATTGTCCAAGCAAAATTGGGAAACAATCTTTCCCAGAGATACGGCCATCTGAGTTACAAGAATGTACCTTCACACGGAATTTTATTTAATAATTATAAAAAAAAATTCAAATTAGAGGCTTTTTTTCATGATTGACACCAGAATTTGTATCTCATGCACCTCCTGACAAGCGAGTGATGCTACGCACCTGAATTTATATTTTAGTAGATGCTTTTCTCCAACGTGCTGTTTAGTAATTTTTAAATAGTGTTTTGCTGACAACTTTGCTGATTTATACTGCTAGATACATCGCACTAAACTCCCTATGATAGTTCATGTGTTGTTTTCATTGTTCACATATTTTCTGACCTTTTTAGTGACAGTCTCCACTGCGCCTGCAGGTATGTTCAGTACACTGAAAATGTTCTTGTATCCTTGTCCTTCCTGGTATATTTAAACAAATACACACAGAGGAGAAGCTCCCAGACACAGGCGTGTTTATTTGGAACTCATGTGAAACACCTCAGCTGCACACAGGTGCTCTCCAGTAAAGCAGTAATACAAGCGGGAGAAACATTTTGTTACTTCAGAGGTAATTCAGAGGTGTCCAAGCAAGGGGATGAATATTTATGCAGTCAATTATTTTATGTGTTTATTGTAATTCATTTAGAGAGGTGTCTGAATTTTTTTTTTTTTTTGATTTGACAAAACAGAACATTTTTTGTTGACGACTGGAAAAACATTCTCAGTTAAATATTTGGTGCTTCTGTGCTGTAAAATAATTCAGTGGGGAAATGGAGATCCGTACTCATAAGTAACTCTTTATTAGAGAATGAAATTTAAACACAAACACATATCTGGTGATTTATTATATGCTCATTGTTTTCCTTTTGAATCTTTTGCTCAAACTCTCCTTCACTTCTTTAGTCCTGAAGCAGTAGATGAGTGGATTGACCATGGGAGGGAGGAGACTGTACAACATGATGATAGCGATGCGCAAATCTGTGCTGAACGTAATTCCCACATTGGTTGCTAAAATAACAAAACATCGTGGGACGAAGTAGAGGGCTATTATGATGAGCTGGGAACTGCAGGTGGAAAGGGTTTTGAGGCGACCTTGGGTGCTAGCAATCTTAAAGACTGCCACAATGATGGCACAGTAAGAGAATATGATAAATGCTAAAGGTGACAGTATTACCACCATAGCAAAAACCAAGGCAGGGAAAACATAAGCTAATCTGTCAATACATGCCAGTGTTGTGACTGCATTGTGATCACAGTAACATTGAATGATATTTTTGGACACACAGTACGGCAGGGGGTATGCTCTTATTACCATGGTCAGTGAGAAGCTCGTGGCCATCACACACGAAGCAATGCTGAGAATTAAAATTGTGGATTTTGTCATAATAGTGGGGTATCTGAAAGGGAAACAAATTGCCACATACCTGTCTAATGCCATTATTAGTAGGATGAAGGCGTTTAACGTTCCAAAAAAATGTATAAAAAACATCTGAACGAAACAAGCGGTGAACGAAATGGTTCCGGCCTGAAACCAGTACCGGGCGATGATCTTTGGCAAAGTGGTGGTGCTGAACAGCACATCAGACACAACCAGTTTTAAGATGATGAAATACACGGGTTTGTGGAGATTCCGGTCTGTTATAAATAAAGCAAGAAATACTGCATTTCCCAACAAAGTGAAGAAATAGATCAAGAAGCAAATAGTGGCAATAAGGCCATAGTAAGTGGGATGAATTCCAGGAAAACCCATAATGAAAAACTCAGTTATGAAGCTCTGGTTTCCTGCCATCGTGCTGAACTGGAGTCCTGTGGCTGATGACAACCTGCAAAGCAGAATACTTTCTTTTTTATAAGCTTCATAGTTCGCGACACTGATAGATTTCAGCTTACTATTGAGACAATATTGAAATAAATTTTTATATTAATGGTACATCTTGATACTTAATCTTTATTTAGTAATGGGAGATGATGGAATTTAATTATTGCTTTGTTTTATCACATCAAAAATGAATTTTGGCAGCATTGCTAAAGAATAAAATTTATTTAGTCAGTTACTTCGCACAATAATATGGCTGCATGGGTTGTCAGAGAAGGTAGAAGCTGATACATGGAGTGATAAAGATTCTTATATGAAAAAATATCAGAAGGCGTGTAAAATGTCTGAGAGTTGTTGCACAGTTTCAGGTACCTGGAAGTGCACATCACTAAGGACCTCTCCTGAACCCACAACACAACTCATCTAGTGAAAAAGTCAAAACAGCATCTCCACTTCCTGAGGAGACTGAAAGTAGCTGAACTTCCACTTCCCGGCCTCACCAGCTTCTGCAGATGCACCACAGTGCATCCTGAGCTCCTGTTTCGCCCTCTGGCTTGGAAACTGCAGCATCTGGTGAGAACTGTCCTGCCCATCACTATAACTTCACTCCCCACCACCCCACCTACCCCGCCTACCCCACCTACAGTAAGTGCTGTGTCACGAGAGCTCGTGCCGTCACCAAGGACCCCGTCACTCGTTCCACCATCTGCTTTTACTGCTGCCAAACTGGTATCACAACTTAGAGGCAAAACACCACCAGGCTCAGACACACCTGTTTTCCTTACAGGCTGTTAGCCTGCTGCATTTGGACAGCCTGGGGACTGGACGCCACAACCCCACCGCATCACTGACCAACTGTATCATCAGCACCATCACTGCTGTTTGGAGGCCACATCGCTTAGTGCAAATACCCACTTGTTCAGCTACTTTTCTATCATCGTTTTACTCATTTATCTGTTTATGTATCTACTACCTTATCTAGCTTCTTGTTTGCTGTCCTGTATTGTTATGTTTCTTTTGTATCGTGCACTGTGCTCCACGTTCCAGAAAAAACTGCATTAGTTGGACTCTTGAACAAGTGCAGAATGACAAAAAAGTGAACGTCGAGCCTTGTGACGGTACCTGGATTGACATTACCTTGACTGTTGTTGCTTTGGTGTTTTTCAGAAATGTTGATTCGAGATATATGAAGCAAAAATTCTACAAATTAAAAAGCGTTGGAAGATTAAAGAGGTTTCACTTCATGGTAACAGTTCTTCTGCTGCTGTTGCTGCTGCTGCTGCTGCTGCTGCTGCTGCTGCTGCTGCTGCTGCTGGTGAAAAAAAAAAAACATTTGCTGAGACACAGTAGATGTCTGCACCTGAGTCTTGTGGAGACTGATCTATTTAAACATTCTTGTTTTGTTCATTGTTGTGACCTTAACCTCTGGGAATATATTCTGTCAACACATATCTTCTAAGAGTACTGGCCACAAGAGGGACAATTAAAACGCACTGTTTTCTGAGATCATGTAATGCTCAAACAATATATATACATATTTGAAATCATTGTATAAAACTGCGACTGTTTAAAGAAAACAATAGCTTAAAACGTCATGTCTGCTTTTTAAATAACCTGTTGAGTGTTACAGGCATTCAGAAACATGACTGAAACATTGTCATAAATAATTCCATCAAATAAGTGAAATAAGTTTATTAAAAAGATAAGTACGGGACCGCTGAAGTCACGGGGCGTGTGGGAAGCAGGGATTCTTTCTGTAGAGTTTTGCAACGTCTTACTGTCAGTTAAATGGGTTTGATTAGGACACGGTTTTCAACCAGGTGATTCACTACTTGGCTGGAGCGAGACCCTCCTGGAGCTGGACACTGATAGGAACTCAAGATTTAAGGCTTAAATAGTATTTCATATGCTGGCATGAAAAGGCCAGTTTGAGGCCTTCCATTTCCTGATGTTTTGTTGTTAACGTTTATTTATGAGCTGACGCCTTTGTCCAAGGCAGCTTGTAATGTACGGTATTTTTCTTTTAGGAACAAAACGTAAAAGGGTCGCAACATGGAGGCAGAAACGGTATAATAAGAAAATGTAAATACTTACAGATACCCAGTACAGAACAAGGATATGATAGTTTGGATTGTCTGTCTGATGTGTTTGTGAGCTTGAATGCTTGCAGCTTAACTTTTTGGGTTCCTGGATGGTCTGAGTTTGCTCACCCAGGCTGAGACTCTGCTGCAGAAGCTCCTTTTCTTGTTGCTGGCTTGGTGCTGATGCTCAACTTAAACTTCACTGCAAGTGGACATCCCACCACAGCCAGATCTTCATCTTTCTTTTTTTTGGCCTTTTGGACACGTTTGGATGCTGCCCCCTGTATTGACATATAGCAAATGATTAGATGAGCTGTTCGAATATGGGCCCACAGCCAGGTCTAAGTTGGGTTGGTGGAGATTCTGGCCTGTTATAAATAGGACAAGAAACATTGCATTGCCTTAAAATAAAGAAATACAGTAGATTAACAAACAGGATGAGTTCTAGTAAAGCCTACAATGAAAAACTTTGGAGCTGTGGTTTAGCTCCATCATGGCCTGCAAACTTCTAGCTGATGACAAACTGAAAATCAAAATAACTTCCTTTTTATTTATTTTATGCTTCTAAGATCTTATACAGTTTTTCATGCATGCAATTTGCATTTTACATTTATAAAATGGGTGGTACGGTGGAGCTGGATGGAACAGTGAGTAGCACTGTTGCTTCACAGCATCCGGTCTGGTTGCATGTGAGTTTCAATCCAGCTCCATCTGTGTCTGCATGTTCTCAATGGATTCTCAAGTTTGCATGTTCTCAATGGGTTTCCTCCAGGTGTTCGAGTTCTCTCCCACAATCCAAAGACATGTTTTTGATCACTTTAAGTTGCCTGTAGTGTGTGTGGTTACTCTGCGATGGACTAGGACCCTAGGGCCAGTTTCAGGATCTTGTTTCCGTTGCTTTTTTGATAGGACCTAAATCACCAAAATCCTACTCAGAGTAAAATGGTTAGGAGGAAGAGGACGAGGATCCCTTTACAGTGCAGACCATTTTTTACATGGTGGTCAGGAGAAAAACAATGTGCACCAGTATTAAATAAACTGCATTTAAGGTGCAAATAAATCAAGCAAAAAATTTACATGTGAAAAAGTCTTGTCTTGGAAGATTTTAATTTACTTTACAGTTACATTCTTCTGGGACAAAAATGTTTTCACCTTGGTTGAGACACAGTCTATATTTAATTTTTGTGGAAATTATTTATTCCGACATCATTGACTTGTTCATTGTTGTGACCGTAATCTTTGGAAATAAACCTCTCAAAAAATTTGTACAAGTGAAATAAGTAAAATATAAGTAAAAGGCTGTTTTGTGTGACATTCAACGGTCAAAATAAAATAAAAGTAACGAAGTTTCAGATAAAATCATATGATTATGCTTCTACTTCCTGAAGTTTTATTATTAACTTTTATTTACAAGCTGATGCCTTTGTCCCAGACAGCTTACAATGTTATTTATCTTTAAAGATGATCAGAACTGAACACATCTAAGTCACAACACAGATAAAAAACAATATAGCAGCAAACATACAAACGCTTACAGATACCAAATGTAACAGAAAGTTGCACTAGGGTGGTCATGTAGTGCAATTTAAAGCTGTAAAAAAGATGACAAAAGCCTCGAGAACTCTTACATTTTTGGTGTGATTTACATCTGCTCAGCTGCTTAAATGGGGTGCTCAAAACCAAGTTTTCAGTATAAATAATGTAACCTACAAAAAAAACAAAAAACTTAATCACATAAGACAAACAATACATTTTACCAACAAAATCCCCAACATACTGCACGCACAGCCCGACAGCACCTCGGGCAGCCCTGAGGGAGCAGGGCTCAGCACCAGGAGCTGTTCCATCTCACCACACTGGCACTCTCAGCACTTTCCTCCTCAGGAGCACAACAGAAACAACAAGGGGGACACACCACAGAGACGGAGCGATGGGAATTATGATGGAGAACGTGACGGTTGGCTGGGGAATGCCCAGAACCAGAAAGAGGGGTGACATGGATGCAGACAGTGTAAGTGTCAGCCTCATCTTATAGTAAAGCAGGACATATATCTCACCCTAACTCTCTTAGTTCTAAACCCTGATGTCCCTGACCGCCTGGTTGCCTTATTTGGCTTCTTAGTTTCCTGTTACCTTGTACTGCAGTTTTGCTCATAACTCTCACTGGCTGTCACCTTCCAAAGTGTTGGATTTTGGCCTTCACTTTATTACAAAATTTTTAATTTGGCCAGAATAATATTTAGGTGTAATTTTAATTCTTTAAAAACAAAACACATTAAGAATCACTCTTTTTTAAACAATTTTAAAGTTATTTTAAAGCAAAAATCATCATGGAGCATTTTGTTTTATTTCACAGCCAGTGCAGTCTATACTTTATCTCTGATATAAATTTGCTATTACATATAATATGCAGCATTTTGCATTTGGGCATCCATTAACCTTAAGTGCCTGTTTGGGTCACAGTAGCTGCAGACTGGAGTCTGTCCTGAACAAACTGGGTAGTATAATTATTGAAAAGTTCATAGTAATGTTAATAAAAAAATAGCTTCATTTAACAGAAAACGGTTTCAGTTATGAAGAAATGGTAGGAATGTTGCCTGTCGGAATATCTACCTCTTGTCTTTTCAGTGTTTTGATCAAACTCTTTTTCACTTCTTTAGTCCTGAAGCAGTAGATGAGTGGATTGACCATGGGAGGGAGGAGACTGTACAACACAATGATAGCGATACGCAAATCTGTGCTGAACGTAATTCCCACATTACCAGCGAAATACACAAAACAGCGGGGGACGAAGTAGAGGGCTATTATGATGAGCTGAGGACTGCAGGTGGAGAGGGTTTTGAGGCGACCTTGCGTACTGGCGATTCGAAGCACCGCCGCAATGATGGCACAGTAAGAGAATATGATAAAAGAAAGTGGCACCAGTAACACGACCATGGCAAAAACAAAAGCTGGGAAAGCATAAGGGGTCCGGTCGGTACATGCCAACGTTGTGATTGATACGTGATCACAGTAGCAGTGGATGATGGTGTTGGAGGCACAGTACGGTAGGGGATAAGCTCGAATCACAATCATCAGAGGGCTTACAGCTGAAAGCACCCATGAAGTAATGCTCATAACTAAAACAGTGGAATTTGTAATAATTGTGGGGTATCTGAGAGGGTAACAAATTGCCACATACCTGTCTAATGCCATTATCAATAATGTGAAAGAGTTCAATGTTCCAAAAAAATGTATAAAGAACATCTGAACAAAACAAGCAGTGAATGAAATGGTTCCGGCCTGAAACCAGTACCTGGCGATGATCTTTGGCAAAGTGGTGGTGCTGAACAGCACATCAGACACAACCAGGTTTAAGATGATGAAATACATGGGTTTGTGGAGATTCCGCTCTGTTGAAAACAGTATAAGAAATATTGCATTTCCTAACAAAGTGCAGAAATAGACGAAGAAAAAAATGGTGCCTGTAAGACCATAGTACTGGCTGTGAAGTCCAGGGAAGCCAACAATGAAAAATTCAGTCACTGAGGTTTGGTTTCCAATAGACATGTTGAATTGAAGTCTTCACAGAGATGAAACTGCAATGCACAATAAAAAATATTTATAGAATGTCTTGCTTTTGAATGATCATTTAGTCAGTTCAACACAATCATTGTACACAAACTAGTCTGCAGAACTAAACATTGAATGTTTAGGGAAAAATGCAGAACTATATATATATATATACATATATATATATATATATATATATATATATATATATATATATTTTAAACTAAGGTCAAGAAGCTTGAAAAACAGGCAGGAAACAACATTTTCTATAGTATTTCTAATACACAAATGCAGAACTTGAATTGTATAAGAATTAATTTTAACATCCAAATACGGCTAAATGAAGGTGTGTGGATGTGTGCTGCCCATCTGTGAAAACCATTGTCTTACAATACCAACATTATCTTTGACTTGTCTTGGCCAGGATGGTCTGGAGCCTATCACAGAATCATGAGGTGTTTGGCTATGAACCTACATCTTAGATGGTCACACATTCAAACAGTCAGACACTATGAGTGATTCAGAGTGACCAGTTAACCTGAAAATCATATTTTGTGGACTGTGGGAGGAAACCAAAGCAGCCAGAAGAACCCCATGCAGACACGGGGAAAACATTATTACTTTACCAGAGTTGCATTCGAAACTATGCCCACACAGCCCAGTTGTGCTGAGGTGGCACCATTTTGCTGCCCAAAAACAATTTTTTTCTAATATTTAAATAGAGAAATACAAAAGACATAAGTAAAGTTCAGAATTCATATTTAATGTATACTAAAAATTAAGTTTTCTTAAAACATTTGAGACCCAGCAGGCAGCAACAGCCCATTAATGTTTGTATTATTCGCTCTTTGTGGTGAATGATTAAAACTACAAAGTAACTATGTGCACCGTTTCATTGAGAATGTGGATAACATTCAGATGTTGAAACTTTGCACCATGTTTCCCACAGGAGACATCTGGATTTCTGAAGTAACATTTCCTAAAAGTATAATATGGACTGAGTATTTGCAGTATGGGAGCCAAATATAAAATTGTGTCTGTATCAATCTGTCTATTCATTATATAAATATCAATATATAAGTGACATTCAATTAAAAACTGAATTGACCTCTGTAATAAGTTACTGCCTTTGACACCCTAGAAGGCAGGCTACTCAGCATCGAACAAGGTGCTGCTTTTCGAAGATATTTCTTTGGATGAAAGACTTTTTCACATTGGTCATGTTAATACTTTTTACAGTTATCACAAAAATTACTAAACTACTTAAACAAGTCAGTAAAAATACTCTGTAATGTAAGCATAAATTGGGTTTCTGACTATAAGCGTCCTCATTCATTATATGTGGCTTTGGGTTTTACTTTTGCATAGTACAGTAGCTACTATTAATTTCCTCCTTTGATTTGTGTTTTTCTGGATAAGAACTGTGTCTTTTATAAACATTCAGTCGCAGAGACTGTTAAATGATCATCACGACAGAAAATTAAAGTTTGTGTGAACATACTAACAACTACATTTGTTCTTTCAGTACCTTACTGAGCTTGTTCTGTTGTCTACGCAGCATTTGGCCTCTCGGTAAAGATGGATAAACATCACTACTTACATTTATTGCTGGAGCAGTTAAAGGTACAACAGTAGGTTTGGAGAGTAAAGCTTGAATTGCTAAAGTTGCAGAAGTTTAAAGATTCAAAGGAAGATTCAAGTGATATTTTGTGAGGATCAGCCTTTTCTGTGGGTAATGCAGTACAGACAGAATATATGGTAGATAATAAGATACAAAAATGTGTGTATTTTCAGCTAATCACAATTTATTTGCTATTCGGGTCATTTAAGTTTTATTTTTATATTGTTAAAACACTAAATACAGACATATTTTGCATAAACGAGGTTCTGCAATAGTACTACCTTCCTTTGTTGCCCTTTGCTGCTCTCCAGAAAAATCCTTCACAGAGTTAGATGATGTTGCTTTAAAAAAATGAAGCTGAAAAATCCATCATAGTTTAAGTATCATCTTTCAGTAGTGGTTTGCCTTTACATCTGCAGAAGTTTTTCTGCAAAGCACACTGGCCTTTACCTTGGTGAAGTTGCATTAAAGATGACTCTCAGACTGCTGTGGAAACAGTCTATTTAAGCAATGTTTGTTTATTCACCGCTGGGACTGTAACCATTGGGAATGACACTTGTCAACGTTTAAACTGAAAAAGCACCAACCACAAAAAGGAACAATTAAGATGGATTGTTTTGTGGGTTTTTTCATGGACAAAATAAAAAAAAACAAATACATTTGCAGGTGCCATAATTACAAGAGACTGTTTTATCTCAAACCCGAAATAGGGATACTGCTTACGGGAAGCTGTGCAGTTCTTTCCCCTGGAGCACTTGTGCATGTTACTGACTTCTTTCGTATGGACTACACCTACTCTTTTATTGTCTTAAAGCCTGCTGGCTGTTACAGGCATTCAGACATGCTACTGTGACAATTTTCAGATGAAAAGAGAAGGGAAAACAAATGTGGTAAACAAAGATATCATTTGCATTATATGTTCATTTTACATGTTTAAATATTGTTCAAAATTGGCAATGAAGTTGAAAGATTCAACAAAATTTCTATTGTGAAAATTTTCAGGACAAATAAAGTTGTAAACACAGATTTAATTTGCATTATATGCATTTTTTTGCATTGTTCGTTTTACATTTTTAAATTTTCTTCAAAATAAAGTCATTCTTGTAAACCGCATTTTGATGTGTTATGCAAACATTATGGCATATTGAGGAACAAATGGACAGAGTGGCACAGTAATGTTTTAATTTTGTCTTTAGTTTCTTCTCATACGTCTCAGTTAACACAGACCTGCAGAGTTTTGTTGCCACTGGAAACTCCAGTGTGAAAAAAATGGCATACAGTAGAGAAAAAACCAAACCGAAACATGGACTTTTGGTGTATTACAATCACAAGCACACAGAGAAACAGGTATTAAAATGAAACTGAAGCTAAAGAGATAAACCTAAAAAAATAAAAATAATACAAATGAACAGAAATAATCACGAGACTGCAGTTAGACAGTCTCAGGAGATGAGAGCCTCTCGCTGCATTAAGCACAGTACTTCACCTGGTCTGATCTTAATGTCTACATTTGTAAAGGGATGAAACCATAAAAGGTTTTGAGTAAAAGCCTTAAAACCCAAATAAGCAACAATGACTTTAACTTCTGAACCAAAAACCAGTGGCCTGCTGCTTGTGACAAGACTCTGCCAAATGAAATAAAACGAATCGCAGTTTACAGCAAATGTGCAGCAGGTGACAAATACATTGTATAGAGAGAGTGAAATGTTTTACAGTAAAAAAAGTCTGTGCTTTTTAAAACTGGGAAGATTTGCAAAAAAAGTATAGCAAGGCAATTTTTTTTTCGGAAAAGAGAACAGCTTTCTGAAAGCAGATTCTCAAATACACCCTTTTGTCATTGTTACTAATGAACAAAAAGAAAAAGCAAAACAAGTACAAGAAAAGAGCTCATTGTTTCTGTAAGAGACGGGAATTTGAACAGTATGTCAAGTTTATTTTCAGTAAACAACTAACATGAACTGACTGTGATGTTGGGTATTTGCGGTTCTTCATGAGGATTACAGGTAGACAGTCTGCAGATAAAATGGCATTTTTAAGGAACGGGAAAAAAGACGAAGAAACATCCTGTGCTGAATACCTTCGGCTCCAGATACAGCAGATTGGCACCTCAAACCAGGGCTGAACATTTCCACAGTGCACAATGGCAAACAGCTGTGAACAACTATTACTAGGTTGACTAAACCAAATTTTATCAAGTTGCAGTTCTGATCTTTATGATTTGAAACTTCCTGCTCAAAGTCTTCTTTATTTCTTTAGTTCTGAAGCAGTATATCAAAGGATTGACCATTGGGGGAAACAGACTGTAGAACAGAATCAAAACAATTTGGGTATCGGCACCGAATGTTAACCCCAAATTGTTGGCCAGGTAGTTGAAACAGCGGGGAACATAATAGAGGCATATGATAAAGAGCTGAGGGCTGCAGGTGGAGAAGGTTTTGTATCTCCCCTCCAGGTTTGCTATTTTCATGACTGCAATAATAATGGAAATATATGAAAATATTATAAATGCTAGCGGACACAGCAACACAGCCATGGCCCCACCAAGAGCTGTAACTTGGACTCGCCAGTTGTTGTCACATGCTATTGATGTCAGTCTGTAATGGTCACAGTAACACTGAAAAATCTTGTTAGAGTTACAGTACGACAGAGAATAGGCTTGCATAACAACAAAAATCATCCAACTTGTTGATATAAGCCAAGCAATGCAACATAAGGTCAGGATGGAGGAGTTTTTGATCAGCGTGTGGTACCTGAGAGGATTGCATATGGCTACATAGCGATCAAGAGCCATTATCATAAGAACAAAAGAATTAAAACTACCCATTGAATGAACTATGAACATCTGCAAGAAACAGGCATTAAAAGACACGATTTTGTCTTCCGCCCAGTACCGGGCGATGGCTTTGGGCAAGGTGGCTGTAGCAAACACAATGTCTGACTGGGCCAGATTACAAAATAAGAGGTATGCAGGTTTTTGAAGATTCCTCTCAGAGGCCACAAAAACCAAAATCAAACCGTTTCCCGACACAATGGCGAGATACACAATGAAGAAAAGCGCTGCCACTGGGCCGTGGTACCAGGGCTTAAGTCCAGGGAAGCCCATCAGTAAAAACTCGGTTATAGTAGTCGCATTGGTGTGGGACATGACAAGGCAGCAGCGATGTTCACTGTAAAACGTTGAAGAGAGAGAGTGACGAAAATGATACGTAAAAACTGTCAAACATTCCATTAGACACATTTACCCTAAAATGACTTTCAGGCTGATCACGATACACATTTAGCAAATACACTTGCAGGCTGTATATGTCAATATGTTCGTGGTTAGAGTGCAGTGCAGCCTGAAGGAGGAAAGGGAGCTTAAACTATGTAGAGTCATCAGATATTACTTTGACTACATTTTGACTGTATCGCTTTCTTGTAAACATTAAAGACATTGCAAAATGAACTTTTTTGAACAGGGATTCTGTCTGACTCTTCATATAAATAACAAAACAAACCGAAACGATTACATTAAATTACATGCTACGCTGCATTTTACAAGACCTCTTACCGGTATCTGTAAAACCGAATTTGCTCCACTCAGTCATACGTAGATCCACACTTTGTATCATCGGTCAATTGAATGATGTCTTTACCTGCTGTCAGTCCACTTGGGACTCAGCGACAAAACCACACACAACTGCAGCTGATCTGTGAGGCTTGTCAGATGTCGGCCAGTATTTATACGGTGGACCCTGCAGCACTGAGAATGGAGACAGTCTAATTGCTGTCTCACGTGAGCATTTGCTTGTCAGATGCATCTTAAGGGACTCGTGTCACCCGAGAAAGCCCATTATCACCTTTTTAATGACCACTCAAAAGGCACGTGCAAAGTCCCACTAACCTTTGTCAAACCCCACATCTACTTGACCTCCCAAAAGGCTCGCCGCTCTGACAGTGTAGTGAAGAACAGGGTTGTCAGCTCTATCTAAATGAACAACTGGAGTCCAGACTCAGTCTGAAAAGGATGACAAAAAAATATTTTTTTCTGCTAGGGTGCAGTATACACTTCCCTCACGTTTAATTCACACCTTAAGATCTACTTTAAAAATGACTCCTTGTCATAATAACTTATCATTTCCATTCAGCACACACACTGAAGGTTTGCGACCAGTTCTTGGCCAAATCTGGCAACTCAAAACCCAGAGTGATAACATTTCAAACTTATTTTGACCAAATCCAGAACTGGCTGGTCTTGTTTGTATTGGCCAGATGACATGATGAATCTCAACAGTTTCTTCCATATTATGAACAATTCATATTTGTGTTCCAGTTAGAGATGATAGCTTGTATGTGTTTGGACTGCTGTTTTTCAGAATTTTGTACAAATCAGTCTGCCCACCCCTACTTGTGACGTTGTGTGACAGTCTTTTTTATTGCAACATTTTTGAGAGCTGGCCAGTACGTAGGGGTGTAGTGGCTCAGTGTGTTAAGCCAGTTTGTTACAGGACCTCCTCCCTCCTTTTCCCCCAGGAGTTACTGGGTGACAGGTTCAACTTTTGTATGTGCAGTTTGCTTTTTTATTATCATTGTTGCTGTTTTTAAATTTTATTTTGTTATAAATTTTTAATTATTCTTGAGTCACTTCAGAAGGTTGTAATGTATGAAGGTCATAATGACAATGGCTCCCTCAACTGTATAATAACAACAACAGGCCTCACTATGGAAGGCTCTCATATATAACTTATTTAGTTGGTGTTTAAGAATGTATCAGTGACTGTCTTGTATTTAAAAGCATAATTTGCATCTATATTTTACAGAACATTTTGTTTGTGATTCCATATAAGTTACATTTTTACAATGATCAGTGAGCAAAGACTGTTCTGGTGTTGCTGAAAAGAAAAACGAAAAAAAAAATTAGAGATGAAAGTTAAAAAAACAGTGCAGCACAAAACTACAGTTCTGCACTGCATTTATATTCTATAGTTCTATGTTGGTATTATTTTAGCATCAGTGCTGTATTTCATTTTTGAGTCTTGATGTCTAATTGTAACATTTAGGTCCCTTTTGCTGTTTAGCATTGACTGCATTTAATTTAATAAAACATTTTTTATTTACAAAACTTTTCATTTGTGATTCCATTGTGATTTTATTTGCAATAAAATCAAAAATATTAGTATGTTGTCAGCAATATATAGTTTTAAAAGTATTGCATTCATATTTTTTTACATTAGTTTTATTGCAATTTGAATTATGTATGACATTAATATAAAATATAAAAAAGGCATTTGTGCATGATTATTGTTTTAGGTGATTTCTGAATTATAACTTTTAATTTTTTTTTTTGCAGGTCACAAACAACCACAGGTACAATAAGTACAGTTTAACACATGGGAGCGCACTTTCCATACACATCAACGACCAGTGAAACTAAATACAGGTTGGTGTTTTATTTAATAACTCATATGATGAACCTGATGTGAATAAAGTGCTTTGATTTTCTTTGTTGTGACCCTGAATGAATGAAGAAATCAAATGTAGATGAAAGGTTCAGACAGGAAGCAGGAAACAAAAAAAATATCTGTCTGGAACATGGCTTCATTTGTTTTATTAAACAACAGCACAAAGAGAAGAGTTTCACTATTTTCATCTTTCTTACTTATGGTTTCATTGACATCCATCCATCTATCCATCCAAAATGTATCACTTTATCCTGGTCAGGGTCACTTTGGTCCAGAGCTAGTCTTGGAATCACGGGACACTAGGCTATGGAACTACACCATGGATGAGATGTCAGTCCATCACAGGGTGGCCACAGACTATGGGCAATTTAGAGTGACCAATTAACCGAAAACACAGGTGTTTGGACCATGGGAGGAAACCCACAAGATATGGGGAGAACATGTAAAGTCCACACAGACTGAGTCGGGTTCAGATCCACATGAAAAAAGACCACAGCGTTACCCGTCGTGCCACCCTGCTACTCAGCCGAATTAATATCTTTGTCCAATCCTGTTTATTATTTCATTCCATTTATCCCATTGCACATTTTTTTACAAATTCACATAAGTGCATATACATAGCTCACCGTTCTACATCAGGCTCTTTCTTGAACAAGGTATTTAGTGTGAAATGCTGCATTATGACATCTAGTCATATAAGCTTGTAAAACTGTAAGACACAAGATTAAACTGTTGTCAGACCTTAGCAATAATAATGGGAGAATTTTGAATTCCCTGCTCAATTTAAAATAAATAAAAAACAGGTTGGTTATATGCAGTATATTTATGCTGGCAGGATTTTCAGTAAAACATCTCTTCTCACCTTTGGAAAGTGCCACTGATTTAGACATGTTACTTTGCCTATAATTTACAGAAAAATACACAAAGATGGCTTTCCACCACTTCCAACTGAGCATTGTCACACTCGCATAACCCTGCTACATGTTGTCCCCGTGCCTGAACAGGCTTCCTAAAGATGCTCTGATTTCCTTGCAGTGTTCAAAGACATGTTTGAGATGAACTGGTCACCCTAAATTGCCTTTAAAGTGTGTTTGTGTGTATAACTGGACTGCAGTGGAATGGCATCAGTTTCACACCCTGCATCACACCTTATATTTCTGGACAGGTAGGCCAAATTTAAATTCTTACCCGTTTTTACCAATAACTGATAATGAGTGTGTTTGCTGTATCTGCTACATCACCTGATAAAAGCAGGACACCTGCAGGAATTGTACACAAAACTCAAAAATTACGAGGTGTATTTGCAAGACAGAGCTGGAGCAGTTAACATTAAATAAAAGTCATCCTGACCTGTGTTTACGTTAGTCTACGCTGTTTTAAAATCAGTCTTTTCGTAAAGTCATGTAATTACTAAAGAGTTTTATATGGTGTCAGTCTTGTCCATAGTTAATGTTATATTTCAGGTACAGCTGTGGTCAGTTCAAATTAGAATTTTTTAAAGTTTTGAACCTTGTGCTCACCATCTCCTTAATTTCTTTAGTTCTGAAGCAATATATTAAAGGGTTGACTAAAGGGGGGAAAAGGCTGTAAAGCAGAATCATAACAATGCGGACATCTGCATTTAAACTAAAACCAAAACTGCTCGCGAGATAATTGAAACAGCGGGGAAAATAATAGAGGCATATGATAAACAGCTGAGGGCTGCAGGTGGAGAAGGTTTTGTATCTCCCCTCCAGGTTTGCTATTTTCATGACTGCAATAATAATGGAAATGTAAGAAAATAATACAAATGTGAGTGGACCCAGCAATACAGTCATAGCTATGATAAAAGTTGCAATTTGGATCTGCCGAGTATTTTCACATGCTAGCTGTACTATTCCAATGTGGTCACAATAACACTGAAAAATTTTGTTTGAGCTGCAATACGACAGAGAGTAGGCCTGTATAAGAATGACAGCCATCCAGGTTGATGGTATAAGCCACGAAAGGCCACACATGATAAGCATGCTGGAGTTTTTGATCAGCGTGTGGTACCTGAGAGGACTACATATGGCTATGTAGCGATCAAGAGCCATTATCATAAGAAGAAAGGAGCTGATAGATCCCAGTAAGTGGACCATGAACATTTGCAAGAAACAGGCATTAAAAGAGATGATTTTATCTTCTGCCCAGTACCGGGCGATGGCTTTGGGCAAGGTGGCTGTAGCAAACACAATGTCTGATAGGGCCAGATTACAAAATATGAGGTATGTAGGTTTTTGAAGACTCCTCTCAGAGGCCACAAAAACTAAAATGAAACCATTCCCCGACACAATGGCGAGATACACAATGAAGAAAAGCGCTGCCACTGGTCCGTAGTACCAGGGCTTAAGTCCAGGGAAGCCCATCAACAAAAATTCGGTTACATTGGTGTAGGGCATGACAAGCCAGAAGTGATGTCAACTGCAAAGCATCAAAAACACAAGAGAAAATTTCACTTAAAAATATTCAAACATTTTATTCATCGCTTTTCTCCTTAAATTTCCCTTTGTGAAACTACGTACTTGGTCATATGAGCATTTAACACACTGGTACAGTAACAGAGTGAAAGACTACAAATGTTTAATGAAGCTTTAAGGAACACTGACTTTCATTCAACCTCTTAATGGAAGATATAGATAAAAAGATCATTTTATTCAGCTGTGCCAAACAATTCACGTACTTCAGGTAATAGGTAAATACTTATATATTCCTTTTTTCTTATTGTTTTCTAATAGTGATACCAGTCCATTTTATTTGTATTGTTCTTACCTGCTGTTGTTGTCCACTGGAGGAACACCTTAGCCTGATCTGTGAAGCTTGCTGTGCGACAGCAAATATTTAAAGGTTGGGTTCTATATCATTAAGAAGCGGGGCGGTCTAACTACTGCATCACCTGACATGAAACCCATAAGGAACCAGTGAAAAGTGACGTGATAATTTAAAAAAAAAAAAAAAGTGTCAGTAGCAGCAATGCAATACAGAGGGCAACGGAGGAGGATAATTTGACTTGCTCCCCTACAGTCTCCGGTTCAAATCCCGACACTTTCTGCAGTGCCCTTAAGTAAGGTACTTACCCCAGAATTACTCCCAGTTTGCATTTTTGGACTTTTGGTCACAGGTTTGAATTACACCTCTTGCCAAGTACTGCTGAACAAGTGTTAAATTGCTATGGTAAAAATGACCCCGCTGTATACAAGATAAAATAATTTAAAGCTCATATTTTAAGTGAATGTGAAGAAAAGTGGCGACTAAATGAATAAACATAAATATGCATGTTGCAGTATGAATACCATAGGGTTCTGCAAAATATATAAATGTAGTGGTCTGCATCTAGCTTACCGATCAAATGAAAATGAGATCCAGGACTACAAACAGGTTTTCATTTATTGGGGAAGAAGCACCACTGTTACTAAGCCTTAGCTGTAATGAAAACTTTAAAAACCACGTTACACTATGAAATGATAGACTAAATTGATTGAATGCAACTGAGCTGTAAAGTTTACATTATTCAAGAAGTGAATTAGGGCAAGCACCAAGTTCAACTTGACTTTTGCCAAGCAAAGAAGGGGAGAAATATGGTTCCGGAGTTGTTGAGCATTTCCTTCTTCATCATATGCTTTTATTCTGGGAGGAAACCCAGGAAGAACATGTCCTGGCATTTTTTACAATTGTATATCTGAAAAAATCACATAAACTCATTTTCAAGACATCCTTATTCTGCTTTTAGATGCAGAAGAACAGAAGTAGGGTATGTCAGGAATGAGCATGCTTTGAAGAAAATTCTTCCAGAACATTTTCTGGTAATCAGTTTACTAGTGGTAATAATGTTTGCATTTCTTTCTTTCAATTTAGCAGATGCTTTTCTCTGAAATGGCATATGTTTGTAAGTCACTGTGGAGAAAAAGAGAAGGCTAAATGGAAGTGCAATTGTGCAGCAAATGTGCAGGTGCTTTACTCTTTCAAGTAATGAGTGTTGAATCACTGAACTTTATTCTTTACAAACAACTTGAGGGTTATAATTTCTCGTATTAGTTCACTTTCAAAGACAGGCTGCCTAAGGTTTTTTTTTGCTACTTCAAAATTATGCTATTTCAGCTCCCAGCTCCCTAAAATACTTGTGCAGGGTTTATTTACAAGTGGTGAGAAGAAACAGTGCCATGGGGGTGTGAAGACAAGTGAACCAGGATACAAGGAGACTTGAATGATTTGGGAAATGTGGAAACATAAACAGTTGGAAATGTGGTGAGTGGAGGACTAATAAGACACTGAAACACCTGGTTGGAGAATAGGGAATCTCTATAGGAGTTGTGCATGGGAACAAGCAGGGGATGGGCACACTAGATCTAAAGGCATTAAACACAAAACCACTAAACTGTGGCACATGCTGGCTGAGATTCTGCTGTCTCACAGGAGACCCTGTCTTTTTTACACACTTGCATGATTTCTACGATAACCTGGTTGTGTAATATAATGACTGACACCTGGTGTGCTGAGTTCTGTTATGTTGACTTGGTTCCCTCCCTCTGCGCTCTGGTGTCAGATTGAGATGGTGACCGAGTATGAAGCACTGGATAAGGAGAGGAGGTGAAAAGCAGCAAGAAAGTGCCAGAAATAGCAAAGGACGGTGGTTCAGCATCAACCACAGAGAGTTTTGGAGGATGCTAAGGAGAAGCGGTGCTCAACAGGGGCTGAGAGCAGGTCCCTGGAGGAGCAGGCCACTGTAAGGACAATGGAGAGAAGTTGCAAGATGCCACATAGTGTGGGGCGTGAGGTCAAGACGAGTAGTCTCCCTGAACCTCAAATAGTGGTGGAAGGTTGCAGTGACTAACCACTATATGTGCCTATCCCAGACAGCCTTATGGGAGAGCACAGCCCTGCAGAATCAGGAACCAAGTCCTCCGAGGCACCTGCAGAGGATGGAAACTGCCATCCTGTTATAGCCCCATTTAAGCTGCACTAGTAATACACGGTTATATTTTCATGCTAAACTATTATTTTTACTTTCATTTCAACATATATTTTCTTTTCTCCAAATCTTTTTTCCAAAGCCGTGTGCAACTCAGAAGGGCATTTTGTCAACAGACAGAGAGATATAAATTCATGCACATGACTGAACCACAGTCACTTAGTCTGGAACCACTGTTTCTGTCGGAACACATTACACAAGTAGCTGCATGTAGAACTGACAGGAAATACATTTTTTTAAATGGATAATGTAGTGAAAGTTTATGGCGCAAATAAAAAATCAGGAAAAAAGTGGGACTGAAAGAGATGTATTCTGAGACCTTTTTTGAATGCTGAGATGTATTCAGCCACTGCGAGCGGATAAATAACACACAACTGCTGATAGACCCCACAAACATCGAGACAATAACAAAAATAGTGTTTTGCAGCTGTATGGTGAGGAGATGTTGTTATAAAGCTAGAAACAATTTTCATTATACATTATGGCTGAAAGTTGGGATTTAAAGATGATACAATAAGGTTTATGTGACTGCCAATGTAAGCTAGATATGTCATAAATCACTGCCTGTATTGCAAGAAACCCAAATTACTTAATTAATAATGTTTGACTGATTTAGAATCCTATCAAACGGGTAGTGACAAACACTTAAAAAATATAAACACGTTACACCTGTACTCCTATAAAGTTCACTGAACTATAAGACATTCAAAGGCACAGCAATACCTTACTTGAATGAGTAGTATTTACATTTCAAAGCACTCCATTTATTCTCACAATGCACACCTCAGAGTATACAGTAACACTAACTGCTATTTTCAGTACCTGCATGACACCTTGGTGGCTGCTCTGTCCACAGAGTTCATGAGATGCTCTGTAGAAATGAAACTGCGAGATGCTACAGTAAACTACAATTACACCTAACACATTTGTACAAACACTTCTTTTGTGTAATTCTTTTGTGTGTCAGTCCCCTTTGTACGTGTGAAATGCTTTGTGGCATACCTTGCAAAGAGTGAAATAATGAAAATAGACTCAAATGAATGCAAAAACAGCTGAGAAAGTCTCTGGCCTACTTGTGATACCAGTTAAAAAGATACCAATGTGTAGTTCAGGCTACAGTGCCTAATTTGGACTTACATTATGTCTGTTTGCTCCTGCCAGCCTCAGCAGACTATTTCTGGCATTTCCTTGACAGTTTTAGACCTGAAAGTGATGAGACTGGGATGAAGGTGAGTGGGTTCAGGCTGGAGGACGTGCTTATTTCCATATGAAGTCCTAAATTGAGTGGTTTGGACTACACTTACAATGCCAACCTGGAATTGTCCCATGAGCAGTGTCCCATTAGAAAGAGGCCCAGAAAGAACAGATTCAGGACTTTGAAAAAGATTAAATGCCACAGGTGGCCTGAAGACACCTGGGGATTAAATAGAAGTAGCCAGAAACAATGGCCATAGAAAGGGAAATCTGGTTTTGCCTGTTCAGGATGATGTCACCAAAACCTTCATAAAGACCAGTGCAACTAAGGTTTGGGTGAACCGACTAATTTACTGTAATACTAAAAATGAAAAAAAATAATTTGGAGTTTTATTATTAGTTTTAAAATCTTAACATTTATTTTAAAAGCACAAAAACAATATTAAGGAAATCATCAGAAAAACTCCATTTTTTTCTTTTATTTTGGCAGTTATTTTTGGAAATGTATTTTTAATGTCTTCATAAAAGATACAGTAAACCTACATTTTTTCTTTTAACTGGCAAAGACTTTGCCATTTGCTGTATCTAAATTTTGCCTCTTCAAATTTTTTCTCAAACTCTGTTTCACTTCTTTAGTCCTGAAGCAGTAGATGAGTGGATTGACCATGGGAGGGAGGAGACTGTACAACACGATGATAGCGATGCGCAAATCTGTGTTGAATGTAATTCCTACATTGCTTGCGAGATACACAAAACAGCGGGGGACGAAGTAGAGGGCTATTATGATGAGCTGAGGACTGCAGGTGGAGAGGGTTTTGAGGCGACCTTGCGTACTGGCGATTCGAAGCACCGCCGCAATGATGGCACAGTAAGAGAATATGATAAAAGAAAGTGGCACCAGTAACACGACCATGGCAAAAATGAGAGCTGGGAAAATATAAGGGGTCCAGTCGGTACATGCCAACGCTGCGATTGAAATGTGATCACAGTAGCAGTGGATGATGGTGTTGGAGGCACAGTACGGTAGGGGATA
>UFQX01001129.1:6070-112664 GCA_900497675.1 Arapaima gigas
CCCCCCCCCCCCCCCGTCGCCCTGTCACCCTGCAGGTACGTCTGGTCATCGAGCTGATCTGGCCCCTCTTCCTCTTCTTCATCCTCGTGTGGGTTCGCTCAACCAACCCGCCCATCTACCAGGAACAGTGTGAGTAAGACGCTGTTTTGTACAGGTGCATGCTGGGATTGTCATTGTGTCCCCGGTGTCCCCCTGCTCACTCTTCCCGAATTTGTGCAGCACTTGCGTAGCATTTTCATCTAAATTTCATTCTTCAAGATGCAGGACATCCCCTTCGCCTGCCCGCTCACTGGCGTGACAGGGTGACTGCGTTTGTTCTCAGGTCATTACCGTAACAAGGCGATGCCGTCGGCGGGCGTGCTGCCATGGCTACAGGGCATGATGTGCAACATTGAGAACCCCTGTGTGAACTCCCCCACCCCAGGAGAGACCCCCGGTCAGGTCAACAACTTCAATTCATCCTTGTAAGTGCGGCTTCCTTCACATGTAAAAGATGGTAATTCGCTCTGATTTCCTCCCTGTTTGGGTAAGGAGTTGCCATCCGTTGCTCTCTGATGCTGCGTTTAGACTTAATGTGTGTTATATTGATAAATTTAACTTCATTTATTTTGCTGATGCTTTTCTCCAAAGCAGCTCACAGTGATTCACCTGTTTATACAGCAGGGTCGTTTTTAAGCTGGAAGCTAAAATATGGGATTTATGTCCCTCCACTGGACGTTCAGTTTAAGAGAAGGAAGAAAGCATTCGGATAACCATCTGTGATGTCAGCATGTCGCGTGTGAAATTGCGGGAATGTAAGGCGTGTTCGTTGTGTTGCCGGTGTTCGTGTGTGACCCCCCCCCCCCACCTCCTGCGTCCAGGACCAGCGGGCTGCTGCAGGAGCTCCAGTCATTAATAATGGATGTGTCCGTCCTTCACAAATACCAGCGGCTCTCGGAAGACCTGCGGCAGTGGCTGTGGCTCCTGCACAGTGCTGGCCCTCAGAATGGTACCGGCGTTTCGCACACACACACACACACACACACACACACACACAGGTTCGTAACTCATAGATGGACGCAGACATGTGCGCACACAGCAAAAAAACCCAGTGTCGGATGTTTGTGTACAAGTGGTTTCTAATCTCTCTTTTTAAACAAACCAACCAGCTCTAACAACCTGCCGCTGTCGCTCACGCGCTGCAGAGGAACCCGCATTATTTACACCGTGATTCGCGTTACAGACTGACATGTTTCTCTATACAGTTCGTTTAGCTGATGATATTCATATTTTCATTAGGAAGCTAATTTCCAAATGGGCAAAGGTGGCTGGGCGGAGGGGACGGAACAACACCTAATGTTAATTTGCATTTTAAGGTCACGTGCTGTAATATCGCAGATTGAATCCATCAGATATGTGGACGGAGGGGTAATTAATGAGGAATATAGTCTGTGCCGCGGTTTTCCTGCGGGTCATTATCCGCGGGGGACACAAAGGGACGAGGACACGCGTGGCTGCGGCACTGATTGCGGATGATTAGAGGAAGCGGGACGCCTTTCCACCCGGAGGTCCCTGAAGTCACGGCAGAGGCGCAGCCCCACGGAGAACTGCCGTCTTCTATAGGTTATGCGCCAGTTGTTGATTATAATAATAATGGGAAGAATACAGGAAGTTAATGCGAGACGAGCTCCGGCAGGACCGCCACGGTCACTCGGAAAATTTGCGGTCCATTTCTCCTATTTAATAAGCACCCGGCAAGTTTCAATTAAATCTAGAAGGCCTTAACTCTTTGTCTCAAGCTTTGCTTAAAGTCTAAAGGTAAATACAGGGAACGTCTGGGAAATAAACCGTATTTTCTCGTGTAGCCTAATGTGAAGCGTTACTGGGATCGGGGAAGCGGTCTCAGGGTTGAGTTACATCGTCATTTTGGCACCTCGCGCTCAGGGAACGGAAAGGACACATCGACTCCGGTCGCCGGATCCTTCCTGTGCAAACGCTCACGTTACACGGAGTTAACAAGCGGCTGCTGCGCTCAACGTGGCCAACCGCGGCGTCTCTACCTCAGCCGTGAAAGTGACACGCGGTCGCTCGACCGCGAAACCCCTTTTTTCAGCTCCGTTGTGCGGCGCGCTCCTCCATGACGTCCTTCCGGCGTCTGAGGTGTCACCCGCAGAACCTCCGGAGCAGGACCTTTCCGGAACCTAACGGTCACCTCCGCCGTCCGTCATTCTCTTCATCTCACAGCACTGAGAACCAGAGCGGCTTCTGACATGTGGACAGATGAATGGGCTGCTGCTGAGATACCGCGTCTGATGTTCACGAGGGAACACACGATGGTATCAGAGGCGAGATGGTTAGATGTGCATGTCAACCTGAAGGATCTGGATGTGCCTTCAGGGCACATTTGCCGAATTTAATGACTATAAGTATGTTTTAGATTTCAGGGGAAAACCAATTTCTTAAGACATAATGCAAAAAAAAAGCATTTTTTTTCCTCCGAAGCATTAAGATGGTGGAGATTCTAGCACCACACGCAGAGGAACATCAGGGTCAAGTTTTGGCGCAGATGGAGACCTGTGGCGACACTCCATTCTGTTTCATTGATTGAACCAGACTGTTACTGTTTGATTTATACATTGATATGTTTCTAAAGCTGTAGCAGATAAACATGACAGGAGTTATGAATGGAGTGTGGAGGAGTTATAAATGAAATCACGAGATGGAGATGGATGAAGTGGGCCCCGTGTGTGTGTGTGTGTGTGTGTGTGTGTCTGTCTGTCTTCAGAACAAAAAAACTTCCAGATGAATCAGAAATATTTCCATGAATAATATTATGTGGGACCAGGCACTGCTTTTGATTTAGGATTCGAACTGCACCTGTACAGATGTTCTGTGCAGGTTTTTAACCCAACTAACGCTACATCTCCCTTTATCTTCTGCTCAGGCCAGTCTGCTCCTCTGAGGAGCCTTTTGAAGGACAATGAGACCTTCACCGCCTACCTAACAAGGACTCTCTCAGTTCCAGCTTCTGCTGCAGACACCGTCATGTCTACAAGGATCCATCTCAAGAAGGTGGGTTAGAATCGGATGGGTGGATGGATACATGGATGGATGGTGCTTTCCCCACTTACCATCAACTGTGAACACTGTGAAACCTATAGGGAAGAGGCTGTGGGTTGTCCAGCACCCATCGCAAAGAGCTCGAGTTGCACTACAAACACGCTGCAGGGTCTCCCACAGACCATAAACACAAGATGTGTACGAAGTCAGTTTGTCATGTGGGGAAAATGAATTTTATTATTCCTTCTGATCGCTTTCTCGACTGCTTACTCTCTCGCTGCATGGCTGCAGAATCAGTTTCCTATGAGCTCATGGGTCACCTATAAATGATTGATTTGCTCCACAGCCCTCAGAGTCGCTGTAACAGTAAGCTGTCCGCTGCAGACAGGTAAGACGCTGCTAATAAAATGCGCATCTTAGATGTGATCGCATGAATGTGATAACAGGGGTTGTTTAGCTACAGAGAACCTGCAGCAAAGTTCTGGCTGCTCTCAGCACTGAACCACAATCGGAGGCCAATATTTCCGTGGTGATGTAGCCCATAGGTGCATCGTATGATACGAGTGCCGGAATACAAGGGCAGGTGATGGAGAATAAAATCAGAAAGCTGAGGAACTGAGGGCGTCTACATACATCTAACAGTTGAGGAAAATATGGGAAAGACCAAACGGTGTCTGTCAGTGGTGTCAGACTTTGCCTCGGCAGGACGAGACCGTTCATTTCTGTCTCGCTGATCTGAGCTCCCGACTGGAGCCTCCTAAGATGGTGTTTGCGCACACAGCTGGTAACGGATCAACGCTGGCCTGTCTGCCATGTTTTCTGGCCATCAGTCGTGGTACCTGCTGGACCGGCACAGACGAGTTCGCGGGTAAACCTGTGTTTTGGCCCGAAGGTGACGGCTCTGAGCGCCGCTGCAGACCTGAACAGCATCGTCTGCAACGAGACGGCCATCGAGGAGTATTTCGGATTCGGATCGCCGTCCGCCAGGGAGACGTTCCAAAACGTGAGCTGCTCCCTTTCACCGCTGCAGCTGAGGGAAGCCCGGGCCGTGGTCCAGCAGAACCTGGACAAGCAGAAACTGGTAAGTCCTGTCACGGTCCATCTCAGTCGCTGCGTCTAGACAAGAGTGTGGGCTTATCCCCAGTGTCCAGCAGCCTGCCGTTTGGGACTCATAATGTCAGGGCTGCTGCTGTTTGTACAGCAGCAAATCAAAATTCCACACGACACAGAAGAATTTCGCAGAATTCATGCTGCAAATATAATTATGGAGGAACTTATTTCTGCTTTGGCTGAAAATAGATAAATATGATGTAGACCCTCTATCATTGTCTGAAACGTAAGTGCTGTGCTGGAGTGAATAAATAGCTGAAAAAGAGAGGACAGGTCTAAAACCCCCAGGTTGAGGAGCACAGATTGAGCCCTGGGGGGTGAGGGAGGCTACCTGCTTCCCCTCCAGGTGAGAGCTGAGGAACAACAGCGACGTGAAGCCAAGACGAGACAGGAGAAAGTGCTCTTTGCTGGCAAACAATAAAAAATTAATCACATTTTGAATTTAAAATGGGCTGCGCTTTGTCATATGTTTTTCTGAGGTACAGAAATGAATATTCATGCGGCAGAAAGGTCAGGAAAGGTCAACGCGAAGGAGGCGCTCTGTGCAGTAATGAGCCGCCGCCTCGGGAAGGCTTGCCGGGCGGTTTGACAGCAGCGCTGTTTTGCTGGGAGTCGCGGTTTTGCTCAAAGACGCCTGCAGCGTCGGTGCCGTCTGACCCACCGCAACCAGACCGAGTGCTCGGCTCTGAAGGCCACCGGTTTGAAGCTCCCTAAACCATCTTTATGTCAGCGAAGGACACTGTGGCACAGCGGCTAGTGCTGGCGTCCATCAGGCTCCAAGGCTGCAACGGTTGGATGAAAGCAGCTCTTTTACTTGACTTTCAAATGAAAAAACGTGTTCCTAAACAAGGCCGACGTGGCCGTGGTCACTGCTCCGAGCTGGTGGGCGGGGCAGCTGCAGCACGGGGGCGGAGCTGAACTGACGGACGGCTCCCCACTGCCCGCCCCACCTTCCCTCGGTGGGATGATGGCAACCAGCTGCTACCACGGGAAGTGGAATCAGCCAAGACCTTTAAGGCGTTTGGTCTGAGGGTGGAGAGAGGAGTGATTTTGGCTGAGTGGTGTGTAAAAGGGGGCTTTGCAATCACACACTTGGAATGTGTTGCACTTCAGTTTATGGTAGATGTTTAACTTGTGTAAGGCAGTTGTTGAGTGTGGCCCTGAGAAGATTGTTATATTTTAAATATAGTACATTTCACATGCATAACTTTACAGGTAAACTGTGTAGAATACATTGACTATTCATTGTTTCCATTCTGTGTATTTACATATGTTACATAAATTGGGGTAACTGGGTTGTGGCTGTGAAGTAAATGAGCTGTGGTTCTTCCATGCAGCTGCTGCCTGGTTTGGATCCTGGCCTCCTGGATAGAACTGCTCAGGCTGTTGGAGCTCTGACAGCAGAGGTGGGTTGATGGGTCCTTAAGAAAAACTGAAAGGAATGCAAGTTTAGAAAGTGTGTGAGATCAAGTCTCTTAGTGCAGGTGTCCAGGTTGCAGCGCACTCCGCTGGTGGCCGCCGCCTCTGCGCTGCACCTCAGGAACGACACGCTCGGCGCCCTCAGCTTGCTGCTCTGTGGAACCGAGGCGGGAATAAACTCCTCTCGGCCGTCTCCCGCAGCCCGGTCCAACAGCACAGGCTCCAGCGAGACCCTGGTGAATCCCAGCGACCCAAACACCAGTAAGTGTCTCTGCTTTACACCCTTGGCGTCCATGTTCGAGCGGCCGGGACTGAGCCGCCGCGTCCCTCTCCAGCCGCAGCCTAGACTTTACACTTTATCACTTATTTTCACAGCAGGAATGTTCATTTTGGGAAGTACATTTTTCAGGTCACTGTGAACCCCAACCCCCCCCCCCCCCCCCCCCCCCCCCCATTTGAATCTCACCCTGAACAACAACAGATGTGCACAGTGGTCTGAGGACCCTGATGTAAGCCACCCCTCTGCCAATGGGAATGTGGACATGTGAACCGCGGTAACGGACAGTGCTGTGCACTGCGTCACCAATCCCCTCCACACTGCACTTGAGGCATCTGAAGGTGAAGATGATGTTGTTCCAGAAAGCAGATGGTTTGTACAGGGTTCTGAGTTTGATGCTGAAGCACATAGGAAGGCCTGACCCTCCCATCCACATGGCTTTGTGTGATGGCGCTGAACAGTGGCGATGAGCCATCAGGTGTGTGAACAGGTGCATTGCAGGACCAGGCTCCTGCACCGCTCTTCAGAAAGATGGTCACGTATATTTAGTCACCCAGTTTGTCACCCCTTGTTGCTGCCTGGGTTGGGGGGGCGTCTCCACGGCTGTTCCTCAAGTATGATCTTTTGTGCGACAGGGTATTTAAATCCACAATGTCCCGCAACTGTGAAGTTTTAACAAATGTCTCCCCCATGTTTGGGCTGGACCGGATTTGCACGGTAACACCTGTTACACCACCGTCGTGTGCAGATTTACTACCGTAAACGGTTCTGGTTTAGATGGGAGGTTCAGTGTGGGCCAGCAGGTGGTGTAGTGGTTGGCATTGCTGCTGTATAGGGCAGGATGAAACCCCACCTCCTCATCACTGTACTTGGCCTGAACTGATAGGGTAAAATTTACTTGGCAGAGTAAGGAACAGTGTAAATCACCTTGAAAAGCACGTAGGACTAAAACATCTCCTGGGGCCTGCAGAAAGTTCTGTTTCTTACACCTGTGAGCTTGGCCTGAGGGCCCAGGGTCCCTGGTTTGGCACCGCCATCAGGGCAGCGGTCGGACCTACGGGCATCTCACTGGGGGGTCCGCAGACGCCTCGGTGCTTGTGATTAATTACAAGCGTTTATGAGAACTATTTTCCCCGTTTACTCTTCGGCAGATGCCCCACTGTTGCACGTAACAGTCTGTCCATTCAGATAGAAACTTCAGCTGGAGGTCGAGGAATGACCTGCCTGGCTGTCGTGTGCCACACAACACACTGAGCTCCGTGACGTTGGCTCTGGAAAGCCTTCAGAGGCTCGTTCCTGTCGCGGTGGAAAGAACCACTGCGGGTGAGACCTCCCTCCTGCCGGTGGAGCGCCTGCGCTGCACCTTCTGAACGACGGCGAACTTCACACGCTGGCCGCGTGCCGCCTTTTCAGCCGGTCACTCGGACCACCGTAGATGAGGGTAAAGGCTGGATTTTTAACAGCGGTTTCTAAAATGTACAAAAGAAGAAGAAATGTGGCGATTTTGTTGTCAGGTCAGAAGTAAGTCTCTGGGTTATTTTGGATCCCAAATTGGGTTTTAAATCACATTGTTAGGTTATATAACCTAAGTGATTTTTTTTTTTTTTGTCATTTAGATCATTGGTTCTGTCTGGTTTGCTAAATGGGAGCATAAGGAGTCGACTTAGAAAATATTGCCGAACATTTTAAGTTGAAGATGAGACTCTGCATTTCATCACTCCTGTCTGGAGGACAGCAGCTTCTTGTTCATTTCAGAATTTATTTTCCACTGCACATACACACACACACGTTGTATTTCTCGATGTCCCCCTGTGTAAATCCAAAAGGCAAATATAAAACTGTAGCTCTGAGGTTTGTGTGGCTCCAGGACATAAATGTCTTCAGAAGAGTTGAAAATGTACTGTAATCTGAACATGTGATGCTGTTTAAAAATATTTATGACCTTTGTGCTTTAAAGATTGCGGCACAGAGCCCCGGCCTGAGACAGGGGGAAACGGCAGACTTTACTGTGACAAAGATGTATTACTGTTTGCTTGAAAGGTGTGTGTGAGTTGTGCTGCTCCGCCGCCATCTGTTGTTTACGCCGCCTGTCTGCTGGGGACGTGGGGCTCCGTCACACAGCGAACGCCGCTAATGAACACACACTGTGTGTTTGGTCTCCTCTCAACCTGCTTCACTGGGTGAAGGATGCTTGTTACCTCCATGCTTCCAAAATAGCTTTTTATTTCTTTTTTTTTTTTTTTTTTTGCATCCCCTCCTGTGTATTTAATGACGAAAATAAGCCAAGAAACAAATGGCTTTTTGTAGGTCAGGCAACCAAATAATTGCCTTCTAATTACCATGAAAGCATATTAATTGCAAACTATCTGGCCAATTATTTTATTAGTGGCACATTTTCCCCACCGCCGTACGTGGCTGGTGACTCGGATCCAGCTGGACCGAGCGCCGTCCGGCAGCGAGGCGTCGGTGAGCGGTCAGGGGCTTTACGGCCGCACCTGGGCCCCCGAGGGGTCTCCCCCGCTCAGCTGTGGCGCAAAGCACACCGACTGCTGACCTTAATGACCGAGGTGTGGTGGGTTCAGGTGGCATTTCCACAGGGTGTGTGTGGGGCATGGTGACAACTGGCATCTTCTTAAACCCCCCCCCCCCCCCCCAAGGCAGCATGTGATATCATTGGATGGTGGTTGAGCTTTAACTTCTAATATCAATGTGGGCTTTCTCACTGTGAGCTGTCACCCCCCAGACACACCCCTGACTGTCCTTGGACTGTTTGCACCGACGGACGAGTCGGGAGTCACCGTAAGGGGGTCGGGCCCCTCGGTGTGGGGCAAACGCACTACGATGGTGTGTAAGAGCAATAGTCGTGTAACCTGCTCCCAGTGCAGCGCAGCGGCCCCTCGCTTCACCTCCACTATTGGGACCAGAAGTCTGGTTGTGGCTCGTTTTGGTCAGAATTCCACTCACGTTTACCATAAGTCACCATCAATAAGGAATACAGATGTTCCTCACTTTATTTACCTGCTCAGTCCTTGAATATTAAGGTATAGCTACAATAATTGTCTGCGGTAGTTTTATTAATGTTTTTAGGAAATCGATATCGTCTTTCCTCCGGCTCCTGTTTAGTGCTGCCTGCTGAGAGATTCGCTTTGTCTTGTTGCTGATCGCTGCTACTGAGGACCGGTTGCTGTAAGGTGGTCCCAGGCGCTGTCTGGGCGCTCTTTGCTGCCGTCTGCCGCCGGGGAGGGCAAACGCGCCTCCGCAGACAGAAACTAGTTAAATGGAAGAAATGCAGCGAAACACTGGAGGAGAGATCAGGCCCTTCAGGAAGGGACGCCCGTTTTAGTGGGACAGCGGCGCACGATGCATCTTGACACCGTCTTGGGTCCCTCTGCGTCGGAGCACGGATCTCAAAACGGGACGAGCTGTAAATCTGAGTGGTAACTAACATGCATTTTATTCTAAGTGTTGGCAAGGTGTGGACAGGTGAGGGTGGGGGCGGGGGTGCGGTGGGTTAGACCTGGTGCCCACAGAGCCAGCTGACTGCATGAAGGCAGGAACCGGCTGATTTGTTGCCGCATTAATAGTTAATTGTCGAAGCTCTGTTTTACACACTATCCTCTTAGTAATACGCTTTGAGCACAGAGATTAATCTGAATATTCTCACTCGGAATGTCCAGGGTATTATCTTCTCTGAGCTGTTATATGACTCACTTATCAGTTTCGACACTGACTGTTATTTAATTTTTTTTATTGCTTTACCATTTATTCTAATTTCACTGTTCTGAGTCGTGACATACGGCCTGTGTGATATACAGCGCTTAAGGTTTTCCTGTCTTTTGGTTATTCTTATGAAAGTACCCTTTCTGGGGAACAATTCTTTTTTTTTTTTGGGTTCTGTATTCTTTAATGTTTTAATACTGCAGTAGCAGACGTGAGGACCGTTGGAGGATATTGGTTTTCCGCTGTTATTGGAGGCAATATTAGTTTTCACTGACCAGCCCTGCTCTTATTGTCTGTTTTCTGGGAACTTGCCCTTCATTCTGGATTCCTCTCAAATAAGATGTGAGCTTTTCCCAAAATCTCCTATGAAAACATCTCCAGTGACCTTGGTGCTAAAGTTTGGTTCCTCTTAATGTCTAAAGTAATTCCTTTTCTTTGGAGGCTGAAGAAGCCCCCTTCGGAGTGCATTATTATGTATTAAGTGTGTTTCAGGCCTTTAACATTCACTGGCTGCTTTCCATCATTAGTTTTGACTAATAATGAATCTTCTTTATGACGCTCAGATGTTTAATATGCTCATATTTGCCCACACCAGGCTTCTGCCAGGTCCTCGATGCCTACCTGCAGAACGTCCCTGCTCTCCGCTACGTGTGGAAGACCTTCCGCCCCCTGCTGCGGGGGAAGGTGCTCTACACCCCGGACACTCCTGCGACACGCCTGCTGATAAAGGAGGTAGGTGAGACTCCTGCTTGCTCTCAGCTGCCTCGCTGGGATCAAGTCCCTCCTCAGGCTAACTTCTTGTCACCATTTTTGCCAGAGATGTTGAGGTTGGGAGCCACACAGTCAGGTCCGATGAGGGTAAGTGGGAAAGACTTGATTTCAGGGTCAGATGTGTGCTGATGATAAAACAGGCGAGGACCATGTAACCGACACGAGCGTCCTGCCATGGGGGGGGGGGGCTGTCCTTGCAGTGGACATTTGAGATGTCTGTCAGGAAAATCCCAAGTTCCACACAAAATGCCTTTGTAGGCGTCACCCAGTGCTGGAACTCGTTCATCAGCATTCATCCCTGTTTTGGGACAAATGAAGTCACTTGAGTTCTTGACCCGTGAACAACAGATTCCCAGAACGTCCCAAAGACGAGGGACACCATGTTGACAACACCACGCCACCAGAAGCTTCTGAACTTTTCTCGTGCAAATCTTGACTCATTTTAAATAAGTTTATGAAAGATACATATGTAGGTTACACTCGTATTAGTGAGGGAGGAAAAAGGCTGACAGAACCGGAGCACGAGGGCAGAGGAGCAAAGCTTAGTGAGGAAACCGTCAACGGCCACGTTTTTGTTAGGTCACGTTAGGGGGGCCACTTGGACTTGCGAGGGGTGGTTCTCCCCGGCAACACTGCCTCTTCCTGGCGGGAAGTTGCTTTCGACTCGGATGCACGTGCGAAGAGCACAGATAACAGCGGCCAACACGCGCTTTGATGGCGGCGGAGCGGCGGGAGGACAACATCAAAGCGCCTGCGTTTGCTTGCAGACGTCTCTAATATATTTTCCTTATGAGATTTACTTTTTGAAGTCGACATGGAGTTGAGCACTTCATCTCTCGCCCGATTGTGTCTGACTCAATATAATAAGTGTGGCTGTGCAGCAGGAGAACCTCCTATGCCGTGAGGTCGGTTGTTTTAATGGGGCGCCCGGCGAGGGGCCTGGTGAAATGAAGGTCGGGGAGCCTTAACAGTGCCGCCGTTCAGGGCACCTGGACGAGGACGGACCCAAACGCCTCCTGCCGAAAGGCCTCGGGACGGAACTGCTGGAACACATTTCCTGCAGTATGTTTAGAACAGCTGAGATTCACAACTAGTGCAAAGCTGTCGGGGGTCCGTAGGTTGAGTGGCGGTTAGAAACCTCACCTTGCGAACAAAGGACCCTGATTTTAATCCCACCCCAAAGAGCCACTTACTTTTAATTGATACAGCAAATATTACACTGCTGTACAAACCAGTAAAACGCAGGATCTGTGTACGAAGGAACGTCACCCGCGGTGGCCTTCAGAAGAAATAACAGGTCTGTGTAGGCTAGAGTATCTGAGGACTAACAGCTGGTAAACGTGGTAATGCTGCCAGGTACATGAAATAAGCGTGTTTTCTGTTACTAAGACCTGTGCCATTGTTCCTCAGGCAAACGCCACTTTCCAGGCCCTCGGCCTCTTTGGCGAGCTGCTGCCCATGTGGGAGAAGCAGAGTCCCAGGCTGTGGGGTCTTCTGCAGGACGGCCGTCACGCCGCTGCCTTGCAGGTAAAAGCCGAGCGGAGCCGAGCGCTTTGGTTCCTGCGGACAAACTGGTGTTTTGCTGGGCAGCGACAGCGCTTACCAGCAGGGGGTAGGAGCCCAAACAAATTAACGTTTCCCTTTTATTTCCCTCCTGCCGTTTCTGTAACTCTGCTGTATATCGATCTCTCCCCTTTATTCATGTTTCATGCTCCAGCCCCCTGTTTTATTGCAGCGTTGCAGGTTCTCAAATCTGTATTTGGGTGGGGGCAACAGGAGGGTGCCTTCAGGGACTTAAACTGCTGACCTCCAGGTCTCCGCCCCTGTCTGACCCTACCTGGTTCCCTGGTGCCCCGCCCACACAGACCCCCACTGGTTTCATGCTGTGGTTCTAAATACAGCCGGGGAATGAAGATTAATCTGTTGGCGATGAAAAGGGGTCCGTGTGGGTGTCTAATGTCGGGCCGCTCAGTCTAATTACCTCCACCGGTTATTATTACAATTATTATAAACAACTATAATTATCATTTTATATGTAGCCATCGTGCAGGTTTTTTCAGGGCTGAGGAATGTGCTCTCTGGAAGATGCAGCACCTTTGGGGGGGAGGGAGCTTCATGTCACGTGGTTCACGAGTGCAGCTCGGATACAGGAGTGTGGTGGGGGGTGATTCCATACTCGGTGGTTAATCTCAGCCAGGTGCCCGTGAGGAGATTAACCCAGAATGGAGGGGAAGTGTTTGTCCCACCCACTTGTCCTCAGCCCCCCCCAGCAGCTGGGGAACCAGCCAGTACTATTTAAATCCAGTGGGATGTTGGCTTCTGTTCCTCGAAGAAGCCCTGCTGCTGAACCGACACTGTTCAAGGTTCAACAAGGAACCAGTGTTGAGCACATCCAGAACAATGAGGGACAATGAGGATGTGCTGGAACACAGCCGGTGACAATGAGGGACTTTGAGCAGGTGACTGATGCCACCCAGATTAAAACAACTCGCGTGCAAAACAGCAGAACGTTGAATGGTGCTGTTACCAATGCTGTAACTGGCACGTATTATTTCAAAAGGCGCAAAGTAACGGTCTTAAAAAATCCTAATAAATGAATAACGTGTAACAGACTCTACAGCTGGATTCCTTTCAAGTCCCTTTTTTGAAATTAGTTTTTGTAGTTTAACGGTTTTTATGTTGGTCAGTGAGATGGGAGGCCGACAAGCAGCGACGCGCCATACAGCACTATGCAGAAGGGTGGCGCTCTCATGACTGACCACGCTTAGGGTGATAAACACTGGAGGTGGAACCAGAGATGAGGACACCTGAAAATGCTCACCTGTCTGCTGCCTGCTCCACCCCAAATGGTCCAAACGGAGGCCTGTCACCGCAAGACAATTTAAATGAACATTGTTACAGTAACTGTGTCACTGTCACTCATTGCTGTCTGCGGTTCCTCTCTCCTCAGCTCCCCCTGCGGGCCCAGCAGGATCAGTCCCGGGGGGGGACTTGGTGTGTGTGTGTGTGTGTGTGTCAATGTAAGCTGAAGTACAACAGTGCCATCTAGCAGAGGGTGAATGAGGGTGGTGCTTTTTCTAAGGGTTAATGAGTTGGTGGCTCAGAGGGACAGACAACAGCCACACACACACTCACACACCTCTCTGTGTTCTCCTGCAGGCCCTGCTTCGAAACCCCACATTTACCGCGGCCCTGAACCAGCAGCTGAACGCCACAAAGTTGACGGCGGAGGCGCTGGCTGACTTCCTCTACAGTGGCCCCACTGAGGAGCGCCCCCAAGGGGCACCGGCCTATGACTGGCAGAACACCCTCAACAACACTGGCAGTGTGCTGCAGACGCTGGCACAGTTTGTGGGGGTGCGTCAACCTACTCCTCAAACACCCCTCTTTACATCTCGACATTCTCTTCCCTGCTTAGAAGTCTTTGTTAGACTGGTGCTGCCTGGCGCAGCCCTTGAAGTGGCTGATTGAAGTGGTCCATCGTGGGGGGTGCGGTGCCCCTTCAGGTGTGTCTGTGTCTTTGCCAGCTTGTTTGCAGATGGCAGGAAGCAGCATCCTAATGCAGTGAGAGGTGCCCCCTGGCGCCCTGCTCTGCCTACCAGAACCCTGCCCTGCATCCTTATCCGGACCCCAGTCTCACAGCATTTCGTTACAGGACGACTGTGACCGGTCGTGGGGTCGAGATCGGAGGCAGAGCCGAGTTGACAGGCTGATGCTCAGCACCGCAGGGGTCTTTACTACTGTCTAATAGAGTAGTTCTGTGATCTCTGCCCCCTGGGGCATGAAATCCTCATCCTCACCAGAACTCCTGTCTTCACAGGGCAGGCAGGGTTTGAATCCCCCTCCTGCTGGAGTGCCCTACTTGAAGGTACCTACCCTGGAGTAATGCAGCGGAAATAACCCCCTCCCCCATATAAAGGGGAAAACCGGAGTTAAACGAATAAACAAGCAACTCATATCTAAGTGGCGGTTCGGCCGCCAGAGACGGACGGCTGCGTGTAAAGCAGGTGCTGAGCGACACTCCGCCGGCCACGTTCGGCAGTGGTGGATGAGGTCCAGCAGGTAATGAAGAACTGCTTGTCGGAGCAGCAGTGGACACCTGGAGACCAGTGGTCGGACACGGCCGCCACTGTGGGGGGGTCAGCAGCCACAGTCCCAACGCAGGAAGCAGCTCCTCGCCAGCTTTAATCTCCACTGCTCTCGGTCGTGCAGCTCTTCTGGACGCCTTTTCTCTCTGCTCGGTGTCTCTGTTTTGGGGTGGGATTAATAAGTAATTTGTAGCTGGAGGCGAGTGACCCCCCCCCCCCCCCAGGCAGGTTGCAGACTGGGAACTGAGGGGACTGTGGGCTGTAGGAGTGAGAAAAGCCTTGCAAACAAACACAGCAGCTCTTCAGCTCACAAAGAAAATCAGAACTGAAAAAGTGCTTGTTTCATTTATGACTTTGAATTTGCTTTAACTGCTAAATCATTCAGTAAAAGGTTTATAATAAAGATGTCCTGTTTATGAGGGCGGTTCTGTAAAAAGTATATATTTTAAAAGTAGAATGATGAAAATGCTGGCATCACAACTCCTGTTCAGGGCAGACTGTTTGCGGATTCATTGTGTGCGACAATGTTGCTCGTCTTATCGATCGCCGACCCTCGGGAACAACAGAGCTGGGAAGTGAGCACTGGGGAAGTGAGTTAAACGGAGGTGAACAGTCTCACTCGGTGCTCTTTACCGCCGTCTGGCCGCTGGGTGGATAAACGCAGGTAACCTGTGACCCTGTAGGCAGACAGTGGTGAAAACACGTTTTCCAAATTGCACAGCCTTGCCTGGCTGTGGGTGGTGGTTGTCACTCCTGTTTTGTCAGTGTAGCCCACGATTAGGGGCTCCTGCATATGGAAAAGTACACAAATAAATGACTAAATAACAAATAAACCTTTCAGAATTCAGGACAAGTGGTTGAGCAAATCTTTTCTCCTGAGTGTGAAAAGGAGTTTTGGATGTTTTGCTCTTTATGTTTGGATTGTGAGAACAATTAGAAAAGTGACAGTGCAGGAATAATCGATCATAAGAGGGCCGCGTGGCACGGATGAGATTCGACTGGATGCACCTCCTTTGTACAGCTCTAATTGCTCTGGGGGAGATTTACAGACTTGCAGGAGATTTATGGCCACTCGGAGTCGCGCCGTTCCGCCGGGTGACACGCAGTTATGGATGATAATGAAAGGAACTGGGCTATTGATTTGGTTTTAAAGTTACAGAGAAGCTGACTTGCTGGATGCTGTTATTCCAGGTACGGCACCGTAAAGCAGACGAGTGTGCGGCGGACACCTGTGGGCCCGTGATAAAAGGCCGGCATCACAAAAGCACTCAGTACTTGAAACTAACACTTTCTCTTTGTGCCGAGCGCCTGATGAACGGCGGAAGTCGGCAAAGCACGTCCCCCGACGCTGTCTCTCCAGCAGCTTTAAAGTCTCCTCAGACTCAGCCCCTTCTCTCCCGTGTGTGGCAGTGCTTCGATCTGGACAAGTTCGAACCCGTGTCCGACGAGGGCCGCCTGGTGGAGAGGTCCAGGAAGCTCATCGAGGAGAACAAGTTCTGGGCAGGAATTGTCTTCCAGGACGTGGACCCTGCGGCGAGCCGCCCTCCACCTTTCGTGAAGTACAAGATAAGGATGGACATCGAGGAAGTCGAAAGGTCCAACAAAGCAAAGGACAGGTGAGTGTGGGACCGGACCAGCCGAAGGGTTAGGGTTAGGAAAATGAGCTGGAGCGAATGAGGTGTGCTTGTTGCGGCTGCTTCTTGATGTTGCCCATCACCGTGCCTTTCGCGCACGTGCCGTCCCATCGGGGCTACAGCCGCTCCGCCCTTCTCCAGCGAGGCACCGAGCCGAAACGCACCTCGCAGGCGTGTAGGACCTGTCTGGTGAGGAAGGGAGCTGAAGCACAACTCAAACTAATGACCTGGATATAGAACGTTGACAGTCCAACAAGTGAACTCAAAGTTTTATTGGTGCAGCACAGTAATCTTTTATCTCGCGTTGTTTGACATCAAGGCAGCGTCAGTGTCTTTAAGGCTTTTTAAATGTGTCCTTTTAAGAAAACGGATGCAAGTTTCCATTTGATCCGAGGACGGATTGTTCACCTGTTCCTCCTGCGTCCCCAGCCGGACACCAGCGTGTCACCGCTGGGCCCGCGGGGCCGACAGCTCGGCGTTTGTCGTGCTGCTCGGAGGATTGATGGCTTGTGTCCCCCCCCTGCAGGCTGTGGGCCCCTGGCGCTCGTGACAACCCCTTCAACGACCTGCGCTATGTGTTGGGAGGCTTTGTGTACCTGCAGGACATGCTGGACGGCGGCATCATCCGCGTGCACACCTCCCAGGCGCAGCCCCTCGGCCTGTTCGTCCAGCAGATGCCGTATCCCTGTTACGTGAACGATGCGTAAGTGGGGTGGGGGGGGGGGTCGCTCGACACCCGTGCGTCCCGGAGGAAACTTCTGGAAACATTTCCCTCGTGTTCTTCTTTGTCTGGTTTTTATTTTCGGCAGAGCAGCCACTCAGGAAGAACATAAAAGGTCCCGACTCATTAAAACGGTTTCACTGCGTTCAGACTTTAAGCCCCATTATTTAATTCTGAAGAAGCGCAATTATGAAAACAAAGCGGAAGAGCTTTAAAGAACGGGAGGATGCGACACAAAAGGAGACGAAAGTGGATTAAAGTGAGGCGAAGTCGGCCGAGAGCGAACGTGTCGCCGGCGTCTGGATGCCGCAGCAGCTGCCAGCTGATTTTCTCAAGTTTTATGCGACACAAACGTCAGACTAATTGGGGACGTATTTGTCGCGACGCCTCGGATGCTGTTCGGAAGGAAATCAGTTTCTCAACGTGTTGCCAACGTTTTAGGAACTTGACGGTTAGCAGTAGCTAAACGGGCAAATATCCAGCGTGCAAAGCGAGAGATGACTCGGGCAACTGTTTAAATGATGTATTAGAAATCATCCCATGTTGGGAGTGGAAGGGAGCCGCTCCCTTTCTCTCTTCTGGGAGTTTCTCTGCAGCTCAGCTTTTACATCTCGCTGCGTTCTGGCATGGAGGCAGAAACAAGACTCTCTGTGCGGTTCCCAAATTTCCAGGTAATTAAACTCTGAGCCCTGCGGAGCGACACGAGCATTAAGTGACAAATAATTATAACAGGTACATGAAGCACAAATAACGCTGTCAGCAAAATACGTCGCAGGACGGGACTAAATACGTGTCCGGCTGCCTAATTCACCCGCGCCGTCGCTTCGATTCGCAGCCCGTGTTACGCGGGGGGGGTCATCGGACATTTATAGTCGGTCGTCTTTTGAGAGCAGCCGATCGGTGTGAAATCGCTGGATTTCAGTCTTTTTCTTCTCGTCGTTCAGATGATGATGAATAGTCTTGTACACATGAAGGCCCCACAGGAGGGGCTGGAACCGACCCCCCTCACGCTTGTGTGTCGGCTGCGGATCTGCCCCTTCTGCTCAAAGCATCGCCAGGAAGAGCCTGTGGAAAAGCAGAGATGGTTCAAAGTGGATGACTTTCTTTTAATCCCACCTCTGGCTGTAGCTGGTACTTACACTGATTTACCCATAAAGGGGTAATTTTGCCCGTAAATTACAGCTGGGTAATTTTTACTGCATCAGTTCAGGTTAAGTGGCACCAACCTCTCAGAGTAAAGAGCTTTGGAGAGAAGAGCGAGATGAATGATGGCCAGTAATAAAGAGAAGAGGGGCGATGAGGGACAGTGTGTTGTACAGAGTCACTTTATGACTTTAACCCCGGTGGTCAAGTTTCACACGGCTTCTGGCGACCTGACGGCCCTGTTTGCACGGCGCCCTGACCCAAAAGCGTGCGGCTCCTGCAAAGGGAGCGGAACAGACAGGTGCCGCAGCCACCTGCTACCCGAGCCGCTTTGTCCGCTTCCTCGACCGACCGAACCGGAGCCGCTCGACGACCCCCGACGTGGCCGTAAATTATTGACACTCGCAAACCGCTATTTCGATTGTAAATAATTGAGGGGCGGGAGACGGGCCGTGACGCGCGGCGCCTTTCTGCCGATTGTTCCCGCCGCAGCTGATGGAGACGCGCTGCCATTCGTCACGGCCGCGGACGCCTCATCTGAATTTAAAATGTAATTTAGGAGCCGAGAAATTTTTATATGTTGCTAAATACTTGTTCATTAACAATTTAAGCGTGTGCTTCACAAGGGTAAAGAAAAAAATGAATTAATACTAATATATTGTTTAAAGATGGATGGAATACATACCTCTGCATTCATTTTTAATTTCCCATAATAAAATTAATTTCATTGTTTATATGTAAATTGCAAGAATTTTGCTTCTTCCTAAAATATTTATGAAATACAGCAAAATATTTACATTAGTACTGTGTATTTAATGAAATTTATTACAAAATAGGCAGTCGGAATGATTAAATTAGGGATCTGTAAATTAAGTTGCACCGTCGTAGTGAAACTCACCCCCTTCCCCGACTTATAACACAGAATTAGTTAAATTAAAACAGCAAGAGTGAATACATATTTAAAGTGTTTTGCAAATACAAATAAACTTTGTGTGGGGGGTGTACACAGGTCACCTGACTCCTGGTCATCTCTCTCTCTTTCTCTCTCTCTCACACACACACAGAGTACATTTTATAGTCACACCCGTGTGGGTGGGTCACTCTGAGGGGTAAGTGGGAAACGTGTGAATAATGAAAACGGCAGCTATTTTGCACTTTTCCTTTCATTATACACCAGAGGGTGGCAGGTTGTGTGTGGTCTTGACCCTGGGTCTGGACCCCACTTCAGGCTGAAGTGCTCAAGGGCACCACCAAGATCAACCTGAAATGATAGTGAAAATCACCCAGCTGTATAAGTGGTAAATCACTGTAAAGCTGACTGTGTATTAATAACACACTGATGCTAGTGGCAACAGCCTCATTTCTGCACAACACTAAAAAACACACAACACCGATATGTGCGTTGGTTTTACACCGTTTACCACAGGGTGACGGTGGTGCGGTAAAGCAGAGGCCAGTGGGTGCCAAAGGGCAAGGTGGCGCTGCGGAAGGCTACGGCTAGCGCTTCATTACCATGTGTTTACAGCGCTGGGGATCAGAGGTCCGCAGTTACCGAGGACAGAAGGTCACGTTAACAAGACCGCCGACTTTGGACCGTCTCTGCTTTTCATGCAGTTTTTTAATTGGTAATGGACCTGTAACGAAGGACGACGACCACAGCAAACGGCACCGTGTTTCCACAGCGTGTCGCTTATGATGTCACTAGCAGTAAAACCGTGGCACAGCAGTCAGTGTCGCCGCGCAGCCTCAAGGTTCCCACCCAGCGGAAATTACCCCCTAAATCAGTGTAGGTAGCTCCACACGGGAAGAAGCGCCCAGTAGAGGAATAAACGTGAAGGTGATGAGGTGCTGCAGGGAGACCTCGTGTCCACAGCGTCCCCCGCAGCAGCCTGGACAGAGGGCCGCGCTCGCCTGCGACCCCCTGGGAGATGTCGAGCTCAGCCTCTCGGTCTCCCCCGGTGTCCTTGCCTCCCGTTCCCCGACACCTGAGTGTGCAAAAATCACTTTTATTTTATCATCGCTTCTGCCCGAAGTTTATAGTCTTTTAGCACGGCTGACCTGTCCGATTTATTTGTGCTGAAATGTTGTGCGGATCCGTTTTATTTGTCTTCACTCGACTGCTGGGGAGGAGGGACCCGTTAAGCTGCTGTGACATTTTGCTGGCTTTATGAAGCGTGTTTATTAGTATCGTTTTTGTACATCAGCGGCATAAAACGATACGTTGTGCTGGCCGTGATCGGCATAACTCGGTGGCTTTTCGTAAAACACCCCCCGGCATGCTGGCCTTCGGGGGGGGGTGTGCCCCGAGCCCACACATCTCAGCCCGCGAAGTGGGGCCCGTCGCCCAGCTGGGGTTTGGACCGGCCCCCCCGACTGGATCGTTTCTGCCCGTGTCTCAGGTACAGGGATAGGGACCCGGCCACTGGTGTGAATTCTCGGGGGAGGGGGGGGGGCAGCTTGGTTCCTATAACAGACACCCTGTCGCTGTTAAAAATACACCCCCTCCCACTCCCCTGACCCAGCCAAGCGCTGCCACACCGTGCAGTGTATCACTAAGCAAACACAGGGACCGGAAGGTGCCAGGTTTAAGTCCCAGTTGGGTCTGAACCTGAGGACTGCAGCTGTTTTTACCTGCAAAACGGGGCAAGAGCATAAAGTCTGATGTATCCGACCATATGGTGGAAACGGCATGATGAGGAGAGGAGGTTTAAATGTCCAATTTACTACATGTTTACAGGGAGCAACATACTGCCTGCTTGCAGCCAGGGTCATAAAGGAGGTTTGGGGGGTTTCTTATACCCATCGTCCATGTGCCTATGTTCTGACCACACAGTGACCGTGTACTGACCCTGCCCTGACCTCCCGTCACCCCCCCCAGCTTCACCCCCAGCATCGGGGGCATCCTGCCCATGTTTCTGGTGCTGGCCTTCATGTACTCGGTGTCCGCGATCATCAAGGGGCTCGTGCTGGAGAAGGAGCTGCGGCTCAAGGAGGTCCTGCGGGCAGTGGGCGTGCGCAACGGCGCCCTCTGGTGCGCCTGGTTCATCGAGAACATGGTGCTGCTCGCCGTGCCGTGCGCCCTCATTAGCGTCATGGTGAAGGTCAGTGGGGACGCGACCGGCCGCTCGCGGTCTCCACACTACAAAGCGCTACAGGGCCAGGGGCTCGACCGGCTTGGCTGGGCAGCGACTCTGACAGGTGGAGCGCTGGGATGTTTGGACGTTGGGGCCAAAGCATAAAGTAATGATGTATATTGATGTTATAAGGCAGTGTGAAGTTACATTAACAGGGATGAACACGATGTATCCCGCAGTATACCTTACCGTGCCGCCATATCCACATCACGTGCTGTGTGAGAAACCGTGATGTTATGAAGTGTGCCGCCAACAAGGAGGCCTGTTTTGTCTGGTCTGAACGCTCGAGCGCTTTGTGGTGTGACGGCCGTTGGCCCCCCGTGGTGATGCTAACGCTAAAGTTTGATTGAACTCCGATTCCTCCGCCTCTACTCATTCTGGCTGGTTAAATCCTGAAGGGGGCTTCAAACCGCAAATCAGCGCCGACTTGATCCTCCCTGCTACCCCTCCCCTCGGCGGCGCCGGCTCTCGCCTCCCTGTTTTCCACCCGGCTGCCAAAGGCTTTTCAATATAGGGATCGATAACCAAAAGTCTCCTTCTGTCTTCTAATCCGGTCACAACACACATTTGTTTTAAAGACAGAAGAAGGCGGCGTCTCGCAGGCTGTTCCTCAGACTTGGCCCTTGCTCGACTCGCATGGACAGACACACACACACACACACACACACAGAGGTTGCAGTGAGCTGTTTTCATCAAGAGGGCTGTTTATGGCGTATCATTCAGCAGAAAAAACGTCGGCCGCGATTGACCACGAGGGCTCCTGACCCGGTCGACTGCTCCGCACGCTGCTTATAAAGGATCCCACTTGACAGCTGCTTGTCCAAACTGGTTGTTATCACTGTACAGTGTCACTCCCTACTTCACATAATTGTCATAATTTGCATAATAGTCCCTCGTACCCTGCGGTCCCATTAGGCTCATTAGACATCAGGCTAAGGTAATTTTGCCAAGATGTGGTACAATAAACAGGGGTATAAAAATGTAAAAAAAAACTGTCATTTTATCTATTTTTGTGTGAGTAGTTTATTAAAAAAGCAAAGATTTAAGTCCGAAGAACCCAGCGGATAGAGATGATTAAGACTGGTCGTACTGATGAGACAAGACCCCCCGTGGATGTGTGTGGGGGGGGACCCTTAACCTCAGGTTTGATCGAGTCAGTTCCTCTGCACACCGACAGCAGGCGACTCTCATTTCACTTGGCGGTTTCAACAGGGATGCTGCTGCTTGGCCTTTTTTAAGCTCTTCCGTGTCATTTGTATGTTTTATATGTTATAAGTATAATTCAGCATGTAATTTATATAGTTTAGAGTTGGGTGCGTTAATAAAAATAGAAGATTTACTGAATGTCTAGATTAAAGATAACTAAAATAAAATGGCAAAAATTAGAGATGGGCCAGACTTCCCATATAGTTTGTGCAAAGTTTGTGCAGTTGAGTCTATATATATATATATATCACACACACACACGCATGCAACTTGAATGTGTGTTGAGAAGTACAGGTAGATTCTTATCTACCATCAGGGGGGTTTCTGATTGGTCCCAAATTCATTGTGCAGCCTGAGAATGAGCTCAAACACCCAATCTCAGTCATACACAACTATCTTGAGCAACAGACGGTCTGGTCCCCACAGAGCCCTCATCTCAACATGATCCAGTCAGTCTGGGAGGACATGCAGAGACAGTCAAAGTGTGCAGAAGAACTGTGGCCAGTTTGGAAGAACCTACCAACCTCCACCTTAAACTGCATGCAAGTTTGCATAAGAGAATTGATGGTGTTTTAAAGGCGAAGGGTGGTCCCACCCAGTATTGATCTGACTGAGGTTTTTTTGTCTCCTGCACTTTTTAGAAGGTTTATTGAGTAATAAGTATTCATGGCATTATTTCTGGAACCATCCTCGCTTTATAGCATTTTTCCCCCACAGGTGCCTGAGACTTTTGTACAGGATTGTGTGTGTGTGTGTGTGTGTGTGTGTGTGTGTGTGTGTGTGTGTGTATATATATATATATATATATATATATATATATATATATACATATATATATATATATATAAAAGACTTAACTGCACAAACTTCATTTCTAAACAAAGGTCTAAAAGCTCTTTTCTGAAGTCATGAAAATGTAAACTGCAACATTGTTTATGATACAGAATAGATGCTAAAGTTCTGTAGTGCATTTAACATAATTCAGTGGTTTATAGAACACAAACAAAGCATGAATGGAAACTGTTTTTAATTTGCTTAACACGGCACTTCATTTTTTTAAAGTATATTCAAATGAAGCGGCAGCACACCTGAAAACATTACATAACAAACATAAATCCTTCAATTATTCTCTATTTGCAAAGATTATTTTTGGCATTATTTGACTGAGTTCGGTGCTCAAAAGTCTTGAGTGTCATGAGTAAACTGTGTCCTTTTGTTTGTATAAGTGCATCATTTATAAATAGATAACAAATACAGCCGTTTCCTCCTGTTGGTAAACAAAGCGGTAGTAGAACCGGATTGTTTTAGGTCAGGAAAATGATGCCATATTAATGAAATATGTATACAGTACCCTGACTGGCTCATTCATTTACATTAGTCTGCAACTGTAACAACTCCTGTTCACCTATAATACTGTTCTGTACTTATAATGCAGCACTTGCTAGATTTTAGCTGCATTAAAATTAGGGCCTATTTAAGAAGACTGAAAATAAAAACGTCTTTTCAGTCCTGCTTGTTGACCGTTTCACCCCCTGAACACGAGCAGTTTCCCTCACTGTGTCACTGACTGCCGTCACTGAAAAACCCCAGACGTGAGCTGTAAACACTGTGGAAGGGAGTTGAATTTGGGTGGGACTGCACTCCTAATCTGTCTGTCAGTCTGGTTGGTTTCTGAGATGAAGCTGAAATTAAAATGTTGAAGCCAGTGTATATAAGCGCATCACGTTGACTGAGTCCCTCTGCATGCTGACGGGACCATTTTGGCGGTAACTGCAACAGGAGCCCCTTAGCGGAGCAGCAGTCACACGCTGTGTCACACGCTGTGTCCCCCTCCCTCCGCACTGGCCCCAGGTTCCTCCGCTCCCTGTCGCGCTCGCTGCCTCTCTACATGACCCTGGCCTGGATCTACTCGGTGGCCATTGTGGTGAAAGACGTGGTGCAGGAGAAGGAGGCGCGGCTGAAGGAGACAGTGAGGATGATGGGACTGAAGCACAGCACCTACTGGCTGAGCTGGTTCATCAGCTGCACGCTGCCTCTGACCTTCAGCGCCCTCCTCCTGACCCTTATCCTCAAGGTGATTCACTGTGATTCGTGCTGATTTGCATTAGTGGGGGGGGGGCTGGTTCACACGGCTGTGGTCCACCTGCCCACCGTGCCCAGGTGCTCAGTAAAACAGCTGGCGGATCTGGACACGTCTGGAACTGGGCCTTCTGTCTAATCTGAATGCACAGAAACCACAGGCAGTCGTGCTGCCTGGTAGGACCCCTGGCCCTGGGCTCGAGGTCACAGGTCACTGCAGGTGGATGAGGTGGGTCCATAGAGTGTGTCCTCAGTCCCCTTCGGAGCCACGCAGCCGATCAGCGTGTTCAATCGGGGAACCTGATCCACGCTTCTCCCTCCCTTGTCCTCCTCCCTTCCTCGGCTGTCGCCTCTCAGTGTGTGTTGCCTTGCTGCTGAACGGTGAACTAACGTGAGCCCCTTCCCCGTGGCAGTACGGCAAGGTCCTGCAGTACAGCGACCCCTCGGTCATCTTCGTCTTCCTGCTGACCTTCTGCGTGTCCACCGTCATGGAGTGCTTCTTCATCAGCGTCTTCTTCTCCAGAGCCAACCTGGCGGCGGCGTGCGGGGGCCTCATCTACTTTGTGCTCTACCTCCCGCACATCCTGTGCTACGCCTGGCGCGACGTCTTCACCTTCCGCGTCAAGGTCCTCTTGGTGGGTGTCCGAGGGCCCCTCCCTGTGCCGCCGCTCCCTCACACCTCTCAAGCTGGTTAAGGGAGCAAACAGATACAAAGTCAATATAAAAATGCGTTTGAAAGTTGCGTTAGGGTGGCAGGTCTTGTAATGAAACAGATTGTTGCTTTTATTAAGTGAGGATTTTACTCAGTTTAATTTTTGTCTGCTTATCTGTTGGCATCATTTGTGGGGGGGTTGGCAAGGGGCCACCTGAGCATCGGGGGACCTGGTGCCTCTGAGAAGGAGGAGTGATTTGTACTGCGGTCGTCCTCCAGCAAAAGCAAGAACAGAGGCGGTTTTCCTCCACAGCCTCAGGAAAACACACCATGACTTCGTAACCTGGTTCTCATGCATCTCACACTGCCTGTTCATCCAGACGGAGATGTTTAATTCTGGCCGCTGGCGAGGAACTTTACGGTGCCGTGTCCGATTTCAGACAAATTTGCGTTACCCGCAGCTGATGTCAAACCGCGGCCTTCAAACCTGCCGGATGTTAGTGCGTTACGGCGATTTGCACGGGTTCGGTATTGTGGCCGGCGCAGCCGTGGGCTCAGTGGGGTGAAAGTGTGGAAACGTTGCTGTTTCCACCCCACAACAACCTGCTGCGCTGCAGGGTCAGGTACTCAGTCCCCTCAACTGTGGAAACTGCACTGCTGCGTTCAGTGTCCGATCCTTAAGTGGGTGGAGACTTTATGAATTTGCGGAAGTGTGTTGCTAACGTTTTGCCTAGAATGTTTTCAGAAGTGAGCGAAACAGTCCAAAACGGTGCTTTTGTAGAGCTGACGTTTGTTTACATAGGGGTATTTTTACGCTAGAGAGGGCCGCGGCCCCGTCATGCGGAGCGCAGGGCTGCGGGGGTCTGGAGGCGCAGGGTGCAGGACAGGGAACCTCGTGGACGAGACACCGGTCCATCACAGTGGACAGAAGGTGAACAGTTGGATCCCCACTAAGTGCCTTCAGCACAGTGCTGTACCTGTGTGTCTGAAGCATTTGGTCACAATTGTCCAGCAGATACCTGAGTGAGAACGGGGGGTGGCTGGTCGTCCACTGACAGTGCGATGTGGCCTTTGACGGGAAGCATCTGACAAATGTGTCCTGCGGACTCATGATTCAGACCCGCCTGACAGCTGCTTCATCACCTCTCTTTATTAGCAGCGAGTTCAGGGGTAACAAACGCAGCTTATTGTAAAGGACGTTCTTATACATAACAAATGTTTTCCTCTCTTTTCACGCTGCACCAGTAGGATGAAACGTTGGCATCGTCTGTCAGAAGGTTATAGTTCAAGGAGACAAACATCCCAAGTTCCCATTTCCTTTTTGTTTAGCGTTTGTTTACTGCGGCGCCGACAGAAATGAGCGCGGGTCGATGTTGGACCGTCGCGGGGGTCACGTGATTGCTGTTCGGAGAGGTTGTGATGGGCATGTAGAGCGAGGGCTCTGTCAGCGTCGGGTCAAAGGGCAGGAGAACCGCTGCGCTCTTCTTGCTGACTGCTAAATTCTGCTCGAATGGCAAGTTTGGCAGCGTTCGTGCAGCAACGCGGCCTGTGGGAAAGGCAGCCGAGCAGAGGGGGCACAGAGGACCCCTGCAGCCAGGGATGCTGCTTGACTTTCGAAGACTTTCACAGGGACGGATTTCAGCGAGAGGCTCGCTGAGGTGTGATGTCGCCCCCTCCCTCTCCTCTCTCCTCTGTTCAGAGCCTCCTGTCCAGCGTGGCCTTCGGCTTTGGCTGCGAGAACTTCTCCAAGTACGAAGAGCAAGGTGTGGGCATCCAGTGGAGCAACATCTTCAGGAGTCCCGAGGACGACGAGCGCTACGCTTTTGTCGTCTCCATCGCCATGATGCTTGTCGACTCCTTCATCTACGGGGTGCTCACCTGGTACATTGAAAATGTGTTCCCAGGTAAGGGACCCATCTTCTCAGGAAGTCGTTTTTAAAACCCGGACAAACATTTAAAACTAAAATGACAATAGAAACATCTCATCTGCGCAAAGTGCTGTTCCTGCTGACCGATTCATCCCGTCAGGAGTGCCGAACGCGAGCTGTAAACGCTGAGTGAAACACGGGGCTGAACGAAGGCGGCCGCGACTGCTCTTCTGTTTGGTCGCCCTGCACTGTCACCTACGGGCTGAGGGTGTAAACGCAGGTTGCCTTTGCTCTAGTATAGACTGAACGGTGGCGGGAAGAAACCGCAACGATAAATATACGACGTGTTTGCGTCGTAACATTCATAACTTGACATTTCACGACACTAGGAGACGGCGTGCTTTGATTTAGAGTTCTGTTATATCTCCACAGCGGGACGACACGGGGGGCCTCCAGCTCCGCGATCCAAATAATTCCGGCCTTAAGAAACAAGCACCCTTGAGCGGCTGTGTTGTTCCCTGCAGGCCAGTACGGAATCCCCAGGCCGTGGTACTTCCCCTTCACCGCCTCCTACTGGTGCGGGACGTCTAGCGCGCTCCACGCCGACCCGGAGCTGCCGAGGGAGCCCCGGGAGAGCAGCGGTACGGTGGGGTGGGGGGCTGTACATGAGCATAATTTACAACCATATTTCTGCTGCTTAATAAACCTGATCTCAGTCACTGCAGTTAATATATGCAGCATCTTTACTGATTTGTGGCTTTAGCTCCGTCAGAGGACGGCTGCGGAGCAGGGCGCCGACTTACCCGACTGAAATGGATGTGCCAGGTGAAATGAAGATGCTGTATTATGAATGAGCCTTTGACAAAATAAACTTCAGAAGCGAATAGCTGGCAGCAAACTGCAGCCTGACAGGGTTGAGATAATGAAAGGACAAGATAATGAAAAGAAGTCACATATGCTATGCAAAGAAGAGCGCGGAAAAATGATTGAATATGATCGTACGTGTGTCTGAGATCTGAGAGCTGAAAATTAATCGTTGGAAGCATTTTTAAAGGGTGCGCTTGCTTTATTTCTGCACAAATATCAGCACGCACTCATACTGAAATATGGCGAATATATGCGAAATCCGATTGAAGTTGGAAGCGAGTGGAGTAGATGGTGTGAAAAAAGAGTTTATTCAGGCGGTCCTGGTTTATGCTATTTATTCTTGTTTAACGGGTGCTAACAAAGCTGTGTGCACTTGATCTTTAGAAGGACAATGGAGTCCCGCGCTGGGAAGCCGGGCCGAGCTGCGGCCCACAGCGGCGTCGCTGTTGTCCAGCCGCGAGTCTGAAGATGCTGCTGGATATTTAATCAAAGCCCGAATGCTGGACCACCGGCGGCTATTCGAAAAGTTCCTCTTTTCTCCTGTAGCTAACCTGGAAAAGCCTCCGTCGGGCCTGAGAGTGGGCGTCTCCATCAGGAACCTGGTGAAGGTCTACAAGAGCGGGAAAAAGGTGGCCGTCGACGGACTCAGCGTGGACTTCTACCAGGACCAGATAACCTCCTTTCTGGGACACAACGGAGCTGGGAAAACTACAACAATGTAAGTGGCCGCGATGGAACGTGGCGGCTGTAGGTGAGTGTGGGATATTACTCGATGTTACTGCGGGACGCTGGTCCGTCACACGAGGAAAAGAAGCGCAAGGTGCGGCCCAGCACTGCTCGGCCTCGGCGGTGTGGGGGGGAGACCGAACCCTGCCCGACCCGACGTGGCCGGTGCGTCGGCGTTGTTTACGCTCTGTTTGTAGAACGTAGAGTATTTCCTGCCGGCGTTTTCTCATTCATTGGCGGTTTTTTTCGTTGTCAAACAGCTAATATTTGCAAAGCCTCTGTTCTGTAATAGAACGCAGTACTAGTTGTACTAAACTGTTGAATGAATCAGTAGCTAGTGAGGTGAGTGAGACTCGTCGAAGTTTATCAGTTGCAAATCTGAGAATATATCGTGTTTAAAGACACATTTGTGTTCAATGCAAAACGTCTCACACACGCACACACTTATCAGATCTGTAACATCTTGAGATGTTAAGGGACTCATTTGGAACCAAGATCTCTGCTGTGTGCAGAACCTGAAAAGCAGACTGATAACAGGAGTTTGCAAGATGAGATGGTTACACGTCCTCTAATTATCTTAGATAATCCTCTTTGTATCTGTTCTTTGTTACCTGTTTTGAATGCAATGCGGTGAGGGGCGAGATGCAGGTAAATTACCACGCACCTGCTTGGCAGTCAACGCAAAACCCTTTCATCACAGCTCCTCTGGCACCGAAAGCCACACCGTTGGGCTGAATGGAAAAGAGAAACGTTTGAAAAATCGATACGTTGTAGCGGATCCAGAAGTGGTTCGAGAACAAAGCAGAAGACCCGCCAGGTGTGGATGCGAGAGACAAGGTGATGGTGCAGCTGAGTCACAGAGCAGCCCGTGAAGAACGACCGGCTGGGGACGAGGCAGAGCAGCGGGGTCCTGGCTGAGCGGTGTCGCGTTGAGTGTTATTCCAGCGAGTGTGATTCCGCCGAGCGGTACTCTGGAGAACGTCGCTTTGATGAGCGGATGTTACCGGGATGACAGTTATTCCGTCCAGCATCGTTCCGCCGACCTGCTCTGCTCACCATTATTTTCTTTAACGCGTAATTCCATCACGCACCGTTCTAATGAGCATTATTTCACGGAGTGTTTTTCTGTGGAACGTTTTTCCGCGGAGTGTTATTTTATTACGCGTTAGTCCATTTAACCTTATCCCACCAAGCGCTGTTCCGCCGAGCGTTACTCTGCTTTGATGAGCTTCATTCCGCTGAGTGTTGTTCTGCTGAAGGTTCTTCTCTTCACAAGTTTTTTCAGACCTTGTTGATTGTTCTTTCGTTCAGCGATATTCCATTTAGCGTTCTACTGAGCATTATTTGGTTCGGCGTCTTTCCGTGAGCGTTTTTCTGTTGAGTGTTACTCCACCGCACGTTATTTCACTGAACGGTATTTCAATAAGTGATATTACACTGAGCTGTGCCGAGCTCCGCTCTTCTGAGCATCATTCCGTTGTGCTGAGCGCGATTGCGGTCTGAGCTGTTTACTGTACAGCGGGTGAGATGTTGGGAAGAACTGTTGCCAGCCGAGGAGAGCAGTTCTCGTCAAAGTCGAGGAACCTGCAGCTGCGCGTAGAAATGGATCGAAAAGTGGTCCTCAGCTACACCTTCACAGTCACAGCCCAGATTCGCTCAGGACTTTGGCGCATAGGTGGCCTGAGAGGAGAGGGAGAAGAGGAGGATCAAGAAGGAGGTGCCGAGAGGAGGCCGAGGACGAGAAAATGACGCCCGGCTCCTCTTCTCCTCTTGGCACTTCTTACTTCCCGACCGCTCAGTACGTGAAGGTCATGTAGATACAGGTATAAATGCAGAACGTGACCTCGCATTCACAATTAATGAATGTCCCCTTATGTCCATCAATTTTAGGTCCATTCTCACGGGGCTTTTTCCGCCGACGTCAGGAACGGCTTTCGTAAACGGGAAGGATATCGACAGCGACATGGATGCCATCAGGAAGCAGCTGGGAATGTGCCCCCAACACAACGTCCTGTACAATGAGTAGGTGTTCATCTGCCCTGTCAAAATGAATAAGCATCTGGCAAAGTGTAAATAAAAGCCTATGGATGGATTGTAAATGAGGGCAGCGGTCAGATCTGTTGAAAAGGCCATTGCCATAAGGCTCCTCCTACTGCACAGCATGAATTTTTGAGATTATATACATCTTCAGGTTTACTATTTTCAATTCCATTTAGCCCTCTGATCTGGTTTCTAAAGTTTCCGTCTGTAGCAAAGCGAACGTGACCAGCGTTTGCCAGCCGAGCAAATAGACGGCAGAACAGAGCAAACGGAACAATCAGAATTTGAGATGGAATGAATTCAACTCACGTCCACGGTGTTTACAGGTCACGCCTGCCCTTCTACAGTGTCACTGATGGTCATTGCACGTGTGTCTGAGACGAACTGGTCAGCATTCCGCATTGGACGTTAGTTTGTGGATCATTTTATGCATTTCAATTTTAATGTGGTTTGAAGTTCACGTTTACATATATTATTTAGGATTTTTTCTGCATTTACTCTTTAGCATTTCAGCAATTCGTATTTGCTATAGCTGAGATTTTTGTGGGATCCATCCGGAAAATACGTGATGTGATGTCTGTATTGTTAACGTTTAATTGACTCAGGCATAGGGACAAAAGTGGAGATATATATGAGCAAAACAAGATTTGCGGCACCTTCTGAGGTCCTAACACGAGGAGACGGTGTAGTTTTTATTGGCTCAAACAAGGTAGCACCTTATAGTACATGAACGTGGCGCTCTTTCCTCTCCGCTGTGTCACCGACAGCCTGACTGTAGAGGAGCATGTCTATTTCTACGCGCGGCTGAAAGGCCGCAGCTCCGGTGACGTCGGCGCCGAGATGGAACAGATGATTAAAGATGTCGGCCTCCCTCACAAGAGAAAAGATCTCGCCAAGAACCTCTCAGGTGAGTGGCCCTTTCTGCACTCATCTCGGCCGCCTTCTGCATTGTTTCGCCGTGACAGTAACCTTAACTCAGAGAACCCCCCCCCCCGCTGCGTGTGTAATCTTTCATAAAGAGAGCATGACTGCCGCTTTGGCCGCTCTCAGATGCCACACGTTTGAACATAATGTGTGAAATATGAATTTTAAAGAGTGGCTGTGCCATGGTTGAAGTGCTCTGACATTTACGCTGCGTTAGCAGAACAAAGTGTTGAACACGGGCCTCATCTGGACAGCATGGCGTGTCACACGTGTGCAGCACGTGCTGCGTCCACTCAGCCACCGGCCACTGACCCGCGTGCCCCCGATCGCAGTGAGGATACAGTCACCGAATGAACAGTCAGATATCATGGAAGGAATCTATTGATAGAGCTATTATTTCTATTATATCACGTACAGTTTTTGCCTTTTTAGAAACAGTCCTTCTCATTGGATGCCCAACTGCTGACCTCAGGAATACAGCATCAGGGACTAGAACCTGCGACCTTTGCTGGACATCCAGTTCCTTAAGCACAAAACACAAAGTGCTGCGACATTTGTTTCTCTTATTTGTCATCTTTCTCGTGCCACACAGGGAGTGATTTTTACACCCAAACTGTTACCTGTGTTGTTTGCCCTGGACCGAACGGAGGCCTCGCTTTAGCCGGTGGCTGCTTGTCTTTGCAGGGGGGATGCAGAGGAAGCTGTCGGTGGCCATTGCTTTTGTGGGCGGGTCGAACGTCGTCATCCTGGATGAGCCCACGGCCGGAGTGGACCCGTACGCCCGCCGCGGAATATGGGAGCTCCTGCTGAAGTACAAACGAGGTAGGACACGTGCGGAGGTCCTGCTGCGCCCTCCCGGGATGAGTCTCCAAAGACACCTTTTAAAAAGGTTATCATCTTACCGTTGACTTTTCGCTGTTTGTTGTCTACCTGAAACATTTATCCGAGGCAAATTATACTGTTTGACCCATGGGGTGGCGGGTGGCACACTGGTTGGAACCATCACCCTGCAACTGAAGTTCAAATCTCTGCTGTTGATCAAAGTACAGTAAAAATTACCCTGCTGTTAAATAACCAAGTATTTTAGTGCACAAACCTCACACTGTAAGTCAGCTGAGATTATTATTATTATTATTATTATTATAGCGGTTCTGATAAACGCTACGACCACAGTGGGTTTCAACCCAACAACCTTGAGGTAGCAGCATCGTCTTTGTTTTGCTGGCTTCTTGGTGTGGAAAGAAGCGCCACACCTTCGGTGCACTTTCAACATTGTCGTGGAAGCAGAAAAGAGGATTGTCTCTCGCCCATTAATTATTCAGCAGTTAGAGCATTTTCGCCGCCGCCTGGGTTCCGTTTAGACGGATATTCGCGCGGTGGAAAGCTGTCTTATTACCATTCTCACGCAGCGTAACATGAAAAGAAAGCCTCTGGGAGGCCTTTGTCAGAGGACAGCTCGGAGCAAAGTGACGGCGCTTTAGATGCTGCTAATAATAATGCCTCGGCAGCGGCTTCATTTGAAAACGCGCTTGCCACACAAATTTGTCGTGAGAAACGCGGGTCTTTTGTCGCCTCGCACTTTGCAGTTTGATTTGTTTACGTTGTTTTTGGCGAACGGCAGCGCTCGCGTCCCCCAGAGGTGTTACTGTGGTTAATGTTGAGCACACACCTTTAGTAGCCTTCAGCGTTCCTCTCTGACTGCTCCCCGCTGCCGTCGCTCCGCATTCTTCTTGCCAGGCCCCCTGCGTGCCAAGACGCTGCCGGACTTTGGCTGCCGGAGGCCCGGTGCGGCTCGGAAGACCCGCCGCTTGTTTGTGGCGCCGACTGTCTTCTGTGAACTTTTTCTTCCCATCATCCTCTGCGGTTTGTTTCCTGCACAGGTGTGACTTTCCTCAGTCACGGTCAGCAACAGTCTGCTGTTGGAGACCATGCTTTTCTCCTCTTCTGCGCATCTGCTGAACATGCGCTTATTTGTGTGAAAGCCCTGAGGCTCGTCTCCGCCGAGCGGAACGGGTGGGAGCTCCTGTTCTGTTATCTGCTGCTTTTCGTCCAACCGTACGACGCTTCCAGCAGCTGCCGGAGGACGTCCTGATCAGAGACTGGAGGCCAGATGACATGTCCATATCCGCATCGCCGCTTCTTACGGCTCTGAACATCCGCAGATGTCAGGCCTTCGCTGAGTTGTGCACAAAGCAGCGCCTCCGAAGGCAACTGAACATATCTGGTTGTCTGTAGACTTGTCGAGTAGGATCCTGAAAAGAGAAGGGTGATGGTTTGGTGAAACGCCGGGCAGCAGTAACTGCCTTTCTGTCTGCACTGTACACACTTTGGGTTGTTGATGCAAAGGTCCAGAGCTGAAAATCGAGAGGAGTCCTCCTCACTCTCCCTTGTTGCAGCCCCCAGACGTGCAGTGATACACTGCAGCTCAAGGGGTTAAAAGTGCTGCGTGTGTAAACAGAGATACAACCATTACTGTCACAGGCGTCCCTCCACCCAGGGTCAGCAGAACGTGTTGCGGTGGGAGCCGTCGCTTTGTCGTCGAACCCTGTAGCAGAACTCCTCGTGAAGATGCTGGCTTTGATCGCGGTATAATGCAGTAAAAATACAGTTGTATAAAGGGATAAGTCAGCGTGAGGCACTTTGGTGAAAAGTGTAAGATGACTGTTCCCCTCTCTCCACCACGGGGGGCCGCACTAATAAGGAAATTACTTTGAGCTGGTGGGAACGATGGGCCCAAACGGATGACTTTTTAGCTCAGTGACCGCGGTGGTTCAGAATCCAGCGTCGCGACGTCAGCAGAGTCCCGGAGAATTGTGCACGTTTCAGACGCACGATGATGCTGACGTGTGTCGTATCGTGTAAACTGGGGCTCTCTAGCATTTAGATAGACTTGTACTACTTGTACTGTGTTGTGTCACGTCTTCATTTATCATACCTGCCGGAGGAGATTAGCTGTACTGTTACGGTCGCTCCCCGGGATGCTCGGCAGAACAAAAGGAGTCGTTTTGTCCGTTTAAAGAAAGATGTCCCCTGACCCCTTACCCACAGTACTGAGCAGAATGGTGAGCAGACCGGACTGGCGCGGTTCTGAGCACAGCGGGCCGTTTTTGGTTCGATGTAGTACTTACAGCGATTTCGGCCGAGCGGCTGACGCCCCTGGGTTTCACGCACCAGCAGAGAGGGGGCGCCGCTGACTCCTCCAGCTGAGATAATGGGCGGGTGGGAACGAATTGCGGTCCGCGGTGTGGGAAACACGCCGCGCTTAACACGGCTCCCAACATCGGCACGACTTTTCCGCCTCTGCTCGCCTTTGTTTCATCGTGCGTGAGGGCCGGGGTCTGCAAACACCCCGCACGCGAGGAGCCGCTTTCAGGCGGGAACTTTAAAAATAAAGCAAAACCTTAGTTGAAGGAGCAAGACGCAGTCTGGGGAAACTGCTGGTTCCGTCCGGCGCCTGTTGATTTTCGCTTTACGGGGGAGACGGAGCTTCAGTCGCTGTGCGTCGCGTCTCCCAGCCCGTCCTTCACTTTAGCGCCTGTGACTCCTGCGATTCCAGCGCCACGAATCCACGGTGCTTGCAGCAGGATGGAGCCAGAATAAACCACAGGCTGCCTGCCGCGATTCACGTGCTAACAATTTTATAGCCGAGTTAAGAAAGTGCGACTCAGTGAAAAGTTATGTAAAAATGTCATTTAACCTGCTAAAATGAACAAGAAATGGAGTAAATGTGGGAGAACAGAAGCGCTCCAGGTGTTTCCTTCCCAGTAGCAGCCTTTGATACGGATGCTTTCGTCTCTTTGGAGATGGTGGTAAGGAGGGTCAGTCTGTTGTCCCCGTACGGCTGAAACGGCGAATCCTTCGCACTCGAATGTGCAACAAACCGTCTCCCTTCAGCCTGTCGCCGGCAGCACAAGTGAACCTCATTACTGAGCCTTACAGGCGCTGGACCTGCCTTTCAGATGAAGGAGATACGCAGTGAATGGAACGGAAAGAGAACAGTGTGAGTTGTGTTTTATGCGCCTGCCGTCACCTTGGACCCAGCAGGAGTTGGTCAGTATGTTCCAGGATTGGCTCCGCTCCAGCAGTATGGTAATGCGTGCTGTGTGGCTCGAGGGGAGTCCGGTGGCAGTTACTCACTGTCACCACGCAGGCGAACTGAAGCACAGTCTCCAGGAAGGCGCCTCTCTTCTGAGATTCGTAACATCGCCGCATGGTGTTCACCCCCGTGTGGTGAATCGTGACCCGAGGGGGAACCAGGGCTTCCTGTCTGGTGATTTCTGTGTCCCGTCCGGGGACTGTGACGTGGAATCCCGTCCCCAAGCGTCCGGCCGGCAAAGCGCAGTCAGAGCTTTACTGTCCTCATGGAAAATTCTGTTTCACGGTGTTTGAAGAGCGCTGGATGCTGCTGGACCCGACCTTTGCTGACTGTGATGGGACTTTGGAGATCAGTGAAATGCTAAATGTTGCCCTCAGTGTTGGAAGGGGAAAGGTGGCTTCTTTGTTGAAACTGCAGGCTAGGTGATTTATGCAGATTTTTAAATGGGAAATTACACTGGAGCTTTGGGTGCCACGGCGCTGCAAAGAGCAGCACTCGTCCCTCTCAGCTCCTGGGCCGCCGTGGCTTCGAGTCCATCTCACCTGGGGGGTTCTCCCCATGTTTGGCTGAGATTCTTTGCCACGGCCCAGATACAGGTTGTTCAGGTGAACAGGTGAATGTGAAGTGCCGTGCGTGTGTGAGTGTGGGCGGGTCTGGGATAGGCTCTGGACCCCTGGGATCCTGCACTGGACAAGCAGTTATTGAAAGCGAGTGGCTGCCCGCTGTTTCCGGAAGGTTTCCATGAAATTTTGTAAGTATTATTTCCCTGTCAGTGACACGGTGTGATGAAAGGGAGAGAAGGTGATGTGAAAACTGTGAGATGAGAATGTGGAGTAATTAGCAGGTCAAACCCTCGAGGGCTGAATTAGTGGGCTGAAACCCGTCTGCATTTTGCGTGGAAATTCACGCGACTGCCTTCGTACGCCGCACTTGAGCGTAAAGCCCAGAAAGACTGAGCTTCACGGCGCGGCAGGAGACCTGAACTAAGTAGCTTTTCGTCAAACGAGGGCAGCAACCTTGGCGAATCTGAGGAAGGTTCTGTACCGAAAAGGAGCCACGCATCTGCCGGCCACAGGCCTGGACGCCTGTCTGTGGTCCATCGGGGCCTGCTCTGGACCTGTTCGTACGGTGTCGCGAAAGGCTGTTTGGAAGAGGGAATGAGAGGTGACCCCCGACCCTGCCGCTGTCCGCAGGGCGCACCATCATCCTCTCCACGCACCACATGGACGAGGCGGACATCCTCGGCGACCGGATCGCCATCATCTCCCATGGCAAGCTGTGCTGCTGCGGCTCCTCTCTTTTCCTGAAGAAATGCTTCGGCAGCGGGTACTACCTCACGCTGGTGTGCGCCGGGGCGGAGAAGTCTTCGGCCCAGAGCGGGGACCTCCCGCAGAGCCAGGTCGGCCGTGCGCGGGTAAGGAGCTCCTCGTGCTGACAGACAGCTCAGGAGAGACGCCGCTGCTGGGTCTCCTTCCAAGGTGGTCAACTGAAATTCTTCAGTTAAAATGGAACGTAAGCTCTTTAAGCCACTTCTCATTACATTAGTCGTCAAGCCGATAGCGTAATGTAACACAAATCGCAGGAGGCACCGAATTTAAACGTTAGTTTTTGTCACACGATTTTGCCGGCTGGTTTGCCTTTGGTCCCAAATGACTCTGGCGAACAGCAGGAAGGTGCGTTTATTAAGGTCTGTTTATGCGACGTCAGCCGTACCGGTGTCAGGCGCACCTCCTGCAGGTGAGGCTTTGCGTGTCTCGGCAGCGGCGTTCACATCGCGCCGTCCCCAGCGGCGGGAATAGTCAGGCGTCTTTCTTATGGATGTCGCTTGTTATTAGGGACGCGTTTGATCTGATGCCTCGCCGGGCGCCTTTGCCCCTAGTTGTAGTCAATACCGGCAAATGGCTGACGGTGGGAGTAATTAGCCGAAATAATCCTTCGCTGGGTCACGCTGGCAGCCGGCGCAGCACGGCGCCTCCTTCAGGAGAGACGCCGCTTCCCAGGTCTGCTGCTGCTCTTCAGAAGAGCTTCTCAGCTCCCATCTACAGTACAGACAGACGGAGCACGCTCAGTCCCCCAAAGAATTAAACCCACGATATTTTATTCTTAAACGGATAAACGTACAGCGAGCGTTCTCCACATTTCTTACGTCCGCTTTGCTGTCGGGGACAATAGGAAGCAGCTGCTCAGGAAACCGACGGAGGAAAGCCGCTGACCGTGAGACTGGACCCAGTACAGACGCGCAGTTAACAGTCGTCTAGAAGCTGTAAAAAGCAATCACAATTACAAAGCAAATTATTTGTTTGAGGGCGAAATTGTTCCGGTGAAATAAAAAACGCCGGACGTGACCCCTGGCGGCCCTGTTTTGTGCTCAGGCGCCGAGTTGCTCATCCCATCCCATCCCACCAGCAGAAATAAACAGCAGCACCGCGTGGCCCACAGACGCCCGAGCTGCTCCCGTCCTTCGTCTTTTGCCTAAATTGTGTGACCTGCGCTTTGAAAGAATCCTCAGTGGAGAACCGTTTTCCTCTAACAGGCGTCTTTGTGTGATTAGTCCTCAGACTCGCATAGCAGCTGAAAGATCAGATGTTCTTTCACAGTAAAAAAATGGCCCGGTACTGACGAACGCACCGTTTCGTTTGTTTTTTTTTTCTTTCGCGGCCAGTTTAATCAACCTGTCCGCCGTGTTTGGATAAATCAGTTTTAACAATTACCTCCATTCATCTCTGTCCCGCCACTCGACCGGCGGCTCGTGAGGGACGCGGCGTAATTGCGTTTCGCTGAAATCTAATACAGGGGCAAATTGCGACAAGTTGCATGTAATCGCTTTTTGGAGACCCAGCCTGATGTTGCCGGTGGCTTTCCGCTGCAGCAGGACAACGGCGCGAACCGAGACGACGTGGACGACGGCGCCGGCAGCCAGAGCGCCGGCAGCTCGGAACTCTCAGGTACGACGGACCCCTTTCCGGGTGGGGAGGAGCTCCTCCTCGCGCCCGCGGCCTGGCGGTGGGACGAATGGCCACGTCGCTTAATTTCATCAGAGCACATTAGCGTCCATGCCTGGTTTAACATCTGTAATTATCTATGATGGGCTAAAATCAATAGCCTGGGATATGTTTTCCTGAGCGCTGCCCAGAAAGATTAGAACTGAAATGTTGCCTGAGAATAGATGAGGGTAAATCTATTTACCGATCTCTGGGGACGCGGCGAGCGCGCGCCGGCCAGACAGTCCACCGCCTGCTTATTACCATCCATCACTGTAATTGTTATGTCTCCATTGAAAGGCGCGTGCGGAGGGCGGCCAGGCAGCGGTGCGGAGCGCGGTTCAGCCCAAGCGAGCCCCTCGCAACCGCGGCACCCTCCGATTGGCGGGCGGGCGCGTGCGCCGTGTCCCGCCGAAGCGTGTAATGAGCATATTGTGTTGTGGTGCCGCCGCCGCGTCGAAACATCCGAACGCCGTGAGCCGAAGCACCGCTTCTGGCGTTGTTTACTTCCCGTGCAGATGACGCTTCGGAAAGGCTCCCGGGACGGGCAGTTGGTCGCCGCGCGACAGAATGTCGCAGTTTGAGTGCGAGGAGGAATATCAATCGCTGCAGCACGGTCTGCATCCATCACAGCGGTTTGATTTTCCTAAGTCGGGGGGGAGGAGGAGCCCAGTGGCCGCGTGACGTGATCTGCTCTTAATAATTACAGAACGCGGCCCCCCAGGTCGCGCCTGGCCGGCGCGCTCGCCGTCTCGAGATCTGTGTCTCCTCACCGTCTCTGAACCCCCCGCCCTCCAGGGGGCTCCCCGGGAGCGAGCGCCGTCACCCGGCTGCTCCAGAGGCACGTCCCCGGGGCCGTGTTGCTGGAGAGCATCGGCCAGGAGGCGACGTACATCCTGCCGTACGCGGCGGCCCACGACGGCTCCTTCGCCCTGCTGCTCAAGGAGCTGGACCTGGAGATGGACAACCTGGGAGTGACGAGCTACGGCCTCTCGGACACCACGCTGGAAGAGGTGGGCCGCCGTGCGTTCTAGAGATTTCCAAGAACAAAAACGCCCTTCTGAGCACACAGTTGTACTCTTCTGTTGTTTTTCTCATACTTGCAAATAAAACTTTTATAGCTTCACTTTATTTGCACCAAAAGGCCGATAAATCACTTTGCCCAACAGTGATGTGATGGATCAATAAGCAGACTTTCCCATTATAGCCCTGTAAAATGATTTTAATTTATTCTTTTTCATTACTTTATTTCTGGGGTAAAAATAACGTCCAATCTGTGCTAAATGTTCTTTTGAGCCACAGTTTCACATTTAATTATCGCAGGATTGGAGCCGAATCAAAGTCGACTCGAATGTAAATCTTAAATAGCATTAATGATGCTTTTTTGAACTAATCGCTTTTTTGGCACTGTGATTTCATCTTTTTATTTTATTTATTTGCGATATTTTATTTATCGCTCATTTTTGTTTCCCTCTTCACTTTATTGCTTTCTGGATCCGAGACTGAGGCGGAGTAACATATCGAACGCATATTAAAATTTTGACCTGTTACTGAGGTTGGCCCAAACAATCGTTCTGCAATACGTGAAATATTGTCTCGTACGACTTTTGTCTGAGCTTTTTGATCAGTCGTTGAGGACAGTCCTTTATGTCTTCAGTCCAACCTGATCACCCCTGAACGGTTATTTAAATGAGGGGCTTCCTTAAGATGTACTGAAACACCATATATGACTGTGAATAACAAAAACACTTAACAATGTGTTTTTTTTAACAGATATTTCTGAAAGTGGCAGAAGACACAGGAGTGGATGTGGAGAGAGCAGGTAGCCAAGAACGAAGCACTCACATCCGCCTCTGGTGCCCGATTTTATTACTCTTATTCGCTGCACAAAAATGGAATATTTCACATTTCTGCTCAGATTAAACACCTGCTGTCAGTCCACAAGTTCTCAATGCGAAAACATTCTGGACACATTTTTACTTTTATAAAACTGACTTTATTTATAATAAATGAGTGAATAACAAGATTTAAAGGCATCCTTTCTACTTTGCGCTGTGCTATTCTGGCACAATTGTCTTATCTTGCAGCATGTTTCCAGTGAAACTTTTAATGGTGTCATATCATATTTTGTCTTTTTCTTCTCGCTTTTGGAGTTCACTCCTCCACTCAACTCTCCCGTATCTAGAAATGTTGTAGAAATAATGCAATTAATGTTTTCCGTGTAACTGATAGCCAAAACCCTCTTCCTTTTACACACACACACACACACACACGTGTGTATATATATGAGATGAAAAATGTTCATTATAGTAACACTGATTTTTGTTTGATTTAAGGCGACCAGGAGTCCTTCATAAGAGACTGGAAGAGAAGCTCGCGGGAATCCAGGCGTCACAGCGTGGCCAGCGTGCGGGAGCGCAGTGGTACCAGTTCCCCGTCACCACACCCCTGCTCTCCGCCACCTCCTCACCCCTAATTTCATGCCGCTGAAGGGCTTCTTACCAGCTACCCTTTCTTTGTCTTTCATGTCACCGGTGCAGAGGTGAGAGAGAAGTTTGCAAACAAAGTGGAAGGTGCGTAAATAAGGCCCGTCTGACTGTGTGTGTGTGTGTGTGTGTGCGCACGCACGTGTGCACTGGTGTCCACAGAAATGCCATTACCTGTCATGCCACTGATACCCCGCTGGTTGCTTTATGATGCGCTGTGGTAATGAGTCGTGCTGGGAGGACAGTACGGGGTCTCCGTGGTGACAAGGTGTTTATCATCCTGATGGAAGAGGCTCATTTGGTCCAGCTGTAGGACCAATATGCTGCTCATTGGTGGAGGTGCAGGCTTGAGCCTCAGGGAGGTGGGATCATGACAGTCATTCCAAATTATGCCAGGTTACATCACACACAGCTCAGGAAACTTGCCCAGACCATGGGGTGGACATCTTGCGCTGGGTGGTGTGTTACAGGTGCACCACCGCACCCCCCCCCCCCCAACACAGGCCTCTGGGTGCCGTACTGTAGTAAAACTGCACAGCAGGGACATAAAGAAAGATAAGAATAAAGGAAGAATTGAGACAACAGTGGGAACGGTGGAGAAAAACAGGTCAAATAGTTTCTGGTCAAATAGTTTAGCACATGTAAGGCATTTGGTGGAACCTCCTTCACAATTTAACATACTGAACAATTGCATAAATGTGGAGAAGTGTTGTGGCAATGGTGAGGAGCATTGGAGGAGGGTTGTTGGGAATGGTGAGGATGGTTGTGGGAAAGCTGAGGAGCATTGGAGGAGGGTTGTGGGAATGGTGAGGATGGTTGTGGGTAAGGTGAGGAGCATTAGAGGAGGACTGTGGGAATGGTGAGGAGCATGTTGCATGTTGTTGTTTTTTCCTGCCTGTCAGTGATAAATGAATATGTACAGATCTTAACATGAACCATGTTCTTCTCTTTGCTTTACATTCTCTCCTGTCACTTACTTCTGGAACATTAAAAAGTGTTTTTGGTTACTTGAAATTTAGCATGACTGTGAGTGAGAAGATCTTTTTATGTATTAATAAATAGGTGGCATCTTCCTGATAAATTATTAAAAGTAAACTTTTCCACGGAGAAGGTTTAATGTTGTGTTTCCACAGATGTGGAGACAGCGGCAAACGGGCGGGGGTCCTATATCATCAGGGGCTGGAGGCTCATCTGGAGGCAGTTCGTAGCCCTGTTCATCAAGAGGTTCCACCACGCAAGGAGGAGCCGCAAGGGCCTCATTGCCCAGGTACACACAGCGGTCTTACACACGTGCGCGCACACACACACTCTCTCTCACTCACACACACACACACACACACACACACACACACACACACACACTGTATGGAAGGCTGTGTGTAGAAATCTGATAACTGAGAAGATCCTCTCACACACCACGTGCTGCTGGTGGCCGTTTGGGGGGTTAGCAGAGTAACACTTTCAGCGCCACCTCACTGCTAAACACTCGATATCACGGATGTCAAATCAGAACATAAAGTGTCGTTCTGCTGACCAGCCAATGCTCCGGTCGCTCTTCTCCGCTCACCTGCGGCGCGTCGGCGGCTCCTCTGCCCTCCTCCATCCTCCATCTCATCTGAAGGATGTGGCAGTATCGCCCCCCACACCCGCCTTGCCCCCGTTGCTAAGGAGACAGAAGCCAGTGCACAAACTGGCAAGGAAACTCGTCTCCACGGCCGTCTCATTCCCTGCAAAAGTTTTGCAAATGGGCCGCAGCCTCTGTGATTGTGCTAGATGCTGAGGAGAACACGTGAGCGAAGTCTGTATGAGCGCCTTCTGCCCCGTTTCTGCGTCGGCGAAGTCATCGGTGTAATTGTGTGCTGCTGATGTGGTGGTTGTAGTCGATCCAGGCTAAGTGGGGGCCGTGTTAACTTGACTCCCCCAGGTTCAGCGATTTGCGGAGGTACCGATCGAGTCGCCGGACGCCCGTCTGCTGTGAACGCTCACTTCGCTCAAGGCGCTCAAGGCACCGACTGCACTAGTTGTTCAAAGCCACCCAACTTCTCTGTTATGGCGGTCAAGCATTTTTCTAACAAAGTACAAGTCTTGGTTTTGACTGATGCAAGAGGTGCGGTTTTATTGACCAAGAGTAAACATATTCATCTTTCACAGCAGTGTTTGTGTGGATGTCCAGGCGGCTGCTGTGCTGGACTCAACACGTCAAACAACATCCAGCTTGAACAACCTCTCTTATCGTTTAAACATGCAAGGGCCTGCAGGGGGCACGGTCTCCAAACACCCAGCTTCACGCCGCCTTTGCTGCAGCGCCCTCGATCAAGGCAATGAAGTGACGCGGTAAAAGTTACCCTGCCATACAAATTGGGCGAATCGCTGCGAGCAGCTGAGCGAACAGACCTCACACCGAAAGGTGGTGTGTGGGGCTGCGGAGAACAGCAGGAGAGGGAGGGTTTCTCCCAGAAGTGTCACTTCTCTAACTGCAGTTACCACAGGCCAACTGGCAAAAACACAGGGATTTTACTCAAAATAAAGATGGCGGGCGGCCCTTCGGTTGGAGGAGGTCTGGGGCTGCGACCTGGAGGGGTTCTGACAGCATCAGAAGGTGTTGTTGTCACTGTCACCGTCTGTCCCTGCTCTCACCGTCTGTCCCTGCTGTCAATGTCTGTCCCTTCTGCTACCATCTGTCCCCGCTGTCACCGTCTGTCCCTGCCGTCAGTGTCTGTCACTGCCGTCACCATTTGTCCCTGCTGTTTGTCCCCACTGCTACCATCTGTGCCCACTGCTGCTGTCTGTCCCTGCCGTCTGCCCCTGCCGCTACAGTCTGTCCCCGCTGTGGCCATCTATCCCTGCTGTCTGTCCCCGCTGCTGCCATCTGTCCCCACTGTGGCCATCTGTCCCTGCCGTCTGTCCCCGCTGCTGCCATCTGTCCCCACTGTGGCCATCTGTCCCTGCCGTCTGTCCACACTGTTACTGGCTCTCTGAGGATTTGCCTCCCTTCACCTCACATCTCAGCTCGGCGTTGTTTCCCTTGAGTGCTGTGACCAGGCGGGGGTGACTACAGACCCCCTGGGGCCCGATCTGGTTTGCCGTCCGCCTGCCTGCTCAGTGCCGCAGGATCTCGGAATGAGGGGAGTTTGACGATGATGACGATGACTGTTATAGCAACAGCCCTTTACAGAAGGTTAATGTTGTAGCTTTTTCTTTTTTATACTGTTTTCGTTTCTTCATTTCTTTAATTTGGATATTAATTAATGAAATGTAACCTATAACACTAAATTAAAAAGTAACTGCTTATAAACCCGGCACAGATCTGTATTTGTTGCTTCATTAGGGGTCTGATAATGAGGTAATTGGTGTTTAAAGTGAAATATGTGCTTTCGGGAATGCGGTTTTTCATCTCGGAACAAATCGTAATTTTGCTCATAAGAAATAGCGGAAATTCCTCCTCGACATTCGTTTGCGGGACTCGGGCCGTTTCTGGCAGGCGGTGACACTCGGATACCGGGGTACGGGTGTGGACGGTATACGGTGTGTGGAAGAGCCACCGAGTCGAATCCAAGTCGACCGGCAGCGCGGTTCCTGAGCCACGGAGGAGTGGAAGTGCTCGGTGAGTAAATTTCAAGTAATAAATGACGTCATAGTGGATGGATGAATAAATGCGAGATGAATGGGAACGCGATGGTCTGAATGCAGCTGTGGATCCGCAGTGGCGACAGGTAACCAGATGGGGTTGACTTTCCCAGGTAGCTGTGAGCTTTGCTGACCCTGTGCTGTCCAGGTTTGTCACCATCGCGTGGCCTCGACAGGAGTGGGGAATGTATGATGTGACAGACCCGGGGTCTCCGGGGGGTGTCGGGTCCTGGTGGGAGTGTCAACATCCTCGTGGGCGAAGCCTCAGGCAGACAAAGGAGACAAATAAATAATGAACATTGGAGCTTCTTGCTGGCCTTGGTCTTGCTTGTTTTGAAGCAGGGGCTGCGTTGCTCAGCTGGCCTCTTGTTGGAAGTACCTTACAGCGTTGCGTTATTTATTTGCCTGGCCTGCATTGGGCTCTCGGCAAATTGCCACGTTTACACTGCCGCATCCGGCAGGTTTCAGTTACACAAGCTGGCTTTCATACCAGAGAAATGGATCACTTGTGAGGTCCAAGGTTAAGCAATGCAGATGCTCAGGGGCCATTCGGAGAGCTGGAGCCGCAGAGTTCCTCAGGCACGTCTCAGCGTGAGCTGGAAAAAACCTCTGCAAGTGAGAAGTACAGAACATACCTACTGGAGAAGACAGATGAGTCCGTGAGGTATCAGCATGAGAAAATGTTTGGGAAACATTATGAGCGGTTAATTATCGGGCAGCAGCACGCGGTCCGAGTCGGCCTCCTCTCGCCACGTCTGATGTGAAGTTTGGTTCCGCTGAAGACAGCCTTAAGCTTCTCCTCACAGGACAACGTGGAGAAAAGACCTCTGCTGTTTCACATGGCAGCTTTGGATGCAATGGATATTTTCGGCACTTTTGAAAGTGCTGGAAAAGGTGAGAATTTTGAAATAGTGCCCAACTGAGTAATGAAATTTTCTACAACCCAGAAGAACTTTACCGGCAAGAAATATCTGTATGAACTGACGGTTCTCATTTTTGTCTGGCGAAGGAGAGTGAGTGCACACCGTTGTGAGGGAGTTAGAACATTTAGTTGCAACTTGCCGCTTCGGCAGTGTTTATGTCTTATCCAGAGTAAAATTATAGATGAACAGACTTGGGGGAACCTGCTGCGTGAAGAAGTTCTCACCCTGGCTGCTCTGTAGGGTGACGAAGGTCAACTGTGGAGACTGTAGAGATCATCAGGGATGACATGAGGCCAAAACTGCAATTTCTCTCGTGACCTATCGTGAAGGTGTCAAGACCGTCCACAGGGACCAGTCTCAGGTTGCTGCTACCTTGGAAAATTGGGACATTTTGACTCTGTGTGCACATTTTGGTGAATCCATTGCCGTTTCTCTGTGGAAAAGGTAGAGATTTGTTGTTGTGCTTCAAGGCAACGACGATGTTCACACCAAAACACAGACACTGAGAGGCCATACTGGTTCTTCATCAAGCCGCTAAAAGGCTCATCAGCTGCAAATCTAAAGCTTCTTGATGATTTGAACAGACCTGAGACCATGAGCGGACCACGCTGTGAATCTCCAGGAAAATTAAGACATATTTATGTGTGGACATACAGACGTGTGGTGACGGTCAATAAGGTTTGGAAAGATTTCTGAAGATGTGAATGAGGCTGAATTTTTCTCCAAACTAGTCATTATGTGGGGCTCCTGTCAGACTGAACTGATGCCACAAAAATGATTGCTGAGTTTTTTGTGAGTCACAAAAGGCTGTAATGGGACAAGAGCATCATTCGTCCCTGAAACAAGCGTCAGACGCCAGGTGATGCCCTGAAAGCTCTTTCGTTAAAAACATATTGAGTCTTGTTTCTGTGTTGAGCAGGAGGAGTGAGGGTTTCTCCCACAGCAGACCCACACACAAGCTGCTCGTGCTTTTAGACACAAAGCAAGAAACAATATCTGTGACGCTGAGATGCTGCAGATTTCACCCCTGTTTGGAGGTCATGAGCCAAAGAAGTGTGATGGTCTGTCTGAACCAGTCAACTGTCGCAGTAATAGCAGGAGATCGGTGTGGATTTCACACTTGTGAGGCACTGGAAACAATTCTGCGCACCGGACCACCTGCAAAAACGGACACACTGATGTTGACGCTTGTAAGAACTCAACAAGAATGTCTGTGTGCAAGGAATTCAATCAGTTACAGTCGGGCCTACAAGGACCCCACCTGCCAGTCTTCAGTGCGGTGATGAACACCTTCAACCTGTAGTCAGGGGTGATGGGAGATGAGCCTTTACTTCCCGGCAGTGGCAGGTAGTGTCAGTACAGGCTGCAGCTGTAGCTGGAGTGAGAAATCGCCCCACAGGTGGACACTCAACTTCAGCTTCCTTGAGCTATGAGCAAACCCCAGTGCGAAGCACATCATCCCATAAGGGGCAGATATTTCTGCAAAGCAATCAAATTGTGCCACAAGCAGGACAGAGATGAGCTTTGATGCGGCACATGAAGGACAGCAAAGCGTGATGAGGACCACCTGCCTACAGAAGGGTGGACGTCAGGCGCAGACAAGGACACCGAATGCAGTCGGAGCACGAGGAGCCGATGGCGTGTAAGAAGCCCGACAGCAAGGACATTCGCCTCAAAGATGCACAAAAGGCTTTCTCTCCACCTTTGTAAGCCATTTCCGCCAGGAGAGGATCACCTTGTCGTGACGTGCTCCTCAAGATGGAGCGATGGCCTACAGCCTGCCGCCGCCTCGGAGAAAATCAGGCGTGTGAAGGAGATGATTGTCGAACGCGGATAAACCGCTTTCCGATAACAGCGCTCCGCTCGAAGCTGGTGACTCGAAGGAGCTCGTGGAGGAAAACCGATCTCGTCACCGTCGTCGCACGGCGTGGGCCTCGGGCAAACGGCGCCACCCAGAGGCAGAGCGGGGAAGACCGGCGGCAGGGACGAACGAGGTCACCCTCAGGAGCTGGAGGGTGACGCATCTCGCGGACGCAGCCCTGGCTGCAGGAGGGTGGAGGGTTACTGCGCCCGAGTCTGGGTCTGGACCCCAGTACAGGGCGAGATCCTTACCTGCCGTGTAGATGAGTAAATCAGTCTGAAGGAGATGAGTGCAAACGTGGCCTCTTTTATACTCCGTCCAACTGCGTGCCGCCAGCAGGCGGTTAGCGTGGTTTACTTTTTTAGCCGACTTCACCTTGACAGTTCCGGAAAACGCAGTACAGTTCCCGCGCGCGCCGCTTTCGCCCGTGTCTGTTTCCTGCTCCTCGCCATCAAATTAAATGAAGTGTCGCGCTTTAAAAATAGACGTTTACAGAAAGCCACAAAGCCGTGTTTTGATGTGTGGTAAACGATACCGTAAAAAAACGGGGGAAAATTTCAGCCGATTGTTCGAGTGCATTTTGTTGTCACCAACATAATTATGCGCTCGTTTGAAATTAATCCGTTGAGCAACAATTTACATTTTGACAAAGGACAGAAAACGCGCTAATCATATGTATCACTCTGAATACATATTTCACTTTGTTAAAGCACTGCCTTTTAATTGTATGCAGATTGCTTTTTTTATGACAAACAGAAGGATATTTCTTAAATTACCCAGCGGTTTCTCGCATTCACAAAAGCCACGTTGTTTTCCGACTGAGGCCTCTTCGACAAGTTTCCATCCTCTCGTGGTTCTTTCATAAATGAATTCATGTAGCGCCGTGCGAAATATTGAATTCGCCAACGTCTTGGGTCGGGGATGGGCTTGCAAATCAACGTTTTCTGCCATCTCTTCAGCGGCTACAATGAGCGAGGCGACAGGCCCCAATTAATCACGGCGAGGAGCGGCTGTCCCTCCTCCGATGGCACCGCGTGACGCGCGCTGCTGCCTTCTGCCTCACCCTCTCCTCTCCTCTCCTCTCCTCTCCTCTCCTCTCCGCGCAGCAGCGAAACAAAGGGAAACGTCGACGTGAAAAGCGCGTTTCCAGCACGGCGGACAGTGGGGGGGGGTGACAAAATGAATTATGCAAATGCGATTTCCACCACTGTTGGCTGTGTCGTATGGGGCTCCGCCGGTGCCCTGCAAGCAGCAGCGACAGCGTCTGTACTGCACTTCTCTTAATCCCACCCCATGTGTTTATAGGGTCGCAAACATCCACTGAGATCAGAATGACCTTCTCACACACCCAGCACAGTGAAATGGAGAGGACCTTTAAATCAACACGACAAGATGTGTGAGATGCATAAAAACACAGCTAGCAAAGCTAGGACCGGTCACTGCTGTCTTTCCTAACATGGAGGAGATGTGGTGGCCACCCAGTGTTTGTTGTTTCTCTGCTCTGCCAGGTGGTCCTTCCCGCCGTCTTCGTCTGCTTGTCTCTCATCTTCTCGCTCATCGTGCCGCCGTTTGCCGAATATCCCAGTCTCGAGCTCCAGCCCTGGATGTACGGCGTACCGCAGAACACCTTCTTCAGGTATGGTACCAGCAGCACCTCCATTTGGGTGGTCTGATGGTATTTGTATGTAAGCTGTTTTCATCTTTGGGGTCCTGACACCCCATCAAGCTGCCATTTCTCACTTCTAAGCTCAGGTCCACAGGAGAGCTCTCAAAAACCCTGCCCCCCCTGTGGTGGAAAGGTCTCTGGGTGATTTTCTTATGCAACATCATTCATCCTGGGCTTTGTTCTTGTCACTCGGGAGAGAAGGGACTAGATGTGACTGTGACACAGACACAATTTGTCACCAGAGCGTCTCTTCAGCGAGGAAATCATGACACAGCAAAACCCCACAAGGGGCACCGTACCCTCCTCCCACTTCCCTCTCCTATTCCATATGACTATGAGCACTTGTACCATGTCACTCAATGGTGTCCCTCCTGTCCAGTCATGCTGGCTGGGGGGGGGGTCTGGATCTGTATCACTTCCATCGTATCTCAGCAGTCTCGTAGTGGCGTGAAAAAGTGTTTTTTTGCGGTAATGTAGAGCATTGTGAAAAAACATGTGGCCTCTTTCTAATTTCCTCCATGGAGTTTTGGCCTTAAATGTATCAAATCAGTTCTAGTTGCATATGAGTGGATCCAGAGAGGAAAAAGGGACCTTTAAACGCGACATTATTGAGCTGCAGGACTTGTGCTGAAGGTCCACGGCGGCGACGTGAAGCCCTGGTCAGCAGCTGCAGCAGCGGTTAGTTGCAGTCACTGCAGCCAAAGGTGTCACAGCCAGTCACTGGTCACATTTATTAATGATGCTCATTCCATTATCCATCTTCCACACCGAGGAAATGACACTGAAACAGCAAGTGTCACGTTTTCTCTCTCAGGCTCTGTTCACATACCGGTAGGACTGACAAAAAGACGTGATCAAAACAAATGTCAAAATGGAGGAAACCAGAACGGGGCCGAGCACCTTCTCCTCAGCAGCACATTTCCAGCAGTCAGGCTCGTCCTTTACTCCACGTTGTCCTTCTTCTCCACTTGCTGCCCGGTTGTCGTACTTTCATTTTTTCTAACAGCGATGCTGCGACCGTCGACATCATCACATGCTTCTCTTTGACGGAGCTTCAGCGCTGCGCTCACGCCGAGTCGTGTCCTCTGCGCCGGCAGCTTCTCCAAATGTGATTCTGCTCCCAAGTGCTTTGAGCCGTATTCGGGCTCCACTTGTCTACCCGACGAAGATCCGGTGGAAGACTTTCTAGTGTCCATTCAGTCGACCCGAGTCCTGACGACAGTATTTCTGTTTATTTTTCCTCGTTTGCTGAGTTTTCATCCGACGATATTTTTTGATGTTCTGTTTTGCCTCCAGGAAATGTGCTGGACATCGCCTGGCTTTTCTCTCTCAGATCAATATGCTGAAAATGGATTTGATTTTGTCGGCCCGACCGCGGCAAATATATGGCGAATAGACACGTTTGCTCCCAGTTTCAGACAAACACGCTCTGCTCTCACGATGATCCTGCCATCATTTATTGTGCCTGACTCTCAAAAAAGGGTATTTTCTCAGGGTTTGTGTTGTGTTGTATGGATGCTTCATCCAGGCCTCCGTCCCGCATATCTTCCTGGCTGCCTCTCAGATATAACATACTCTGACTCTTATATCATTTCAGCGTTTTTGTCTGTTGCTTCATCTGTTCGCTTCCAATACATCCGTTCTGCTTCCACTGCCTGCTGCCACCTGTACAAAGTCGATAATAGACTGGAAGCAATCGGTTGTATTTGATAGTTTTTACTATGTTTACCATTAATCTTTCAATTCAGAAATTAAATTCAGTGATACAACATTTATGGAGAGGTTCATAAAAAATGTACCCTTCTGCTCGGGTTAGAACCGCAGTTGAGATTCTGAGTTATCGTGTGATTTAATATATATAAACAATGTTAAATGCTAGGGTTTTCTATATTCTTGACAAATAAATAAAATGCACAGGCATCTACAGACCTGGCTCAGGTTGCTGGGCGTCCTTCACTGAAGGTCCTAAACTGGAGACCAAACCAGATCTTTAACACAGAGGCCTGTATGTTTTTCTTGAGCTTTAACTTCGTGTCCATGTGGTAAAGACCCCCTGCGGAGGACGCATGGGGCGGTAGCTGGCTTCCGCATACGTGCTGCGCCGGCCGAGCTGTGGTCGGAGGTCCACGTTCTCCACAGTGAGTGTTGACCAGGGTAACCCGTTCCCTGGGATGTCTGGACAATGCGCTGAGCTGCGTGGATGTGTCTGTAGCCACAGGCGGCCTGTGGGAACGCGTTCCGACTCGGACCCCGGAACTAACGTGGATTTGTGTGTTCGCAGCAACGACGCCCCTGACCACGCGGAGGCTGTGCGGGTAGTGGATTCCCTGGTGAACCGGCCCGGGTTTGGCACACGCTGCATGGTCCAGAACCCCCTGCCGTGAGTCCAATCGCCCTCACAGAAACCCCACAGCTGAGTCGGTGCCCCTGGACGAGGCTGCTGGCTGCAGATCGATGCGAGGTCTCCGCCGCCGGCGCTTATTGAGCTCGGGGTGACCGTGGCTGACCGCCTGACACCGCCGCGTTTAACTCCAGCCCCAATATGATATTTAATGAACTGTCAAAACAACCTGCTTTGCTCCCTGAAAGGACACTTTCAGAGCGAATGGAAAATCGATGCCTTCGCGTTTCTATGTGTTCTCGTGAAACTCTTCACGGTTCACGTTTGAAAAATGGAAGCACTCCTTTCTGGGAGTCCAGCAAAAACCGAACGTTGTGTATCGGTGGACTCCTGGCCCACTTAGACCTGCCTGTAACTGTGCACGTCGTCGGCTTGTTCGCGAACAAACTACAGACAGTTTAAATCATTGCTTCAGTGGGACAGGTTAAAATCACCTTTTTTACTTAAATATTCCTCCGGGACGACGGCGCACAGGGTGCAGATGTACGGGCGGGACGCTGCACCTCAACACACACATCTCTCAGTTACTGAACTATCACATGTAAAATACATTTTTCATGAACGTTTAGAGGTTTTCTTTTGGTGGTGAGAACTGCTCAGCTGCCCTGCAGTGTCAGCAGTTACTGTGAGCAGCAGGCGGTGTAGTGGCTAGAAATGTTGTCTTGTAATCTGAACATTCTTGGCTTTGAACCTCACCTCCGCCTGCTGTGCTATCATTATCGAGGCCCTAGCCCCGAATGTATGCAGTAAAAATGCTGTACAAGTGGGTAAATCAGCGTAAGCAGCTGAGTGTACAAACCTGTCACAGTAAGTCACCCCGGAGGAAGGTTACTAATAACCATTCACAACTTGCACATGGTGTAGTGAAGGTTCACGTTCCTGCCTCCAGCTATCGATCGGTCTTGCTTAATGTTTTACTCTTATTTACCTGTGTGTTTACTGCACGTGTCTGCAGGAAGCTGCCCTGCGCCTCCAACGGCTCGGACTGGTTCACGCCGCCGGTTCCTCCCTCCGTGTCGGACATCTTCGCCAACGGGAACTGGACGATGGGCTGTCCTTCTCCGCCCTGTCAGTGCAGCACGCCGAGCAGAACCACCGTCCTGCCTGACTGCCCCCCGGGGGCTGGGGGCCTCCCTCCGCCTCAGGTACGTCTCAGGATCCCTCTGCCAGCGTCGCCCATCCTCAGCAGCTCCTTCTGTCTTCAGGGTGTCCTTTTGTGGGGGTTCTGGTGCCTGTTGGTGTGACTGGATTATGAGTTACCATCAAGCACACAGACCTACATAAAATACAATAAATTAAACGATCGTCTTCATTGTGGACGTGTAACATGCAGAATGTCGTTTTTATGTCACCATAATGAAGGTGGTCCTTGGCCAGAAAAGGTGGGACACCCTGGTTTCAAGCACGTCAGCTTTACTGTGTGATGACCGTTATGAATATTTCATAGGTCGAGCAAACGCCCTGTTCTTCTGTGTGCTTCTTAACAGCAGCTTTATTCCTCCAAGACTGATTTTTGAGAATCCCACAGTATCTGAACAAATGTAAGAGAATCAAAACTGACATCCAGCAAGGGGACACTCTGCCCAGCCCCCCCCCCGCGTTGGTGTGGGGGGGGGGGCTGTTGCTGCAGTTGAGGGTTTGTAGTCAGTGTAAAAGTGTGAGGTTCAGCCCCCCTGGGGAGAACACGCCGCGTTTACCGCGTCTCACCTCCAGGTAAAACTGCATCGGCACAAACAGGGAGATGGAATTAGAGTCTGAGGGGGTAAACATGCATTAATGCGATCAAAGGCATCCAGACACCATCGCACTTCTGCCACGATGGAAAAAGTTTCAGATTTTCAACAGCCTTCAGACTCCACTCCTGTCCAGTCCTGCCAAGTGAGTCAAAATCTAGAAGTTCGGTTTGTCAGATGGATCCAAATAAACAATTTCCAGTCAAATCCACAGCTTTTAAACGCCGCTTTTTTTCAAGGTGACACTAAACCAAGTAACCCGAGCTGAACCAAGGCTACGTTTCAGTGTGGACCCCCCACAGCCCAGCTATCCTGCCCTGACCTGTAGACGCCTGAGGGCTGGTGTTCTGCACCCGCGTGGTGCTGTTGTCCACATGTGTGGTGAGTGTGCAGCACAGAGTGAACGGGGAAAGGGGTCATGACCTCAACGGACCCCAGTGGACACGAGGAGCCGTGTGGAGTGCTGGACTGGAACCAAACCCAGACATGTTCGCAACCAATTAGACGCCTCAAACGTCAACAGATCTTCTTCTACCCGTCTTGGTGCTCAAGATGTTCAGCTGTACCACTGTGTGGATGGTGAGCAGTAGCCGTGACGCTGTTTCCGCAGCACCATCTCATCCCGAATGCTCGCTCCTCCGCAGCGCCTCTCGAACATTCGCCATCCCGGCTCTCCGGCTTCTGCTGGGCCCACAACTTCTTGGGAGATGTTGCTGCTGAGGGGGACTTTTGTAAAAGCCTCTGTCCTGTGACAGACTGGCATCCTGTGGAGGGTTTTACCCTGTTTTACACTGATTCGTGCCCTTCCAGACCACCGGACCACTAAGACCCTGCACTGGAAAGTTATGGATTATTTTTCATTTATCTGGTGCTTTTCTCCACACCAGTTTTCAGTGTTTGAATATTCACAGTGCAGTTATTTATATAGCCGGGTAATATTTACTGTATCGGTCAGGGGTGGTACCTTCAATGGTCAAGGTCCTACAGCAGAGGGTGGGATGCAAATCCAGGACCTTCCCAATCCCAGGCGGCAGCTCTAATCTCTATGGAGATGGATGGATGGACTGAGTGATTTGAATGAACTGGCTGACTGTCTGAGTGACTGATCACATTAATGCTCTTAGCCTCCGTGTTGTGATGACAGTGCTCATAACCAACCCTGCCGCCAAACAAAAAACCTGTTAACAGCCGTTCTGGCCCAGTTATCTCACCGTTTACTGGGAAGCAGCCTGTCACACTGACGGTAATTTGGCCTTGTGAAGATGCAAGAAGAAATAATTTTATTTTTCTGAGCGTCGTCTTTTCCTTCACTGCTGTTACAGAACTTCATCACTCTCATCAAGCCGACGACAAGTTTTCCCCGTGAAGCTGCCGAATATTCCTTTGCAACATTATTAATTGGCACTTTACTGCTGAAGCTTCAGCAGCTCGATGGAGGAAAAACTCCAGCTCTTTGCTACCAAAATAAAATCAAAGCTCGCAGTGCAGATGCGCGCCCGCTCGATGAACACGATGAAAAATTGATGGCCACGTTCGTGGAATGTCATCGGTGAGGGACAGGTGGTATCTAGAAAGGTGTTGCTGAAATGCTTTAACAGCAGCTGGTGGTGTAGCGGGTGGACTGCCCACTTGTATTTGAAGGTCTTGGGTTCGAATCCCCCCTCCAGCTGTAGTTCCCTTGATTAAGCTCCTTACCCTGAATTAACAGTGAAATCAGTGTAAATAGTAGATTTCTTCTGAGGAGATCAGAGACACTTCTGTGTGATACAGAAACAAGACCAATGGTTCTGACTGTGTGTGTGTGTGCACGTGCTTGTTGGCCCCAGTCCCATGTACAGCAACGATCAATCTGCGCACACAGCTGAGGACAGGAATACTTCTTATTTTCCATCCACCAACTGGCTTCCAGCGGCAAGTTCCACCCTCCGATGGGCTCCGTTTTATAAGTCGTGTGTGTAGCAGTTTACCGCTGGCTGTGTGGCCCACCTAGTGATGGACGTGATGGGAGCAGGGGAACGTGTTGTCAAGGTTACCCGACAAACAAGGCGCCGTCTTGCTGTGCTGTCCGACGTCTCGTCTTCCTCCTGGACGGCAAACGACTGGGGGGCAGTAGCCTGATAGCCGTGACCTCGGATCTCCTGGGGTCATTCTAGGCAAAAGCTCCTCCGATGCTTAGATGTCACTTCCTCCCATGAGCCACCTGCTGGACCGTGGCCTCTTTGCAGGGGCCGAAGGCAGACCGTGGGGTATGGGCGCGAGCCTCCCTGCGGTCCGGCCCACAGGACAGCTGGCGTGACCGTAACCTCGGTGTCTCCCTGAAATAGAGCCGTATACGAGCTACGCAGAGAAGATGGATGTGGTCACACGGAGGAGCAGGATTATGCCCTGCGCCGCCATCCATCACGCGCTGAGCCCCAGCGTCTGTCGGAGCCGAACGGTTGCCATCGTGGCGCTGGGCCCCGGGTTCCAGCGCTGACCCCAGAGTTCCTGTGTTGAATAAACCATGACACTGCTCCCTGGCTCTGATGCGCTTTCTTTTATCTGTTATCCCGACTTCCAGCGCCGTGCCCTTCAACACACTGGGGGGGGGGGGTGAACACAGGAGAGACTGCAAACGAGAACTCTTGCCGGAGATGAATGAAAACCCGGTTTCCATGGAAACCACATGCTTCGCTGGCCTTATTACCAAAACCTTAATATTGACCAATTTAATTATCTCTTGATATTTAACCTTCATAGCTGAAAAGGTATTCAGTCTCCGTACAAAAGCGCAGATACGGCTTCCTCGCTCCGGCGCGACTCATTGTTTCCCTGGTGCAGACTGCACCAAAAGCCTGTTTTATTGCCTTTACCGGATGGTTTTGCTGCACGGGCTTTTTCCAAACTGCCCTTTCCTTATACGTGCAGCTTTAGATGGTTTTTTACACTTTTTACAACCTTTTTGGCCTAATTTGCGTGACTGACTGGCAGACAAAGCTTCAGATGGCAGTGTCACGTGTTCCGCGTGTGACTGGGTCCCAGCTTTTCATGTGCCTGCGGTGGGAGTGTGTCAAGGGCTCCTCACGGGAATGGAACGTCCATGGGGGGGTTGGACACGCCCTCTTCCGCAGTCACAGAGGATCTGGGCCTCGAAGGGACCGTGAAACAACCAAACATTTGCCAAATGCCTGGGGCACTGAGATGAAGGCAAATCCAGCAATAAGCAACTTACTTCGATTTTTCTTAAGTTCCCTTCGCTTTGGACACAGTTGGACAGACGACGCTGGTGGATTTTGAGGAATGAAAGAGGCGCAAACGTGTCTTCACGGTGCATCTGCAGAGGGATAATAACTTGGGGCTAAAAAGCGGAACTTTGAAATGAGGGCCTTTGTGAGGCCTCCGCGGGTCCCTCTGAGAGGCGCCGTAATTCGGGAGGCTGCTGCCTCAGCGCGCAAATTATCGCAGTAAACACACCTGAAAGAGTGTGCGTGTGCGCGCTGCGATAAAGCGACCTCCGAGGATGTCGGCTCGCACTTTCTAACACCGGCTCCCTCGTGCAGGGCTGACAGTCTCTTGTGACAAACTGCGAGACGCACAGACGCCGCACACAAGACGCTTTGATTTGCATGTTTTTTGCCTGTTTTCTCGTCTTAATTGTGCTGCATGTTCTTCTTCCTCTAGAATGGAGGATCAGAGGAAAACCTAGTGTGAAATGTTCCATTATATTTAGTATGTTACGTGTCTGTGTAGTGCTTATATTATGAAATTATGAATGCATGGATCACAAAGCAAGGCACAAGCAGGGAAGTAGAGCTGTTATCCCCGCAGTCTAAATGAGGCGGTTGCCATAGCAACGTGTGCATTGACCAAGCTGCGGCAACTTTACAGCGAGGCCGGGCAGAAGTTAGGACCAGGCACTCGTGTCGATCCGGAACTCCCGCCAACGCAGCCCTTCGGCAAGTCCTTGCTGTGACCTGGGGGAGGGCGGCAGGAGCGCTGCACTCACCGTTCAGGTTCGAGGGGTCAGCGGTCAGGTTCCCTGTCCGATTGGTCCGACTCTCAGGCCAGGAGCTTCACCAGCACCAATTTGTTTCCCGTGGATGTTGCATGAAACAGACCATAATAATACTGCTATCTAACAATTATCGATATGATTTGCATAACAGGGTAATTTCTTCTGTTTCGAGGTAAGAAGCTTATTTGAACTCAGGGATTTGAACCCAGTGGCTCAGGAACTAGGCCACTTGCTGTCCCTGTCAATACTGTACCACGAAGTAGCCGTGCTGAGGAACCTGTGAGGAACCGTGCTGCTCACACGCTGTGTAGACACGCTCCTCTGGTCTGGCAGGGGCCACGGCAGCACCGCGTGTCGCTCGCTTTTCACACCATGGAAAGTGTACGCAGCTAATGGGAAAAACGTGGCTCGTGGCCACAGTGGCTGAACACTCGCTGCACCGTAATGAATATGCATCCCTGACATTTGTCAGATGACAAAAGAACTTATGGATTCCTCAGCTCACAAGAAAAGGAATTAATTACCACGGGGCTGTTTTGCATGTGTCCATTCCATTACAGCCTGGCAAACAGAGGACGGTAAAACACGGTTAATCGGCACGGGGCGCTTCTCCAAACAGCTCCCCAGCCTGCTGTGTTTGCCCACTGCCACAGAGAGGAGGGACGGTGTCACAAGGCCTGCACACCTGTTCCCTGTGGGAAAGGGCTGGCGGCACAGCAACCGAACCTTCCCAGCAGGCCGGGCTTGACGTCACGATCGGAACCAAACGGCGTCCCGGAACGTGCGCTGGATGGAGTCTGTTTGCCTTGATGGACCGACTTCCACACACAAACGGGGGAGATGATCTCAAAGTGTGTGTGTGTGTGTGTGTGGGGCCCATTTTAATGAATATCGGAGAGGTGCGGCTGTGTGTTTGTTGTCTATTGGACCGCTAAACTTTAATTCACTCCTTCATTCATTCCGCCCTGCAGAGACTGCAGAACACGACAGATACCCTGCAGAACCTGACAGGGAGGAACATGACCGACTTTCTGCTGAAGACTTACGAGAAATCTGGCAAAATAAGGTACCTTCATGTTTGTAAGGATGAGGCAGCAGACGGCACAGTGGATAGAGCCGCTGCCCTAAAATCCAAAGCTCTGGCCTCAGATCCAGTTTGTAGTTCCCTCGATCGCTGTTCTTACCCTGAATTCACACGGCGAAGTGACCCTGCTGCTTAAACGGCTAAATCAGTGTAAGTAGCTCAGTGTTCAAACCTCACACTGTTAAGTCACCTTGTGGAAAGGAGTCGGACAAATGAATAGATAATAACAGTGAGAGACTCTGTGACATGTGTGTCCTTTTATTCAGCACATAGTAAATGAAACCTGAGAAAGACATTTGCTTTAAATTCCGTTCAGACTATGAAATCGTGTGCAGCGTCGCCTTTCTGAACTTGCTGATAATGTACATATAAACCTTCCTGTGCAACGTTCACCTTGTGTAGCTTCCACTCGAGCCATTTGTACAGCTTTAAGTATGGCGGTCAAAGGTGGCTGCCTCCCGTGGCCTGACCGCTGAGCTCCCCGCGCTCCGTGCCGCCCCTGCAGGTCCTCATCATCCGCCTCCCCTCCCCTCTGTCTCCCTCAAGGTACGGCGGGATCTCCGTGGGCGGGGTCAACTCACAGGTCCGGATGAACGAGACGGAAATCGCCGCCCTTTTCAAACATCTCGGCTCTCTGTTCAGCGTCTCCCAGGTACGGCTCCAGGGGGGGGCATGGTAACACCCTTCCGTTGGGGACACACAGAGGGTGAAGGCCTCAGCAGTGTCACCTACAGATGTTTGACTTCTGTAGAACTGAACGGTTCACTCGCAATACTGTGACACATGTCGCTTCTTGTATTTTTTTTATAATCCATTATAATTTTTAACAGCTTAGCGGTTGTTATTGAGAGTTTCTGGTGTTTACTCGGATTAACGCTGCTCACGTTCAAGGGATTTAATTCCAGTTGCCGGCTTCTCGCAAAGGTTTATAAGTGCGTCTCAGTAAACTGGAAACATACCTCATTACATGAATGGGCTGTGAACGCCCAGATGTTAAGATTCGTGACTGTTGCGCTCAGTCGTTTCAGAACGCAGCCGGGCCGTGGCCGTCGTCGCTGTCCTCCCGCGCCCGGCCTGGCCAAACCGACCTTCGTAACAAGTGAAAGCGAGCGATTGCCGAGGGGTGTAAACTGTACCGCCGAAGACCCGTCGACCCACCGAAGATTCCGACAGTGGAATGTTAGTGTCAGCTCGAGTGTGGATATGGATGATAATGTGCACTTCGCAGGTTGATAAGGGCCACGGCTTGAAGGAAAAGGCTGTTTTGTGCTCCTTTGAAGCTATTTTTATAGTTTGTAAAAGATAAAACTCAAGCGCATTTTGGGGAAGAGCTCGACCCCGGAGCTCAGGATGTTCCTCCGATCGCCACGTCGGGCAGAGTTTGCAATTCTGGGTCCGGCTGCCCGACGGCCTGGTTATAGACACTGCCGAACGCAGGCCAACCCGGCTGCTCTCTTCATTTCGTCTGCCTCACGCCGCCTTTTTCGCAGGGCGGAGGTTTAAGGAAGGTACTAACCCTGACTTGATAGTGAAACTTACCGTGCTCTATAAGGTTATGCTTTATTGGCCACTTCAGTTTGACGCCGTGATGCTCTGTCACCCTCGGTTAAAGTACAGAACCAGTGACACCACAGACAGTACACAGCATTAAACTAAGAGAATATAAAGTGTCAAAGTTGTAAGAAAATACAATAAATACTGTATAAACAGAGCGTGTGTTTACGGGGGTGTGTAGGAGCATCTCGAAGGTGTGTGTGCAGAGATGTGGGAACAGCAGATAAAGGACACGGCTTGTTTCTGTGCCTCGTTGTTTGAGCCTCGATGGGGTGAATCACTGATAGTCGCTTAGTGTAATAAGTCATTCTGCTCTGGAGCCACAAAAACAGATTTGAAGAAAAAACAGAGCAGTTTTATGAGCCGCCATGTTGTTATAGAAGCAGCTGGAGAGACTGGCGACCCCACAAACACCTTTTTTCCTCACCCCTTGTGAGAAGAAAGTGACTGCAGACAGTTGTTTGAAGCTGTTAGGTCTGATGCGATAGATGACATGGAAGGAGGGGCAAAGACAAGCGAGAAGAAAAGGGCCTCGATGCTTATCGAGGGGAGGCAGAGTGGCCGTCCTGGGCTGCTGTTCCTTGACCTTCAGCACCAGAGCCGCTCGGGAGGCCGGTCCGGCTTCTCTAAACGCGCTTGGTGTTTTCGGAAAGCCACTGTGATCCGACACCCACACAATCCTGTGGTTTCAACCAGGAGACCACTGACCGCACCCAGTGGTGCTACAGCAGTTATTCTGCCATCTGAACTACCTTCATCGTCTCTTACTCTCCTTCTTTTTTGTTACATAGGAATTAACTGCTACAGCTCAGAAATAGCAACGTCCTTGATGTCTGTTCTTCCATACTTCAGTTTTATATCACATATATGATTGATCCATGAACGGGCGAATGTTGCAGTGGCCGACACTGCGAATCTCTTCTCGCTACACACAGGAGACGAGATCCAGTAAAGAGTCCTCCAATCCGGCCATTTTATCTTAAATTAAATCAAACCTGCTCTCGAATTTCCTCCGTTATCCTCTGGCCACACCGCAAATGGGAGCAATGGAACAATAAGTGCTTTTTACAAGCCGTGGAAATGGTAAGGACTCACGAGCTGCGCCAACCTGCTCCACGCCACACGGGGGGGCGGGTGTTTCCTTGCATAACCCCGCCTACCTGACTGGGGCTGTATCTGATTGGTTCAGTTGACTCAGGCCACACCCAAGAAACAGGGCCTGGTCAGATCGTCCAGTAACATTAACATTTGCCTAACTAGCGTGTCGTTGGATGCATTTGCCCCCCCCCCCCCCCCCCCCCCCCCCNCTGGTCAGATCGTCCAGTAACATTAACATTTGCCTAACTAGCGTGTCGTTTGATGCATTTCCCCCCCCCCCCCCCCAGTCCACTATCACACGTCACGTCTGACTGCGGTACAACTTCTGTTTACAACAGCCAACCTGACCTGTGCAGCCTGGGACAGTGTGTTTCTGAGTGACCAGTGTAGAAACGGAGGACACCGACGTCCCCTGTGCAGCCAGAGACACCAGCAGCTGTCCTGCGCTTTGCATGTCAAAAGGAAGCTCTATTCCCAGGCTTAACCGTCTAAAATACTCTGTTTTCCCCTTGTTAGGGGAGTGACATTGAACAGATGCTGCAGGATACAGAGACCTTCATGAAACGCCTTGGAACAAAGCAGAATGTCAAGGTACGGGGAGCCGTCCTGGGGGGTGGCGGCGCCGCCGTGTCTTTATCTCCAACTCTGGAGCGGAACATGTCTTTAATATCAATAAACCTGCACAGTACAAATGGCCCTCAGTTTAATCGCTGCTTAGGTTCTCTTACATTCCCAAATACAGCTCTAATAAATTTTTTTAAATATTTGTCGGCTTTTTCATTACTTGTACTTTGAGTTACTTTAAAATTAAAACTAACTTGCAGCCAATGAAAACAAACATGTTTTTGCTACAAACCCCGGTTCAGTGCCGACTGTTCGCTTATTCGTCCCTTAAACACGAGCAGCGTTTCACACGGGGAAACACCCGGCGAGGGACTGGAATTAAGGAAACACCTCATTCCTTTTGATCCCTCTCTGGATGCTCTTTACTGCCATCTATGGGCCCGGCAGACAAACACAGGTCACATTCGCTACACGTTGAAACTGCAGGAAGCGAATAAGGGCAGAAAATGCGGTTAAAGTAGATCTAAAAACTGTGTCTTCAAAAATGTGCAACTTCACAATTTTTAATAAAAATTAAAAGTAAAAGTATTATTCTCTTTGAACAGTTTGACAAATTGGACAAGGAGCTTTTTGTGCCTCTGAGACGGACTGTGCGTAAAACACCTTTAGAAAGAGTTTTAAATTGGTACTTCTGTGTAAAACCGAGGAGGAGTTGTTCCTGTTGACCAAGCCAGCTTTGCCTGCATTCCAGGTGTGGTTCTACAACCAAGCGTGGCACGCCATGGTCTCCTTCATCAACGTGGCCAACAACGCCATCTTGCGGGCTAACCTGCCTCCCGGACGTGACCCCACAACCTACGGCATCTCCGCCTCCAACCACCCGCTGAACCTGACGAAAGAGCAGCTCTCCTACGTTGCTATGTGAGTGTGCACGTGTTTTTGTGAGATGGAGGTGAGGATGGAGATCTCGACAGAGGCAGCGAGCGTCTCCCGCTGTGTTCGTTGCCCGGAGACGTCCTCTCTCACCCTCTGGGGGGGCCGTGTCGTGAAGTTGCTGCCTTTTCAGCCTCATTGCTGACAACCCCTGCGGTTTCTGAGCTCATCTCGTGCAGACGGTCGGCACCGTGGCGCTTTGCCCTGGTTCATCATTAACTGTGTAATTTCCTGCAGCCCTAACTGTGCACTCGATGCCACTGTGTTACGTTAGAAAGGAGGTGAGCAGGTGGAAAGCGGTTAAAGACAGCAATTTGCAGCTCGAAGGTTGTCAGTTCAGAACCTTGACATATTGGTGCTTCCCCCTTGGCCATTGTGCCAGTAAGATCTACTCTGGCTCCTTGAACTCTCAGGTAATGCATTTTTAAATACACACACACACATTTTCTGGTTTATTCTTACTTGCATTTTCTTCAGCGGGGGTGTGGCTGTGACCTGCATTTGCCCTCCAAGCAGGTAGATGGCAGTGCAGAGATGAACCTGTTTTTGGAATGATTCACTCAGCAGTGAATAGGGGTTTGTGAAGACGATGTATTTTTCATTTTCACTCACTAGTTTTAATTTTAACGTCACCCTGCGTCAATTATTAAACCAAAGTTGTTTTATTTATTATAGCTGTATGTGAGACAAGTGCTCCAGCCTGGGGAGACGGGCCAGTGCGGCTGAGTGAGTCTCACACAGTCCTTATGAATATGGTACTAACAGACCCGCCACAGCGTTTCATCAGCTCTACGCCCCCAGCCAAGTGACTCTGTGAAGGAGCACAAAGAAAACCCCACGTCCCACATCTCCCCCCCCACCCCTGCTGGCCAGTGCAGGAGGAGGGACTCAAACCCACAGCCTCTGAGTCCAAATGCAGTGCGCTAACTTGCTGCCCCTGTGTGGCCAAAGAGGGCGCCAGAGTTTGCTTTTGGACACCTGCTTTTTCATGACCTTTGGGCAGCTGCACAGGGGGGCGGGGAGTGCTGTTGTCCCAGTGTTGTCACCGTGCCACCGCCCCCCCCCACGATACTTTTCGAACCCACACTGCTCCCGATGGGCCTCTGGGGTCCGACCCCCCGGCGTCCTGCAGCTGATTTCTTGTTCTTGCGGTCTTATTGGATGCTGTGTGCGGGTCCTGCTGCTCTAGGCAGCACCCGCACCTGATTTAATATGCTAACTAGCTCACGAGGGTTGTCGACAGGGAGCCCCTCGCACGACGGGACCCTGCGCTCACGCGGTGGCCGGCAGGATGCTGGTTCTTTAAACTCAGCTTGCTTGCTTCATAAACAGATGATGAGAGACTCAACGCTGCTGCTTGACGTGGCTCCGTCAAACATGGCGACTGAGGAGACTGGAACTCGGGGTTCAGGCGGCGAGTGTATGTGAACGTTCCTCCTCTAACATACATGTTGTTAGTGCGTGTTGCCAGGGAAACGGTGCAAAAACTACACCGCTCATCAATACTGGGTGACACCTGAAGCCGGATGGAAGTAGGAGCGGCACTGGCCCTCGGACCACAGAGAGCAAAGTCCACACACGTTACATTAAAAAGAAGGAAATCTGCAGGGAGTTTGGTGGTTACAGGCCTGGGTTCAAATCTCCTTCCTGCCCCCCCACCGTGATCAAGGAACTAAAAGTTGCCCAGCTGTAGAAATGGGTGAATCACTGTAAGTAGTTCAGCATACAAACGTCACACTGCAAGTGACCTTGGAGAAGAGTGTCAGGTAAATAGGGGTTATGAATGATAAATAAAACGGGTGTAATCAGGAGAAGAACCTGAACAGGTATGCAGCAGGTGAACTCGCTCGCTGTATTTATTGTTTATGAGCTCGAGGCCTCCGTGAACCCGGAGGCATCAAACTGCGGAGCTCGGCAGAAAGTGATTTTTATCAAAGGGGACCAGGAGCCGCTCCTACCTGACAGAATATTAAAGCGGAAATGGCGCGGCGCTCCTGCGTGCTCTTAGCGCCGGGGCTGACGTGCCGAGACTGTGTTGTACACACGCCGCAGATGCTGACGCTTTCCAGCCGGTTATTATGCTCTCCACCGCGGGCTCTTTTTTTGCAGCGCGAGTGACGGCTCTTCCAGGCTGTTCCATTATTCTTTTCAGTTCACTTCATTTCAATTTCATTTTGCATGCCAGCCGTCCCCCGTGCCGCCCTTCAGAGCACTTAATACAGGATGTGGCGAAAGTGAACAAAAGTACAGGGAGACGTGAAACAAGTGAAAGATGTGGACGGACACACAGCGGTTACATAATTAAAAAGTAGGGGAGGAAATAACAGTTTTCAGGCTTGGGAAAGAGAGCAAAATATCGAGAAGCGAAGGCCGGCAGGCTGGTTTCCCCGACCGGAGAAGGTCACTGAGGGTTGAGGGTCCCGTGGCAGCAGCCTTTCCTCGCAGGACCTGAGCAACAGAGCGACGGGAAGATCCGCGATGAAACAAAGATGACCTGCCCACGCCGACCGAGTTGTTTTTCTCGTCTTCCTCGGCAGGGCCACTACCTCCACGGACGTGGTGGTGTCCATCTGCGTGATCTTTGCCATGTCCTTCATCCCTGCCAGCTTCGTGCTCTTCCTCATCCAGGAGCGCGTGAGCAAGGCCAAGCACCTGCAGTTTGTGAGCGGAGTCAACCCGGTCGTCTACTGGCTCTCGAACTTCGCCTGGGACATGGTGAGAGCAGTGACCCCCCCCCCCACACACACACAGACGTTAGACTAGAGTAAGACCTGCTCTAATGTATGGAAACACTTGGCTGTCCGAGTGTGTTCGTGCGTACAGACGGCGATGGTCCTTCGCACGTTTCCTGCATTGTTTGTTATGCTTACATTAACACGCATGTATGGCGATGTGGTTTCAACACAAGCACAGCTCCCTTAATCCAGCATCGAGAGGAAATGAACACGTCTGCCGCTGAGGCCGGTGCGCCAGGTCTTATTAAACAAACGGCGTCCCGGGTTGCCGCTCCTCATGCGCCCGCTGGAAAGCCGCCTTTTCACAGTGTTAACTGTGACAAAGATAACAAAGTGGCCCCGCGGCGGCTCCCTTTCACTCGTGGCGGCGCTGGGAAAATGCAGACAAATCAGCAAAAAATGTCATTATGCAAATAGCCAAATGGCCCCAGTCTGGAGCTGTTGCTATTTACACATCTGCTGTATTAATTGACATATTTTAAAGCATCTTTCCAACTCGGTGGGTGAAGGTCTCTCCTTTCCACGGCCTCATTGGAGACAAACTGAAGGACCAGTTGCGGACATGTGTCTGAAATGATGGCCACAGGTACGAAGTTAATGAAATGTATTAACCGGAAGTCATAAATTGGGCACAAAATACAGAGCAGATTTGAGGAGTAAATTATCCTACATTATTTTTACAAAATTACTACACTTTCCACCTCTTTTTGAATGAAGATGGAGTCACTGGGACTCGGTGCAACGTTGACAAAGGAAGAGCGGCGGCGTCGAGTGAAAGATCCGTCGATACGTCCCCGGGCCTGTTTTTAAGTCGAATGTGTTTCGCTGGGACCTGACCGTCCGGTGGTTTTATCAGCGCGGTCGACCGTGGACCCGGGCGCTCTCTGCGTGGAGACCCCTCACGAGGGACCACGCTGGTCGACGTCACCGTACATTTACTGCATGCCTGTCTTCTTGCATTCTTCCTCAGTGTAACTACTTCATCCCGTGTGTGATCGTGATCCTCATCTTCCTCGCATTCCAACAAAAAGCCTACGTTTCCCCCGCCAACCTACCGGCGCTGGTCCTCCTGCTCCTCCTCTACGGGTCAGTAGTCAGCCGGGGGCACGGCACTATGCTAGGTCCCACATGCCAAACTGCAAATATCTGAAAGTATTTTTATGGGATCCCACAATCCTCCCAGACTCAAACGGGTTCTTCCTCCCTAAGAAATACTGCATGTTCCTTTCAGATGCGGGTGAGATGTGGTTTTTGCTCGTCCTGCTCAGGTAGCAGCCACATCCTTTCCTATGCCGTTTTCCTGACCCTACAGCTGACCTGAACCACGATTTGGTCGTTTCCCGTCTGTTCTGCAGGTGGTCCATCACCCCCATGATGTACCCGGCATCGTTTGTGTTCAGCGTCCCCAGCACCGCCTACGTGGTCCTCACCTGCATCAACCTCTTCATCGGCATCAACGGCAGCGTGGCCACCTTCGTCATGGAGCTCTTTGACGACCAGGTGGGAATCGGCCGGACCTTCCTCTCCTCGGCCCCCTTTGCGTGCATCACGCCGAGTGGCTCGCTTCCCTTATACCTCCCAGAAGGTGTGTCTCTCAGCTGCCTTTTGGTCTTTACTGCAAAACTTGTTAGCGTTTCCCTCTGGGAATCAGACACATCCAGCCCCCCGCCACTCTGCTTCTGTCCCAACTCGACACCCTCACATTTACACCTGAAAGGGGGCGGCAACACCACACACCTCACTCAGAATTCACCTCTTCTTCGTTATTTCAACACTTTTCCACTCTAAAAATATCTCTTTCACTGACGGCACGAGGTTCTTCTGCCGCCAAATGTCATTCCTCTCATTCGGAGAGTGATGCGACTCAGGCGGAGTGCGGCCCCTTCATTAAAATGTTTGGCAGTTTCCCATCGGGCCACATAATAATAATCACCAGTGCCGTGCCTGTCTTTCCACCGAGGAGGTGCCGCCCTTTTCCAGAAGGATCTCAAGACGGCGCCATTGTGTGCTGCGATGCTCTCTGTGGCCAAGCGATGGCCAGGATACCTCTCGCTGCGCAGGGGGTCTGTCCTGCAACTGTCAAGGCACAAAGAGGCCAGGCAGACAGCTCACTGTGTCCAGTCCACACGACAATGTCTCTTTTGCTGCTGTCACTCCCCCGCGATACTGCTGTTGTCACGGTTACTCTGTGGCCCGACACTCCTGACACCTTCCCTAAGTTTGAGTTTACGGCTTTTTGCTTCCCGGCAGCCAAGTGTTATTAACCGGCTCACCGGCCTCCCAAGTCGGAGACGAGTGTCCATATTTCAGCGGTTTCTACCAGTCAAGCAGCCAGCGGGGGTCATTACAGCTGCTCCACATAAATAAATTATATCGGCACTGGAGATGATGGGCAGCTGCAGCGGGGAAGAGGAGTGGAAGCGGGGCGAGCGTGAGCGCTGGCACGGTGTCCGTCCCCCGCCGAGGCCACCAGACCGAGCTTGGCTTGGGGGGGGGGGGTGTCAGACTCCTACGTTCGCTGCAATGCGTCATGGGTGAGCGGGAAAGAATGAATGAAGGAAAAAAGACATCGGACGGATGGAAGAGTCGATTGACCAACTTACACTGATGATGAAAATGAACCTTTAAGTGAAGTGACAGAAATGAGAAGAAAGAAGAAAAAGAAAGTCAGGAAGACAGGAATACTCTGCTGGAGGCCATAAATATCCCATTTACACAAGTACAGAAATGTGCAACAATAGTATTCAAATAAACAGTATTATGAACAGCGCAGCAGCACTCGGGCAGGAGGAATCGCTTTGAAAAGGTGTCAGGTAGTTAAATGAGTGAATAAGTGATGAACTGGACATTTTCCGGAGCCTGTTCAGCACGTGGAGCACCACTTCCTCCGACCCGCCTTTGACTCCTGCCGGCAGGGGGACGTGTTCTCATCTCTCCCTCACGCTGCATCTTTCTCTTATTTTCAAAATCCTTACCATCCACATTAACGTGATGTTTTGGGATTCTGAAGAGAGGGGCGGTGGGCGACTCGGAGCCTCGCAGAGATTTGCTTCAAATTAACTTGACAGGGATTTATGGGTTTAGTGTGAAAACTGAAAAGGAGCCGCAGCTCACTTTGCTCACTTTATCTGCCCCAGAGGTGCTCGCGGGCTCCTTGAAGGGCATCCCGTCAGCACCAGGCAGAGGGGCGTGTGTGTGTGTGTGTGTGTGTGTGTGTGTGTGTGTGTGTGTAGGTGTGTGTCATTAACCGAGCTCCATGTTGCACCTCCATACTGAGGTTGCCACGGAAACCTGAACCCAAGGTCCAAGTTCCTTTGTTTCCCATCGTAGAGCTGAAGTTAAAAGGAGAAACAGCATAAAGTGAAAATGATCGTTGGTTCAAACTAATAAATTCATTTACAAGACGACCTTGGAAAGTCATAATTACTGACTGTCACACGACCCCCAGCAGAGCAAACGTGAGCCAGGCAGTGCTGTGTCACGCTCACTACTAACTTAACCAAACTGGACAGGTAATCTGTCTGGTTAATCACCTTCGTTTTTTACTTGTTTTTGAGCATACTGTTTTTGTTTATTTTATCTTTTATTGTTTTTTTTTAACTAAATTATGTGTCTGCTTTGTACCTGGTTATAATGCAGATCTTTTTTCCATATGGAAGATTCTTCTGCTGTTCACTTATTCAAGACGAGTGGAGCAGGTGACTACACACTTAAAAAAGACATTTCATTTGGGGTGTATCGTGTTTATTGCGGAAAAGTGTGAAGCCTAGAAAAAACATTATGTTGGGACATTCTTTTTTAATTTGTTTCAGTTTAATGGGAATTGAACTAACATGGTTGGCCATTGTCGTTTTCCAAATTTCCACACCAGGTACTGCATTTTACCATGCTGTCAGGTTTGCTAAAAAGAACCGATTTAAACGCGTTCAAGTCGTGTGAAGACAGTGCGTCTACAATTGAGGAGCTTTCTAAACTCCAGCACCGAGGTTGTGATGACAGTGTTTGTTGTTAAGGGTGACGCTGTGAGGATGCAGCCGTTCCGATGAAGTGACGTCTCTCTCAATCTCTGCACTGCTCTCGCCCTCCCGGCCGCTCTCCAGCTTCCGTTCCCCCCAAACTCCACTGCATCCTGAGCACACCCTCGGGACTGTCTTCACTTGGCTTCCTCCGGCTTCTTCCACACATCCTCAGAGTCCGAGAAGTTTCCCGAGACCACGTTGCCCATGGCAGGGGCTCTCGTGGTCACCTGTGTGTTCGCACGCTTTAACGCTCCTTTTTCCCGGTGACAGAACGTCTCCCGCATCAACAACATCGTGAAGCAGGTGCTGCTGGTCTTCCCACACTTCTGCCTGGGGAGGGGTCTCATTGACATGGCCAAGAACCAGGCCATGGCCACTCTGTTCATCAACTTTGGTGAGTGTCCCCTAAATCACAGGATTTCATTACCACAGAGCCTATTTCTTTGTACCCTCGACCTTCGCTTAGTCGCCCCCGGCGACATTTGCGACGCCAAAGGGAGAATGGCTAAAATATGTGAGCCGGGCAGTTGCCAAAATGTTACGTTGTAAGGCCGGTCGCCGTGGCGTGATTACCGGTTCTGCTCGGATTCGGACTCCGAGTCGTTTGCACCCGGCTGTTGGCGCACTTGACATTCCTGGCTCTCGCAGAAAGGCGAGCGGCGCGTGTTTCCGCTGCGGTTGCTGGAAATTGCCATTTGAGGAGTCATTTGCAGCGCGACGCGCAAGAGCAGAGCAAAAAGAAGGCAATCACGGCTTAAAAGGCTCGTCTAGAAGGGGCCTATTTAGCGCAGAATGAGAAGGAAAATGGCTGCAGCTTATCTCCCCTGCAAGCAAGGAGACAATCGAGGCTGCAAAAAAAATTATACACGTGACAGGGAAGCACGGGGGTAGAAAAGGGTTATTTTGCCACTGTCAGATTTCTTTCATGAGACGGGAGCTTTTTGGCATCAGATCAGTGTTTTGGTCTCGTTTCATGTAAAATAAAGGATGTCACGGGATGCTGAGTGCGTATTATACATCCACTGCTACCGATTAAAAATTGAACGAGTGTCACTTCTGGCAGTGCGCTCAAACCGACTTTTGTCTATGACATTCAGACCTGCTTATATATAGCTTGAAGTGCGTTTAATGAATTCCCAAACAGCTCTTTGTGGGGTCCGATAAACTGTAAGCACTGATATGGCCAGGTGGCTTGGAGGAACCCCTAGTAGGCGGATAGTCGCCTCACAGACGGCCTGCTCTTCTCGCCCCGTCTCCAGGAGAGGACCGTTTCCAGGACCCCCTCAGCTGGACCATGGTGGGCAAGAACCTCTGCGCCATGGCCGTCGAGGGTGTTGTGATGCTCATCCTGACTCTGCTCATCCAGTACAGGTTCTTCTTCAAGCCCAGGCAAGACACTCTGCGACACTCAACCCAGGAAAACCTTTGCAGTACTGAGCCCCCCGCTGAGCTACCTCTCTGCTGTCCCTCAGGCTGGTCGAGGCCACAGAGCAAACGACAGGACAGGAGGACGTGGACGTGGCTGCTGAACGTGTCCGCGTGCACCGAGGCGGAGCCCAGAGCGACCTGCTCAGAGTTTGCGATCTCACAAAGGTACCACGCTCCGCCTTCGACCGCTGCAAGGTGCGCACACGCGGACAAAAGCTGAATTTTGATCGGACAAATGAGGGTCTGCGGTTCCTCCAAATTCCGAGGGAGGGATGAGCCGTCCAGTAGTTACTCCTCTCGTGAAGATGTTCCCCGTGTTGTGATATGTGGACGTAGGTGCTCTGCAGGGGTGATTCTAGCGTTGTGCTTTGATGTAGGCGTTCTGCCGGGGTATTTACAGATGTTGGGGATGATCCTAGCGGTGTCTTCAGTGTTACATGGTGTTCTGTAGAGCGTTCCCTGTATCACAGCTGGACGCAGGTGATCAGGGTGGGTGAGCGGGGGGAGGGCGCCGACGCAGCAGCCGCTCCGCCGAAAGCAGCTGCTGTTGCCAGTGGGAGGCAGCACCCCCGCCACCCGTGCGACACATCTGCCCGACTCCACCCCCCTCCCCCCTGCTGTAATTAAATGGAAGCGAAGAGGATCTCGGGGAGGGAAAAGCCAATTAAAAAGAGCGATTCCTTCCTCGGCCTCGACGGCTGGTTATGCAGCTCCGCTGCTTCTGTGTGCGTGAAATAAGAGCAGCGATTGCGCTCCCCGCACAGCAAACCGGGGAAATCTCCAAAAAGCCTCCAAAGAACCTTCGGACTTGTCAAGCGGGGGGTGTAGGGGGGCGGCAGCAAACAGTTTATTTAAAAAGCTCTATTCTGTAATAATGTCAAAGGGGAAGTGCTCTCTTTCACATCTGTGCTGTTTACAACCTCCAGGGTGTTGGTACATCAGACCCTCTTTTACATTTGTTCTTTGTGTGAGAAAGACGCTACCGCTTGCACCCACCCCCCACAGAAAGGCATTCGGTGTCAAAACCCGTCTTACGCACATGATGGACATCTCAGGCGCCTCCTGTGACTGGAAGGGCCCTCGCAGTGAAACTCTCAGCTCGATCTTACTGATGAATTATTTCCCTCTTTACCCCGATTTATGGCCGTGATGCGTAAATCGTAAATCGCGGGACATAAAGCGTGACTCCTGAGAACTGCTCATAAATCAAGTCTATGTAAAACTGGGCCTAAATAACATCAATTTAAATGTGTAAAATTTTAATACAGGTTGGAGCATTTTTCATGCAAATTGCAAAGTTACGTCCTGACTATATAAACAAGGACAAACTTACTCCGCTGCGACTCACATTAACCGGACTGCTGGCACCTCGGTCTGGGGCCTCACAGGTGGTTGGTAACCTGCTGGGGTTGAACTGCTTTGCGAGAAAGAAATAATAATCCTTATAAATGTTCGCAAAAATGGCGCTGTGGCGTCCCGGGTGGGGCCGTTGCCTCGCAAATGAAGAACTTGGGTTCGAACGGAATAAATCAGCGTAAGTAGCTTAGTGTGTAAACGTGACATTGAAAGTCCACGGGTGAATCAGCAAGTCGTCCATCGCGATAAACGAAACCTGATATCTGTTTTACTCCTCGCCGCCACCGCCGTGCAAACAGGCGGGAAATGTGATGGTAATCATTTGTTGTAATGAAAAGAATCTCATTTGAGGGGAAAAAATTGGTTGCTTGCTACTGGCAAGTAACCTCAATTATACTTCTCCCGAAGAACAGACATTTTCAAATAGTTGAAATGTGTTATAGAAATTGCATGCCAAATTTTAAATCAAGATAGCTGCTTCGATATAGAATAATTGTTCCTTTTCAAGTTGAAAGTGGAATCTACTTTTGCATCGCCGTACGCTACTTCTTGAGCCTCAATATTTATAATTTTAAGGTTCATTTTTAAGGCTTCCCCCTTTCCTGTGTTGACGGCATCCGGACGGTTCACATTCTCAGTTCGGATGGATGACGCCGGAAAGCGACGTTCTGAGCTCAAATTGCAATTTGATTTTTTATTCTGTATATATTTTATATATTTATTTTTTGATAGTTCTGCCGATTTGCTCCCCCGCACCTTGTGCTGCTGATATTTGCGGGGGAAGGAGGCTGTATAAATGGGATTCTTCACCGCTGGCACATTTTAATGCAAATCCTGACTGCAATTCCTCGGAAAGGGCTTCCCGGATGGGGAAGGCGGTTTGAAATTCAGGTGCAGTCCTTACGGTGAGTTTGTTCTGCGAGGCTGTTGATGAAACCCATCATATATTAAACAGCGGGAGGCCGCGATGCTGCCGGAATGCAGAGTTCCCCGACACGCGCGGGGGGCTGACACACTCCGTGCAACATACGTGTTCCCGTGTGGCCTGCTGCCAGCACCAAGCGTGTGTGTCGGTCTCCTCCGAGTAAATACGAACGGGACGACCCGTTTGCCGGGCTGCTTGGCGACAAGCGGTGTGGAAATTAGCGGCGTGTCAGGAGGAGATGCCCCAGGGATGAGCAGGACAGACATGTGACACTGTGCCAGAGAGATGGGAAGCCATGGCTGGCTGCGTTTCTCAGGGTGGGAGTTCCTTGCGTCATCGCATATGAGCTGTACGGGTGCGGGGGCTACAGCCACGGTGCTGGACACCTCCAGCCCGACACTTTGACGGTGCGATGAGGGAAGGAGGGCAAAAGGCGGCGTGTGACGTGTTCTTAACAGACCCTCCGAGGATGTGGCCTTCGCCGTATTCTCTCCGTACTGCAGAATGGAGGGATCTTCACTCGGCGCTCGATGCGTCGTCCTCCTCTGCGTCCGTGACACCAAGTCCTGGGTAGTCTGAGGTCTGTACGCTGCGCTGACATTACTCTGATGGTCTGGAAGGTCTTCGGCTGCCGGGGTTCGAAGGTGCAGACGGCAGCAGGTCCCGGGCGGTGGGCTGCTTTCTCAAACCTCCTCCAGCTGAGAGCACAGACACCTTCTCAGTCCTCTGAGAATACTGCAGCCATTGTTCCAAAAAGTGCCTGTTAAATACATTCATTTAACATTTATCACCAGTCTTAAGGTTTTATTTTAGCTGAAATGCTGCACTTACTTTAAGTGCCGCTTTATTTATGTTGCAATTGTGTTGTGGTTTTGTGAGTTGGGAGACAGTAGAGCTCCCAACAGGAGATCAAACAGCATGAAGAGGGAAACAAATCACTTGACAGTGACCCGTGTTGCTCCGATGCTCTCGGGAATCGGCTCCCAGGGGAAGCGCCTCATAAAGGAAGCGGCGCCGAGAAGAACCGCCCTGGAACCAAGCGCCGTACTGCGGCCGAGATTAAACGCTCCGTCTAATTGTCTTTCTGAGTCTTGGATCACGACCTTTGACTTCCACAGGTGTATCGGGGAAAGAAGAGGCCTGCCGTGGACCGGATCTGCGTGGGCATCCCTGCCGGAGAGGTGAGTGTGTCGTCCACCCCCCCTTCAGACTACACGCGTGGAAGAGCATCTCTTGTGAGCCCGTCAGCTGTGAACATATATCTGCAGGAACGTTTACTGTGTTCGTACACCAGCTCCTCATCTGTTCATCTTCAGTTGAACTTTCACTCAGCTATTTAAAATTTTTGCCCGAAGCAGAACAGAAGTAACCTGTATTTACCCTCCAAGCCAGTAGATGGCAGTGAAACGCCCAGAGGATGTCAATTGCACTCACTTCCGCAGTGTCCACAGGTCAAGTCTGGGGACAATAATTGATATAGCATTTTTGTGGGATCAGTCAGTCAGCAGCCAGCGCTGAAGAGGAGTTTATGGAGAGAAGATATTTTCATTTCCTTTTTTCCAGCTTTTTATTTTTTTTTTAACTGTCATTAATGTAGCTCAAAGTTCATAAAAATACCTAAATACAAACTCTTACAAAATATCTGTATATTAGTTATAGCCGAGATTTTTACAGAACCCAACCAATAAATGTCAAACCACACAGTTTCTGCATTGTTAATAATGCCTCGATATCTCGATGTTGAGATATGCAGTATACATAGGAGCAGCCGCTCTCAGGGGGGTCTGTATGCACCGGAACACTTCCACAGGGAGCGAGAAGCAGGAACCCCGGGAGATGAAACTGTGGGCGGATTGAAGGCTGTGTCACTGCAGCGGTTTGATTTGTACACGACTCCCCGGCCGTCGTGGCTCTCGGGGGTCCACCTTGGTCCCATTCCCTTCCTGTTTACCCCACCTTAATATAAATGTCAGCGGAATAATGCGAGTCAAAACCGAGGCTCTTCTGTGTTTCATGCATTATTTAGCAGACTGCTTATCTCCTTCTTTATATTCGTCCAGCCGCGAGAGCTCCGGCACGCTAAACCTCAATACATAAACAAGCAGGCGCCGATCGATGAACAAAAATGAATAAAATATTCATTAGGAGTGTGTCGTCGCACATTATTTCATCACACGTGAAGGTGCTCGATGTGGTTTTGCTCCAGACACAATAGCTGGATTGTAGAACGTTCCCTGTAATTCTCTGTAAAGGAGATGCCGAGAACTTGTCTCCTGATGACACTTCACAGGACGGCGTAATGGTCCCGGCTGCGCTCTTTATTATTGTTGTTTTTAATCTGCTGGGTGCACCAAGTAGCGCAGTGCTAATCAAAGGACATGGGTTCAAATCCTGTTCCTGCTGCACTTGTGAGATCAAAGTACTCAGTCTGAACCGATAGAGTAAAAATTACCCTGCTGTACTGATGGGTAAATCAGTGTACAAACCTCACACCGTAAGCGGCCTTGGAGAAAAGTGTCGGATAGATGAATAAATGATCTGTGGCTCCTGCAGGATTTCACTGTATGTTCTGCTGAGCACGTATTGAAGTGGCTCTAATGTGACTTTTCAGTACAGTAAAAAGAGGCATGAATCAGACTTGACCTGGTTACCTTCAGAACATAGCAGTATTTTCCTGCGAATATTCATTAGAGACCACAATAAACTTTGTAAAGCTGTTCATTGTGCGTTTTTAACACTTTGGTGCTTCACGGCTGCTGCTGCGCCTCGCCGGGCCTTGCAGGACACGCCACTCGTGTCTGAGCGACGGAGCCACGTGTTTCCGCGTCTTTAGAGCAGATCTGCTCCTGGCTGCCTGGCCGAGAGCCGCTCGGCGTGTGGAGAAGTGTGTGTGTATTGCGTGTGACGCGCTGCGCTAAGCGATGCTGAGCTCCGACAGGGGACACTGTGTGACACTTCTGTATGAAGTGACTGACAGGGTGTGGCAGGTCTTTGGCTCCGTCAAGGCGGCATGCAAACGTTCGGTTTGATCTGTGCTGGAAATCTCGGCGGAGCCGCACTTCCTCCCCCTTCCTCCTCCTGTTTTTTATGATTACTTTTTGCAGGGGGCCCTGTTTCATAAACGGAATGAAGTTAGATTGAAACTCAGTGTGTTGCAGTGTGAATATTCCTTGGGGATTTACACTCGCGTGTGTGCGTGTCTCATGCTCACACACACACACACACACACACACACACACACCCGGGAAATTTACACTACTGTTGTGTGTGCCACCAGACCTTGCTGTACAAAACATTGTGGCACAATTTTCTTCACTTGTGTTTTTAGTTTTTTAAAACGATAAGGTGAGGGTCTCTTCACGTGGGCGGAGCTTCCGGAGTTTTCTGCCCATCTATCATCGATAACCACCTCTGTCCAATGTGGGGCCACCGTGGTCTAGTGTCCATCCCAGAAGCACAGGGTGTGAGGTGGAGTACACACTGGTCAGGCCACCTATCCATCACAGGGCCGTCTCTCTCTCTCTCCCTCTCTCTCTCTCACACACACACACACACACACACACACACACACACACACACACACCCAGGCTCATTCACTCAGACACATTTCCCACCACTCTTCCCAGTGTTTTGGCCTACTGGGGATCAACGGAGCAGGAAAGACCACCACCTTCAAGATGCTGACTGGAGACATCGCAGTGACGAGTGGAGAAGCCTTCCTCCATGGATACAGGTGAGGGGACAGGCGGGGCTCCTTCTGTGTCACACACAGGTTTGTGCACAGCTTCTTTTTCCCATCTTTATTGTTCTTTTCCTAATAGAGACAAATAGATTTCTCTTAAAAATTCTTAACACTGTTTCCATGGCAACACTTACATACTCCTGCCAAATCGCTGCGCTTCCGCTGTAGCAGCACCGAGTGAATATCCGACGTGCGCTGTAACGCGGTCACACGCTGCTGCCGCCGCAGCTCATCCTGTGTGAAGACGCTCGTCGGCTCTAAGCTACAGATGAGCTGGTGGAGAATCAGAAGGTCTGTTGCTGGAGCGCGTGGAACAAACCCGGCCCTCAGCTGGGAAGGAAATGAAGGGAGAACTTCAAAACACACCTTTACCTGCTTGCCAGGCCTGTCAGGAACAGACCGTTAAACTGAGACAGACTAAGTAACAGTAACAGCCGAACAAAATAACAAATTGTTTTAAAGGAGAGTTACAGCACGCTGTTTTTCTTACTTTAGGGCCTTTATTGTAAGACTAATTGTTATTGTTGTTATTTAGCGTAGCTTAATTTACATATTGTTTATTTATTTAACAACACCTAAGTTTAATTCCAAACCTAATCTCAATAATAGAACCGCGTGTGGTCTTTTTCCATGTGATCCAGCGCTCAAATTCCCCGTAAAGCCCTTAGCCATCTTTAACGTCGCCCGGGGAAACGGTGCCGTCAGCAGGGCCTTTAATGACCTGTGCTGGGGGTCTCTGTGCCGAGGCCCGCCTGTTAAAGCGAGCTGCTGCTTTCTGTCTCATATGGCGACACGAGAAGACAGACACAATGCGCCACTGGTGTTTGTGAGGAATAAATCCTTCACAGCATGAATCCCCGCGTCTGTTTTCCATTATTTTTATAGCCCCTATTATTTATAGTTTTCCAATGAAAACTGGGTTTTTTGTCTTTCTGCGATCAATACGCTGTTGTCACCTTTGTGCAGCTTAATTGAAAGCTCCCATCCCGGCGCCGTTGTTTTCCTTTGGCTTTTGTTGGCTCTCCGGCGCCCTCCGTCGTGCCGGCCTGTGTCTCTCCTTCCGTGCGGCTGTAATTACGGCGCCTGTGCTTTGTTGGCAGATTGACCAGAAGCCGGGCTGCCTCTAAAAAACAACTTTTTGCATTCTTAACCTTGGGCGTTGTCATAGCAACGTGCTCAAGATGCCCCCTTCTGGAGCGCCGGTCCTGGACCCGTTCTCACGAATAATGCAGGTGGACGGGAAGGAGCCGTGTCCAGGGGGGTCATTAGAGACAAAGCGCCACTCAGTGAGCCTTTTGGCTTCTGCTGCCACTGTTGTTGTGTTTGCTGTTCCCATCTGTGGGGTAAACAGTTGTAAACCAACAGCCCGTGCTGTTGACAGCATCCGCACGCAGATGGCCGACGTCCACCAGAACATGGGCTACTGCCCGCAGTTTGACGCCATCGACGAGCTGCTGACGGGCCGCGAGCACCTGGAGCTGTACGCCCGTCTCCGCGGGGTGCCCGAGAAGGACGTCAAGAAGGTGAGCACGCACCCGTCACGGCAGCATCTCAGGGGGTGCGTCCGGCTGCTCTGTGCACCCCCCCCCAGGACAGTACAGTGGGCTGAAAGGAAACGTAATGACCTGTGACACCGCAGAGAAGTGGAAAGGTGGGGTGAGCGAAATTGGACCCGACTGGCACCCCCGTGTAAGTCCACTGAGGTAAAACACGCAGCCGCAGAAAGGCCCAGAAGGCACTGGGGCAAGAGGTAGAAAAAAGGACCAAAACTGATCAAAATTACTATTTTTATTCGTTATTTAACTGGCCCGTTTCCTCCCGAGTGACATGCAGTGATTTAGCCATTTGCATAGCCGGACTTGGAGTCGAACCCGGTCCTTTGATTGTACAGTGACACGCGGAACACTGCGTCTCTCCTGCAGGTGGCAGAGTGGGGCATCCGTAAGCTGGGCCTGGTGAAGTACTCTGACAAGTCCGCCGGCACCTACAGCGGGGGCAACAAGCGCAAGCTCTCCACCGCCATGGCGCTCATTGGATGCCCCCCTGTGGTCTTCCTGGTGGGTGCTCTCAACCCGAGACAGATGTTCACACGCACATGTCAACAGGCACAGCTCACCCCGATGTGTCTACAGGACGAGCCCACCACTGGGATGGACCCCAAGGCACGGCGCTTCCTGTGGAATTGCATTCTGAGCGTGATCAGGGAGGGGCGCTCCGTCATACTGACATCTCACAGGTGGGCTCTCGTGGCCAGAGGGGGGCACACAGACACACGTGCGTCGGCCCACTCGCTGACCTAACCCCGGTTTCCCGTGCCCCGCAGCATGGAGGAGTGCGAGGCTCTCTGCACACGCTTGGCCATCATGGTCAACGGGCAGTTCAAGTGCCTCGGCAGCATCCAGCACCTGAAGACCAGGTGAGGTTTCCACTCCCCCTATCAAGCCGGCCTCGAGACGTGGAGGAGCAGTTGGCTCATTTGGGCAATGGGGAGATGTGCAGCGTTTTGGCTATAAAAGGCCCTTAATCGTCAGTCACACCTGATGCTGAGGTGCTCTACTGGGGGGGATTCTGTTTGCGCTGGTCCTCACACACCTGGCTGAATTAAACGTGGAAAGATCAGTGTGCAGTAATGCAAAGACGCCTGAAGGAGAGAAAACTTTGCTTTCCTCCACTTTGAACGACCACCCCGGAAGATCATAGATGAGTCTGCGGCAGTCTGAGAGTTTCAGTCTTTATGCACCCTGTTAGTTCTTATCCCACACTTTGGTCCTGGGCAACTTGCACTGATACACCAGGGTCACTTTTACTCTGTCAATTCAAGCACCTCGATCAATGGTACAAAAGCGAGAGAAGTGGAAATGCTGGCTGGTCTCATAGAGGATTCTGCGAACAGAAGGGGGTGTGAAGGGCATGTGTGGGAACAGGGTCAACAGGCGGCTGCGTGAAGGTCAGATGTAGAGGAGGTGAAGCTGGGTGCAGAGCAGGTTCACATTTCTGATGGTGTGACACCTTGCCGGGGGTGAACTCAGGCTTCTCTCTGCTAAAATCAAGGTACTATTATGGTAAGAGTCGCAATGATGACTGCGTCCCACTACCTACAGCCGGTTGGTGAGGCTTTCGTCACCACAGACATTCATAGTGAACGGTGAACACGGTACAGTCCTCTTAAACTGTTAACCTTGATCACGCTCATAGACAACAGATCTTCTCAGGAGCTGACCTCACAACCTTCTGGTCACAAGTCCTGCTCTTTGGCCCAAGCTCTACATGCTGCCTGTACTCTTAGTCGTAATGGTCATAATGTGGAATGAAGTGTGACTGTTTGGCAGGAAAGGGGGGGCCGCGGCACCGCTATGAGTTTTGATGGATGACACCCTTCTCCCCAAAAGTAATTGTGAAACAGTTGCTTATTTATGATGGGGGAGGTGCCGCCGGTGCGGTTCGCAGGTGAAGCGAAACGGTAATGAGTCGGATGGCGTGTAAACATTTGCCTTTCATCTCTTGCACCAGTATTTGAGGGCAGAAGGTGGGAGTTTGAACGGCGAGGTGTCAGAGGCGCCTTGCTGTGGGTTTAAATCGGCCAGCAGCGGTAAGATGTGCCGTCTTGCACTCAAGAACTGACACAGTAAATATTACCCTGCTGTATACATCGGTCACACTGGAGAAAAGTGTCAGATAAATAAAAATAAGCGTAATGGACCGGCACCAGATGGACATTAACAAGACACGAACACAAATTTGCACACTAACATATTACAGAGCGCAGCTGCCATGAAATAAATAGTAATTCCATTCAGTGTCTGTTTCAATAATTCATTGAGTTTTGGCTCATATTGACACGGTTGAATATTTTTATCCATGCATTTGAAATATGCAGATGGAGGAGAAGACGGGCGTCTCGTGCCGTCCTGCGGTAACGCGCTCGGCGTCGGCGTCGGAGAGCCGGCATATCGAGCCCTCCTGTCCTCGGGTGACGTGCCGCTTGGTCACAGGTGTGTTACTCAGACGGGTGTGAAGCGCAGGTAGGGCGCAGCCCAGGCTGTGTGGCCCTCCATCTGCCTGCTCCCACAGGCTGGCGTGAAATATTTACCTGTTTACTCCTGTACTCTTAATGGCCTCGCAGACCTTGGATCAGGAGGTGTTTATTGATTTTTAAATTTTTTACGGCGATCGATGAACGGACCTCTGATCAGGCAGCCCGAATCTTCAAGGATCAGGCCGTGTTTCCACTCGTTTCTTGCCCTGTTAGCGGGTAACCAGAAGAGTCTGTAATCCAAACATGCACAATGGAGCCTGTACCTGTTGGCTGCTTGAAGAGAGAACTTTTTAGTCTCGTTTATTCGCATGTCTTTGTGTTTTCGGAGAGGAAGGATTCAGTGTTTGATTTTCTCTGCATATTCAAACAACCATGTTGCAGGAAGAATATTTTCAACACGAGATGAGAAGCACCGGTAGTACATCCACAATGCATAACATTTGAATTTAATCTGGGGCAACAAACAGGAAAGCTATGGAGGGAATCTGTTTAGAATAGGAATGAACAGATTTATGAAGCATGCAAAATTTGAATACAAGATCCTTTATTGCATTTTTTCTTTAGCAGCAGATATGATGTCCTGTTTCATTTTCAAGCTATGAGACACTTGTGTATGATGCAGAAATCAGGAGCCTCCTGCTGTTTGGAAGAACTTCAGTTTGTTGAGGATGAACACGAGTAGTTTTCCAGCAAGAGAATTTCTCCGTGGGAAATTTCACCCTGGAGACATTGGTCAACATATTAAAAAACAAGAAGCTATAAAAGCAGGAAAATGTGAGGAAAATAATTTAGCATTTTCATTAAGTGTTTCCTTGTGCTAAATATAGTTTTTCCTCTGATGTCTTCCGTCGACGTCCCTGAGGGTGGTGCGTGAGTGTTATCGCGACGGCACACGGAGAAGTAGGATAAGGTCCCACCTTGCTGCCCACTGGGGGAGGCTGCTGAGCTCCCCCATCGGGGGAGTTTAAAGGCTTTGTTTTTGATGGAAGGCTTGTCACTTGGCGGGGGGGGGTCACACCATATTTCCCACCTGAGCTTCCAGTTACAGCCTCAGTCGTGGGAGATGCTGGCAAATATAATCGATACGCCCAGTGATCGGACAGGATTGACGAGTGCTGTGCCGAGCTCGACGTGAACATACGATGTTGCAGTAGAAGACTTCAGTTCCGCATACAGAAAAGTGTGGCTCTGCGCTGCCGGTGGGGGAGATGCAGATTTTATCGGCCATCTTTTAAGACCATTTTTCATTTCACGGTTTGTTGATTTTTCAGCGCGCTGCTCATTGGCTGGGCCACATGTGCCAGCCAGCTGTTTGCCATGGCAACCAAGGTCCACGCTTCTTCCTCAGTCCTCCTCCTCCTCCTCCTCCTCCTGCTTTTTATTCCAAGCGAGCGAACGCTGAATAAGAGCTTGATTTGATTATTGGCAGACAATTACGAAGAGGCTGGTGACTGTAGAGCTACAGCTATGAAATTATCATTTGAATTAGAAGTCATTTGCTGGAAATTTGTAGCCATCAATTTCGCTAATCTGCTTGATAGGTTGAAAATCAACGTATTTAATTTAGGCAGTTTAGCGTCTCTCTTTCTGGAGATCAGCTGCTCCCCACTTCCAGGTGTACCTGCGCGTGTGTCACACAGCAGGGCGCAGGACGCACTTTGAGCCGCGGTGCCTTCAGCAGCCTCACGCGCTGTGAAACAATTACCCCGCATTATTACACCTCTCATGTCCGCGGTCCAAAGAAATTACCGCCTCTGCCTGAATATCCTGTAAAGGTTCCTTCAAGTTTGGGATGTGAGTAATTCTGTGGTCCAACTCCAGAGTCATTTATCATTTTTACAGAAACAACTAATTGAACGCTCTGTGAAGGGGGCGTCTATTTAAACTGCTTGTCAAACAGCAAACCAGCTAACAGCCTTAGGCTGTTCACTGGTCTATACTGTTGCATGAAGCACATGGTTATAAATAAGCCTTATTATCCCCCCCCCCCCCCCCCCCCCCCCCCCCCCCCCCCCCCCCCCCCCCCCCCCCCCCCCCCCCCCCCCCNCCCCCCCCCCCCCCCATGCTGGTCTGAACATCTCAAACACAGGCAGCACCACAAAGAGCAACAAGCAGCTTATCTTGGACACACACAGTCCCCTTATAACCGGCCAGACTCGACCGGCGGTGTTTAATAGCGGCGGAGCCGGGCAGACTGCCGTCTACACACAGGTACTCGGCGTTGCCTGAGGAGCCGGGCTGCTTGCGTAACGCTGATCTCTAATAGTTACGTGTTGACATAAGAAGACAGCAAAGACTCGCGAGTCACTCGGGTTTTGCTGAAAATGACTGTTTCTTCCACCTAAGCTGTGCTGAAGTCCTCGCAAGGCTGTAAGACACGGGCCATTAATCTCGGAATTGTCGCCGGTGCACTTTGCAACCCAAATGGCATAAATGTAAATTGAAATAAGTCTAGTTGTGTACTCAACTTCTCATCCCACCAGTCACCTTCACACAAATCCCACGTGGTGACAGACTGGGCGACCCCCTAGGCGGAGGTCCTGCACGGCAGCACTTCCCAGCCACATTAGATATACCTTAACTCTGTATTTTATGGCTGGATTATGAATTCTTAAGGGTACAAACATTTTCTTGCTAATTTCTCCCTGCATTTTCTTCACTTATCTGTTTTCTTAACATTTATGTTTATTACGGATCAAATGCAACCTTTTACCATCCAGGCATCCACACGGAACAGGGAGTCTGAGGTCTCTTTAGCTCAGATGTTTGAGCACCAGGGGAGCCTCATGAAAGCCACTGTGCAGTAGGAATGACCCCAGATGAACCCACTACTTGAACCCTGGTCCAGGTTGAGGTATCTGCACGTATAGCCGGCCTTCCTGTCAGTCACATGGGACCACAGAAGGAGTGGCGGTTGCGTGCGGGCTGGGGCCAGCCCGGGGGTGGGGTGGGGGGTGGGAGAACAGGTGCGCGAGACGGGCAGCTGCAACAGTAGCTGTTTGAACTTGTCCTGGATGAACTGGTCAGCAACTGGATTTGAATTGGAGTTTGTGCAGGTGGCTTTTTTAATTTTACTCTAACTTGAAGCTGATAAACACGTTAACATAAAAGTTTTTTTCTTTTCATTGCAGCTATACAGACGGTAACCAGTGAGTAAATCAGGGTAAATGTACAGCATTAGGCTGTTTTTTTTTTTGCGATTTAGGGGTGACTTTCAAGTTACTAATGAAATGAATTACAGACGGACTGCTTTAGGAGCCTCTGTAAGCTTAAGTGTGAAATCCTGCTTTTCCACAGTGGAATTCCAGCACCTTTCCAGGATCAAAAGGTCTTTTAAAAAAAGTTGGATGAATAAATAAACAGGCAAAACACCTTCTTGATGGTTTCTGTTCAGGTTGTGGAGACCATGTAGAGCAGTTTTCCCTGTGAATGTCAACAGGAAAGTGGGGCTCTGGAGGGGGTGAGAACATACAACCTTCTCCACTCCAATCACAACAGGCACATTTTCTCACAGTCCTGCGTGCAGCAGCCTGACAAACAGTTGAACAGGGTGAAATAACAGCTGGATGGGGAGTCAATGACAAATAAAATCACAGGAGTTGCACGACTATGAATAATGCAGCCATATGTTGGACTTGAGTCCGGCGCAGAGCTGATGGAAAGGCTGTCCTGCCCCTGCCCTGCAGCGACATTACCAACGTACAGCGGGGCCGTGTGGCATTAAATTACAACAGGTAGCCGAGCGTTCCAGGCCTGCCCAAGTCCCACCCAAGTTCTATTCAACTGCTACCCGAGTCCTGTCCGAGTCCTGCCTGAGTCCCACCCGAGTCCTCCTCGACTGCTACCCGAATCCCATCCGAGTCCCGCCCGAGTCCCGCTCGAATGCTGCCCGAGTCCTGCCTGATTCCCGCCTGATTCCCACCCGAGTCCCATCTGAGCTAATGGAGGATGTGGGACTGCTGGAAACCACATTGAGAACAAAAAAACATTTTTCAGGACTCCTGCGTGTTCTCTCGGTGATCATGGAGAAAGATGGACTCAGTGGGATCAGTAAAAATGCTGAACCCGTGGAAAAGAGAACAAATTACAGCACAACAGCACGTTGCCTGAATCCTTCCGAGTCAAGGACGTCGCTCAGATGTACAACAGTGTCCTTCTTACACCTGGATCCTCTTCTCCATTTTCTTCAAATTACGCACAGAATGTTTTTTCCTTCATTTCTGACAGACTCTGAATGGTCCCTTATAAAGTGCGCTTTTCCACCCCAGATCTTGCCTGACCTTGCATGACACCCTGTTTATTTAATGCCCCGAAATATTCATTTGACATTTTTCAAGCTGAATAACTGAAGCCTCCAATGCCGACGATCCATTTTCAAAGGCTGACATTATAAAGGCAATAAGGAGCCGCTAACAGCCCCATGAGACTCCGGGCTTTGAATGACGGGGGTCCGGCCATCTGTGGAGGGTCTGAGGAATCACCCCTGTGATGGGGTACAAAGGGGCAGCAGACGCAGGCGTCGGGTGTATTTTACTCCCCGAGTGACACAGTCGTGTCGTCTTCTGGGTATTAAATCAAAGCCCCGCAGATGCAGGGTGTTAACCTGCCCCCCGGAGGTGCTCCTTCCCCAGATGGATTCGTGAGGTTCCTGGTCCGGAAAAGGTGGTTCTATAAATAATAGAAGGATGGAAATTAACCCTTTTTGCTCCTGACTGGTGAGTCACAATGGTGGGATGTAGACAAACTGCTGAACTCCTGGTGCCTGACAGGCGTTTCGTGTTTTTAGAGTAACTGATGTACGATGAGTTTGTGTGAAGTCATTTTAAAACCCAATTTGATGAGAACTTTGCCGCTGAGACCATTGATTTGGATGAAGCGGAGCACATAAACTGTTTAGGAGCCTGTTAGTGCTCCCTGTTTTCCTTTTCCTTCATTTCCCACCGATATTCCCCATTGACGACGATTCGATACGAATACGAACCACGACGAAACGGACATCCGGCACTACAAGTTTCAGCGTTCGACAGACACTTCCCACCCCAGCAGAGATGCGGAAGGCCGGAACAAACCCTGCGAAGGATCTCCAAAGAGCACTTCTTTCACTGAGAAAGAATGAGTTCTAATTTGGCTTTTTCTTTCCCTCCTTTAGCGTTAATGTTTCAGGGGCTGAGGAGGGAACAGAGTCGCCGTCTGCAGTTCCTTCTCCTGCTAACCAAACCGGGGAGATGGTGAAAGAGTGCAGTGACACCAGCAGCTGAGGCTGGGGAGAGGAGAAGAGACTCTGCAATTTGGCCACTTCAATTATTTAAATTCAGTGTGTCCATATTTACAGAGAAACAGGGATTGAATTTAGATCCTCAATTATGCAAATTGCTCCGATGTGGCACAGAAAGTTGTTAACCGGCTGCAGCGACGAGCGCAAGCGAAGCAGGTGGCTTCACGTCACCTTTCCAGATCTAGCTGTCAGTCCACTAGACTGTGAACGCAGACAGACGAGCGTGTGCGTGCACGCGCACAAACACACACACACACACACACACACACACACACACACACACACACACTGACACGCTGTGCCGTCGCCTACAGGACCCCCTGCATCCTTGTTTACTGATGTTTCCTTGAGATTTAATCTATCAAACTGTCTGACAGCCCAGTGGAGGACAGGAGTGGACGCTGCTCAGAAACGCCTGTCCGGGATTCGGGTTGCTGTTTTAGGAGGAAACATTCGAAATCAATCACACCGTGTATTTATGGAACCTAGTAAAATGCCTACAATGATGTGTCTTTACAAGGCCAGGCTGAGGGACACAGTGACACGGTTGCGGCGGGTGGAGAATTGAAGAGGAGCGAGTGAGGCAAGGGCTGCACCGGCTCGCTGTTTAAGGGTCCGGCGAAAGCAGTAAAGGCCTTAATGCATTAAGGTAATGTGGTGTGGAGGAGTGTTTTATGGCGGTGCAGAGCCGCAGGACCCGGCGAGCTTGGAGAACCTTAATGAAGTGCATGTCCTACTTGCGAGTCCCAGGTGTATATTGTAGCGCCAGTAACTTTTCTCCCCGCCTGCAGCCGGCCGCTCCGTGAGCCTCCACGCTGTCAGATTAATTGATGAGAAAATGGATAGGAAGGAGCACTCGGGATGAATGTGCTGCTCTGTCCTCTTCACCTGCTGCAGGAACATCATGAATTCTTCATTTGGCTTCTTCAAGAGGAGCCTCCTGCAGCACCGATGGCTGGCAGGAGCAGAATAGCACAAAGCAGCGCGGGTTTGGTTGGGGCTTCCGACATCCCGCCTTCCCCAGTTCCTCCCCTCCAAACCAAACCCACATCAACCTGGATGTCTCCTGTCCTAATGACCCGCAGCCTTAACCGGACAGAGTTGAGAAGCTGGAATCCCTGTGCTCCCAGCGTGCAAAGCATCAGCATGTGTCCAGCCAGGTGCCTGTATGGAAGAGCTCATCAGCGGAGGGCGGTGGAGCAGCAGGGGTGGAGGAGGGGTTTCTTACTAAGGGCACGTGGAGTACGATCCGTCGCCTCGCCGCTCCGGTCGAACCCACGCAAGGAGTCGGCTAATTGAGCCACGCCGTGGTTTTGTTTCGCTCGCGTATTTACGCGAAGGACCCCCTTCAGACCTTCTCCTCCTCTCGTGAACAGCGCACCTTCTGAGGGGACCACCTCCCGTGGAGCCCCGCGTCTCACTCCGGATCGGGCCCCGAATCGCCTAATGAGCGCGTTTTAAAATAGCCGTGATGTAATGCTTCCCGCGGCACCACCTGCTGCCTGTGCGAGTGCTAATGCCGCCACGCGTCACCGCGGCTGTTGACACTGATAAATGTGTGTGTGAGCTGCGCGCAAGAAGCCCTGCGTTTCCGCGTGGGCGGACGGTGCAACGTTGCTTTCTGGCTCGAATCAAGAGTCCAATCAGCGCCGGAGAAAAATCAGACTTTTCTGAGCTGAGGAGCCACATCACAATCAGCCGGTGGCCACGATAATTGAGCTTCTCCACCTTTTCTTGCATTTCCCTTTTCAAAATTAGAGCCTTTTCATTATTGCAATTATTTGACCCATCTGTCCTCTGCGCCTTCGTGTCGGACGCTTCGCGCTGGAAAAACAGTCAAGGTCATTATTGTACTTTACTTTTTCTGCGCCTTGACAACGAACTGTTGTGTGTCTGGCCTCAGCAGCGAATGAATGATGAAGGACCAGACTGAGTCCAGGATCTTGGAGAACTTGGGCCCAAATCCTGAGCTCAGTACGGACACGTAAATGAGGTGAATGTATGTGCGGCGCCAGAGCAGGGCGAAAACACTGCGAGTCTGGCAGGAGGTCCGTCTCTGCTGGACTCACAAAGGCCCCCTGGCTGGAGAGAGCTAAGGACTTGAGAGTGATCTGCCAAATGTCATACTGAGGAGCATTTCGTTAGAATGCCTGTTCTCCACAATGCTGCACTTTTCCCACAAGCAAACTGAATTCAGGCAACAGTGGAGCGCAAAACAACAGCTCTTGTGTCTGTGCAGGTGGCCTGAGCTGCGGTAATAACACAGAGGCAGCGGTTCGCATCCCCTGTTCAGGCTGTAATCTCGGTTCTGTGTGGTGATCTGCCTGCCTGTGCCGCTTTGGAAGGACGACACGCATCTCCTGGAGGAGACTCTGCAAGTGCACGGCTCAGCGAGCATCACCTCAGCCTGGGCTTCAGGACCTGCCTCGTCCTCATCGGGCACCACAGAGTCATCTCACACGGCCTCTGAGGACCACATGACTGATGTTTTGAACGAGTTGTGTTCGAGCTGCCAAAGCGTTGCTATCGCTCTCCTCTCCTCTCATCTCCTCATCTTTTTCTGCTGGTTCCCTGTAGCTACTCTGGTCTGCAAGACAGTCAAAGATCAGCAGACCTGATCACTCCCTACAGCCCAGCAAGAGCACTGTGCTCCTTCACCTCTGGCTGCTGAGTGGTCCTGCTCACTAGGGACCTGAAATAACGCCTGTAGGTTCTCAGTTTGGTCCCCACTGTGGGGGGATGATCCCCCCCCATGTCCCTCACAGCTGTTGAATCCCTCCCAACATTCAAGAGAGCTCTCAGAAAATGCCTTTCACACCCACATTTCTTCCAATCACCTTTGCGTTTCCTATCAGATCCATATGCAGCTAGTGGCGTAAAAAACACGGCGGTGTGTGTATCCAAGGCACTCATCTCTTATGTGTTGTTCTGGAGAAAAGTGTCTGCTAAATGAATGAATGTAATGCGCTGAAGTGCTGCTCTGCTTCATGCAAGACTTCAGGAACCACACCTTACGATGACAATGATGCAGTTACATTCGTCTCGCTTGTGTGTGCGTCCAGGTTCGGGGACGGCTACACGGTGATGATTCGGGTGGGAGGGGACCCCCCCGCCTTGGCCCCTGTCGAGGACTTTGTGTGGAACACGTTCCCAGGAAGCGTACTGAAGGAGAAGCACCACAACACCCTGCAGTTCCAGCTGCCAAACACAGAGGGCGCCCTCACCAACATCTTCAGGCAGTTCACCAGTCATCGGGAGCAGCTGGGGATGGAGGACTACTCCATCTCCCAGACCACCCTAGACCAGGTAGGTGTCAAAGTGCACAACAAAACACCAACACAGACCACCCGTAAACAATGCAACACACACCAGCAGTCTTCCTAAAGCTCCCCATCTCCAAACACGTCCCCACGGCTCCATAAGCAGCTGTTGCACCGAGGCGAGAATTTCTCCAGGTCCTTGGGCTCCGTCTCCTCCGAACAGCCCATTCCCGGCGCTGCAAGAGGAAGGGAGCCGCCGAGGTGGAGCGCGCTGTCGATTACAGGAGTGCACCTTGGAGAGGTCAGGGAGGTGAGGGAAGCGGAGTGTGGAGAGCGGTCAGTCCGAGGGTGGTGGAGACGGGGGCGTGGGGGCGGAGGGGGCGACGGCTCAGAGACGTGCGATCCCCCCGCAGACGCGTTCCACCACACGGCAGCTTAATGAAGGATTTGTGCACTGAAGGTCATGCAGAACTTATGAAGACAAAGGACACAGAAAGAATTTATTGAACGAGGTAAGCAAGCCGAAAATCGCGAGCAATTCGCTGGGAGCTGCGCATTTTTCAAGTTATGCTTAATATAATCGTGACATGGAGAGCAGAAAGATGTGAGACTGCAATCTGGGGGCAGCGGAGACAGTGAAAAGTTCAGGCTTGCATTGAATTAGCATCTTTTCCCTGCATCCAGGCGAAAGCGAACGGCGTCGAAAACAGGCAGTCGGTGAGAAGTCTTGGAGATCAATCAGACGCAGCCAAACCCGATCCTTCGCTCGCTCCGTCAGTGTCACGGAGGCCCTTTGGTTCGTGCTCCCTGCCTTTCTTGGTCGATACCTCCCTCCTTTTTCCTGTCAGCCTAGGATAAAACGAGTGCAGAATCACCTCGGATTCGCTGTTTAATTCTCCAGCAGTTTCACAGCAGACTGCCCCCCCCCACCCCATCCTCCTCGCCTTTCAGCTCCAGACATTCGGCATCTCATGTAACAGACGTCGGTCTCGCGTCAATCCCTCCCGTCAGCCGGAGCTCAGAGTGTTAGTGTTTGTCTTGGGGCCAAAGTCCCACGGTAGTCTTCCCTTTTCACCTCAGCTGCATATCTCCCATAAACTCCTCTCGAGACGGGTTTCCGTCGATGGCCCAGGAACCGCCTGCCCTTAAGGACGTGTTTGCATAGGAACCGATGGTGTGTTTGTCCCAGAGGAACCTGCTCATCATCCGCTACTGCTCGCTCCGAGGTTCTGTCGTCCACAGAATATCCAGACCGGCGCTTCGCCTCAGACGCCCTTCATCGGTCCGGTTTGAGACAAACCTGCCCGACGTGTTCTGATCCACAGAGTCGTACTGACAGTCTGTGCACCTGTCTGTGTTTCACTCTTTCAACCAATGATGACTTAACCAGGGGTCCCACAGGGCTCAGATCCTGGTCCAGATGTATCTCGTGTTCACTTGCTGCCCCCTGGTGACGAAGTTTCTTTCCTGTGAGTTTGCATGTCCTCTGAGACTCGGCTATCCTCCCACCCTGAAAGACGTCATGGACGCAGCTAAAGTGTAAAGGATGAGTCGGCTCTGTTTCACAAATTACCCCGCAGAATTGTACCCGATTCGATCAGCAGTCGGTGATAACAGAGGGATGGAGGGAGGAAAAATGTTTGCATTTCCCTCGGAGCTGCGCCCTTTAACAAACAGCGACGAGAAGGAAATCTAGACTATTTGCAACATTCAGAAAAATCAGAGCTGCCACTGAAGGGTCCAGTTCTGCTGTATCACGTCGAGGGCTTGAAAGCTTCTTCATCCAAGCCGTGATTAAAGAACGCGACTGCAGCATTGTTCAGAGGGCTGCTGGATCCCCCCGTGTTTTCAGAAATGCTATAGATGTCTGGTGTTTTCGACGACGCCTCTGTGCTGTTGTCTTGAGCGAAAGCGGCGAACTTTCATTCGGAGCCGTGAGCCGCCGTGAGCCCAGCATGTGGTGGGGAGCCCAGCACGCCGCTGTTTGCAGAACTTCACACAGATCCTCCGTCAGCTTATGAAAAATGGATCTGAGAACCTCGAGCTCTCGTTCCGAAGGCCTCTCGCACCTACGGTCCCATCTGCATATCAGAGGCCGCTCTCTTACCGCTGCGAATTAGCGCCTTGGAAACACTTCCTTACACAGGAAAGGTGTGTAAATGGATGGAGTGTTTCCTCTCTCCTCATGTTAAATAACACACCTGAAGCCAGAAGAGAGGAGACCGTTTCCCCACGAGAGGCGGTTTCAAAGGCGGCGGCAGCTGTGTGCGAAGAAGCGGAAGACGATGCCTGAGAGTGGAAGGAGATGTTCGGGATTTTCCTGTTTTTTCCTCCTTCACGTTCATCTGCAGAAATGGAATTGTTACCTCTGAATGCTTGCCAGTGTTTTTCTTTCCGCTTCACATATACGTATATTAGAGCGAGCGGTTCTGGCCCAGTTCTGCCGAAACAGGACCTCCATTTGCATTCCGACCCCGTCGGCGACGGAGATTTATACCCACGTTAATCCAGTGAGTAAACGGTCCAGCCCTTAATATGGCCACATTATGCACGGTTCACAACCGCTCAACAGCCCATCATTTCATCCTCCTCATTAGCAGGTAACTCGCTGTCCGGCTGTAACCTCCTGAATATTCCGTTTACACACTATACTTCCTTAATATCCACCGGGTTCCTCGTACTCATCCGGGAAGACCTGAGTTAGACAATAGCGCAGTTAAAATATTGTCACAACAGCGTTTTTGTGTTAACACCCAGTGGGAGCAATATCGCCGTACATATCTTTTCCATTTTCTTTTTATGTTTCTGTTCCTCAGTAGAAATTAATTGGATTTCATCGCCACGTTGGGTGTTTCAGGACAGCTGAAAGGTGCTGCTGTGTCTGCGCAGGAGGTCTGAACTGACCCACGTTGCATTCGGGCCCATTGGCTTCATTCGGCTAAATATTAACACGATGCCGATGTTTGATGTCCGGATGCGCTGTGCGAATTCCTTTCTCCTCGCTCCTTCTCGCAGGTCTTTGTCAGCTTTGCCCGACACCAGCACGAGGAAGAGGACTCCTGCGTGTACACGAACCCCGGGGATGTGACTGCGGACGAGGTGCCCATGAAGACCCTCCCGGCGGCGCGTGCGTAGGGTGCGGCGGTCCCGTGTCGCTCCGCCGCCGCCGTCCTCGCGGGGGGGGTCACGTCGGTTCCGCACTCTCGCCTCACACACGCCGCAGAAGCATCGCTCGCCTAAACGTGTCCTCACTACACTCTCGCGTGTGATTCAGCCAAAAGTCACTCCTCTTCCACTGAGCTTTTACCTTCAGCACCTGGGAGCGAATCACCCGTCGACACCCTGCGACATCAGGAGGGTTTTGTCCATCCACTTGTTGCACCTGTCTGTCCCTCAGGGGGAAAAAGAACTTTGTGCACGGAAATACTGAGAGTAGCTTTAAATGAAAGGCATTAAAGCATCAGAAATATGTTTTGAGGCTTGATATTTAGAACTGAATTGCATTCTGCCTTGAAACTTTAATGCAGGGATTCAAAGGAGCTTCTGGGGAGAACATGCTTTGAACTGTGTGAGCGTACAAGTTATACATGCACATGATCTCTTTGTCTAGATTTGTAGCTTTTATCGTGGCTTTACATTAAAGAAGCAAACGCCGTTGATTTGTATAAACACGAAGGATTTTGCCATATGAACTTTAAGGAATCACTTTATTGGTCAAATGTAAATGCCAACTGCCTGCGAGAAGAGCTTCATGCAATGTATCCCGCCTAAGAGGAATGATTCAGTTTTCAGCTTTAATATAATTTGTATGCTGTCCTGTGTCTTTACAGTGCAAACTCCTTTACAGCAAATAATTATGTATTATATTTGTACGGAATATTGCTTCACGCCTCAACAAGATGATTAAACATTTGCACTCGGTGTCTTACTAGTTTGAGTTTAATTTTGAAATGGTGCTGTGTGTGTTTTCTCTGAAATATGCGCTGTGTTTGAAAAAGGCCCTTTGAAGGACTTGAAGGAAGTGCAGCTGCAGCATCGCGCCGCCCCGCCGGGCTCCGCGTTCTCGCTCCTCTGCCAGGTCTAAACGTGCTGCGACCCTCCTGCTGCTGCGCACATCTGCACGGCCTCCGTGTCAACAAGGGGCGGGAAACAGGGCCGAGAGCAGAGACCCCCTGCTTCCGTGTTGGGACTCCGCCGGCACTGCGTGCAGCCGCCGAGTTCACCTGAGCAGAGCGGGGACAACATTTTTCACCTCTTAGGAATGTCCATAATGAAAAGGAACATCAGAAAAGAGCATAGGGTGTGTTTGGAGAGTTTTGCCAGCTGGAATGTTGGGGAAGAGCTGTAAAAACTAGCGACTTCACGCTCAAGTCGGACTGGCCGACGAGTGCAGAGGAATCAGTGGTGCGGGTCATAATTCTGCTGTGTGGACGTGTGCAGGGGAAGCAGAAAACCGTGAGTGACACCTATTTGTAGACGATAGTAACGCATTGGTTCCTGTTCAGGTTTGGTGGAGAAGAGGGTCCCCCCGTCACCCCCGCCTGTGTCCTGTTTTACAGGCGAACCAGCCTGGACTTCCTCCCTTTCCAGCTCCTCGTCGTACCTTCCGGCATCCATCTACAGCAGGAGAGGGATGACGGCTTTCCTCGCGGACCCGCTGCGGCCTGCCAGCCTGCGATGCTTCCGGTGTCTCCTCGTTCCCCACAGCAGCATCTGCGCAGACACCAGGGCCGCAAACGCCGCAACTGCAGAACACAGAGAGGTCGCCCGCTGAGCACCAGCTCACTGCCGCACGAAGCCTGACGGTGCGCGACACTCACCCGGCACCGCCTGGGTCATGACGGCCAGACTTATCCAGGCGCCGATCTGAAGGAGGGAAGAGAAGGTCGGTGGCGCTCGGGGCTCCCCAAACACAGGTCTCAAAGAGCAGCAGCAGCAATGGCAGCATGTGGGGGGACAGCATTGTCCCCACAGGGCTGAGTGCACGATAGCCGATACTTGTGTTTGCAGGCGGGGGGTTTGGGCACGCAGGAAGGATCGCTGTGGCCCAACACACACCCGCATCTGCCCTGGTTGCCATGCCTCCCTACGCACTTCTTTACACGAGACCAACATCCAGCCTCCCAGTCTGCACCCCGCTTGACGGCGATCCGATGCAGGTGAAGTTGGACTCGCTGCCAAGCGGTCGCCTTTTATTTAGCCGTTTGGCTGCACCACATGCCACTGAGGTGGAACAAAGCTGAGACTGAGACCGAGTCATCCTGGGGTGAGAATGAAGGATGTGGTTCGCGCTGCTCGGCGGTGTTACGCACCTCGTACGTGTACTGTGGGTAGCGGACGAGCAGGAAGGGCCAGGTGAAGGGGTTGCCAGTGGCCAGCGGGTGCAGGGTGGAGTTCACTGGAAGGGCAGAGGACAGTGCGCTAACTGAGACAAGATGGCAGTTCCCGATCCCAACAGGCGCACGGTCGCCTACGCGCTGCAGACCTCCGGCCACCCTGTCAGCAGAGCAGCTGCCATACAAACTTTATCAATAAATTTGCTCCTGTGTGACAGGAATGTTTTAAAGAGTTTGTCTCTTGAGCGCTGAGCGTAGAGCTGGAAAAGATTAAACCAGAGGGATGAGGGCCAGAAGCACCACGAAGGTGCTGTGACACCGCGGGGGGTCAGATGGCGTGGTGGGTGTCACACTGTGCGAAGCGCAAACGGTTTCTTCTGAAAATGCTGTTAATCTGCCTTAAACGTAACGATCAAAAACAGGAAAGTAATAATTGCACCGAAAGAAATTCTTTGAGCTTTTTAACAGTTTTTTTAATGTATTCATGCTCAAGAAAAAAATACAACAGAATATGTAAGTTTAAAAGAATTAAGAGGATCCGGCCAGTGATGACATGCAGTCAAACCCGCTTATGGCCTCAATTTAATCCACTTAACACTTGTTCTCCGGCCAAACGTCACGGTATTTTCAGACAGACGGAAATACGAAACGTTTGCCGAACACCAGTAATGCTGAGAAATGAGCAGATGGATGGGCTACAAACACATTAAGATGCTGTCTTGTTAAGGTCATCTTACATTTTCTGGTAATCAGATGTGACTTTGCCAGCTTACCTGCCTGGTTACGCCGAGATAAAGCAACGTTGATGAAGAAATTGCCAGCTTCACAGAACTGTTGGACAAGAATGGATTTTATAAACTTCTCCAGACAACCGACATCACAGTCCAGCAGTCGTGCTGGTTAGATATCCTGGAATCTATTCTAAGTCCCTTATAGTACATCCCCTTTGCCAGACTTTTTTCATCCCGCCTCCCCAAAAGCTGAAATGACCAGTCAGAAGTCCACTACAGTCTCACTATAAAGTTTTTAAGTTTTTAAAGAGTTTGTGTGTTTTGTCGGAAAGGCGCAGAGAGAAAATGGGGCAGGTAAACTGAAGCAGCAGATGCAGAACGACAGGCAAATAAAACAGATGGCTGAGCTAGAAGCAAAATTAGAAAATGTGATTCCGGTGATTTCTCATTAACCCAGGATTAGTGTGTGGCTGAACTGGGTATCTGGACCCTCCCCAGCATGAGGCCAGCTGGGACGTGTGCTTTCTGCAGACACCGAGACGGGGCCTAGCGTGATCGTAGAGCCGTGTTAGTAGACGATGCCGCTGTTGCTTCTCTGCTGGCTTGAGGAGGTTCCTGTGAGGTCAGCGTGTGACGTGGTGCTCAGGAAAGGCCAGGTGGACCTCGACGTGGGGGACGTACCCGCGGGCCAGTGAGAAGAAGATGGTCGGCGCCCTGCATACAGCACGACTTGCCCTGTGTTCTAACTGCTGTGTTCCGCTAACACTTGCCGCCCTCATCTGCGCAGGCAGAGAAAAGCTCAGAGAGACGGAGTAGAAGTCGGTCTGTCGGCGTTTGAGCAAACAGTCCGCAGCCCGGCTCTCGCGCGCCTTCTTCGTGCGTGATCCCCGGTGTCTGCTCCGGGCCCCCGGGGGAGGCAAAGCGACTTCGGTCCCCCGCGAATCTCCGTGCGGAACGTCTGTGCGTCATTAGCGGGAAGTGTGTCTCCCCGCGGGGCACCCCACGCGGCGCGGCCCGCTTCGCTCAGCTGCTCCTTTGATCTGCGCTTGCATGGCCCCCCTGCGCGCAGCAGCCCGGTTTGGGCTTGACGGAAGAGCCGCTCCGCACGTGCTTCATCGCGGAACGTCGGTGTCCCCCTCACTCGCCCTACATGACGCCGTTTGCGCGACTGCTGAGTGATTATGTACGTTTTAATAATTTAGTATCCTTAAGTCACCTTGCCAGTCAGCCTTAAATTGGATCTTCCAAATTCATGACTTTCCCTTTAGTGTACTTTCTTGACTCGCGCCAAAAGATAATTGTCTTTTCAGACCGTTTGGGAAATGATTACCGTACTTGTGCCGAGAGAGGTGCGAGACGAACGACTGTGGTAGCGTTAGACAGGCGGTGTTATTCAAAGGCTGAGCGCCGCGCTCCTCGCCGAGCCGTCCTCACGCATTTTCAAGACGGGACGCGGCTGCGCGGGCGGCCGGGAGTCGGACCCTCTGCCGCTCGGGACGCCGCTCGGCCCGCCGCTCGGCCCGTGCAAAAAAACACCCGCCGCTCCTCCGCCTGCGTCCGGACGAGCCGGGGTACAGGAGGAGGCGTTTCGTGCCGTGGCCGCCGGGGGCCACTTCTTAAAGAAACGGAGGCAGACGGCAGGGTAACCGAGCGCCCCTGACGCGAGCGGGCGGGCGGAGGTCTCGGGTTCCCGTGGGCCTCGTATCCCTGCACCTGACGTGACTAATGTTGAGCTTCGCCGGCGGCGGCATCTTTATCCTTTGCTCCCTGGCAAGGAAACGTACTGTGCCAACTGGCGTCTGCGGCCCCGCTAACAGTATTAGCGCGCGCCGCGTTAGCATTAGTAGAGTTGCCGTTAGCTGTATTATCATTATCTGTGTTACCGCCGTATTTCCATTAGTGGTATTACTGTTCCCATTAGCAGTATTATCGCTAATGCCATTACCTCTAACAGTATTAGCATTAGCAGCATTAGCATTCGCGCTATTGCCTTTAGACACGTCATCCTTAGCGGTTTTAACGTTAGTGGTATAATGGTGGTGTTACCACTGGCAATGTTATCACCGGCACAGCGGTCAATAGTAGGAGCTTTAGCACAGATATCACAATTAGCATTTTGTCTGTTACTCTTGCCTTCCTTAGCATTAGCGCCGACACCGGAAGCTTGCTGAGGTTGTTGGGGTAATAAGACACGGAGCAGCGAATGTGGTCTGAGAATTACTGTCAGAGCAAAGCAAAGCAGTGAGCAAATCCTCCTTACAGAGCAACGTTCATGGTGTTACTTAACATTTATCTCTTTCTAATGGCCTCTGTTGAGAGACGACAGGCCACGGGACCTCGCTTTAGCAGAGCAAACGCCGGCGACGCTCCTCGCCTTTCACAGTCGACTCGAGTTGACAAAAGTGGCTTTTTGATTTTCTGCTTCGGTTCCTCCCTGCCGTTCCCACGAAGCCGGCGGCGAGCAAAGGCGGAAGGGTCTCCGCCGTGCTGCTTGTTACATATTACCGCTGTACGCACCTACTGAGAGACTTTCTTCCACGGTCCCGAGGAAGACAGTCGGGCAGCCGAACGATCAAGAGCCGGAAGGCTGTTTTCGCACAACTTCTGCCCAGACCTGCAGGGCAGGTTGGCCGTCCAGAGAAGGACGGACCGTCCTAAACAACAGGACTACTTTTTATCTGCTTACTGATGTGTTTCACCTGCTATTGCTGGATGGCTGTCTGGGCGTGAGAGGTCCTCGTCAAAATGCCGCTGGTTTATTGCAGATACATCTTCATATATCTCCTCGAACTGCGTAAACCACGCGGACGTCCACGCTGATTTATGCTGACCGTGACGGTTCGAGCAACACGGATTAAACAGGCTGTAAGTCAACCAGTCAACTTACCAAGAAGCAGAGGAATGATGGGATCACTTGCTTGTTTGCAAAGTCTAAAAGAGAAAGAAAATCAAAGTGAGACACGATGAATAATGTTGTGCAGATGAGTAAAGAAGAGTGGAGCTGATGTGGAGAAGCTGATGGCTGGTCTGGCAGCGGACTTTGGTGGCCACTGTGCTCTGCTCGCGAACATCACCTCCTCTGCACGACAGATACTTCCGCTCTTCTTAAACGCGTCTCCTAGCCGTCCTGTAGATGAAAACAGTCCTTTGAGGTGGTCCTTCACGCAGCCGTCAGCGGACGACCTCGGCAGCGCAGACCTGCGCTCTGCACACACGAGGCTGGTGCTGCTTTCAGAAATACCTTTTCCATGTATTTATTTTTAATTTTGTTTTCCTCACCTGCGTGTTTATTTATTTATATATATATATATATATATATATCATAGGTATAACCGAGACTTTTCCAGAAACTGAAGTGTGAATAAATGGAAGAACATCAATATTATTCACATTTTGTTGGTTGTAGCTCTGAGGTAATAGTGATTTTGGAGTAACAGTCTGTTCTTGGTTTTGTTTCCAAAACCACGACTGCATAAATCCCTGAATTATTTTCTTGAAATTGCGTACACGGCCTGGAACTTGTGAGAGAACATTCGCCAAAAAGGTGAGATGAAGAAAAAAAATAACGCAAAAAACTAATCTGTACGTAACTAGCATGGGCTGCAGTGATGCTCCAAAAAGAGCGGATTTTAGTCTCATTAAGACAGTTATGAAATGAATTAACCATCAGGTTCTGAACATTCCCCTCAGCAGCCAACCTCCTCTTTAGATATTTCTTCACTCAACACTAGTACGGAGATCAGTCGTCTTAATTCTTTATTTTTATTTTTTATAGCACATCCAAACTTTGTATGAATTAGAAATGAATGGTAACTTAATTTATTCATGTATTTCAAACAAGTTGTTTGGCTAATTTGAGGCTTGTTTGAAGTGTGAAATCACACAGTATCTGGGACATGATGACATCTCCTGTGTTCCTCAGAACCTTGTTTACAGTGTGCAGAAGCGCCGCTTCCTGACGTTTCCTTTTCCTGCGAGTTCAGATCACAAACACCGGACTTAAAAACCTGTAAACCCGACTTAAACACGAACACATTATGATATATATGAGCTGTGTGGAAATGGGGGGGCAGATGTTACTCTGGTGCTCGTGTAAAAAGGCAGAAGCTGGGACCCCCCGTCCACCCTGATGATCCCGGTCATTCGGGGATTTCAGCCCTGGACAAACATCACCCCGACCACTGATCTTAACTGCTGCCCCCCCGCAGGGCAGGGAGGGTGGGGGGTGGTCACTCGAGTAGGCGGCGGTCTTTCAGAGGGTCCCGGGACACAGGCCGGGAGGGGGGGGACTTACAGGGGGGCGTGTAGAGCGGGTGGTTGAGGTAGTAGCCCAGCCAGAGAGTGAAGCCCCAGTGGAAGGCACAGCCCTGCAGAAGAGAGGGGCTTTTAGTCACTTGTGGACCTGTCCACCTTCCCGCCTTTCCCACAGCCTGCAGAGAGCGCGGCGGAAAACACGACCGGAGGTTCATTAATGTATTTCTCTGCGGCGCCAGGCGGCAGCGGTTAATCTGCGAGCTCGACGGAGCACGGAGTTGCACGCAGGAGGTTGTTTCTGACAGAGCGATATGGGCCGCGTCTGGCGGGGGGGGGGGGGGGGGGANCCCTCTGGGGGGGGGGGGGGGGGCGGGGGGGGGGGGGGGGGGGGGGGGGGTGATGGACACCTCCCCACACCGGCGCGTCCAGCTCAACACGGGCCTCTTCCTCCGTCCGCTTTCACCTCTCGACGAAAGGGAAGCGACCTTCCAGCCGCGGGCTAGAAAGGACCCACAAGCGGAGAAAACGTGGAACAAAAGAGTGATTTGCGGACAAAGGGGAAAAATCACTGCCAGGGGCTGGAAACAAACATCGGTGCTTCACCCTTCACCAAAACGCCTCCGCAGGGCTGATGCCCGGCCTACCGCCCGATTCCCCCGCTGCACAGAGACCAGCTCCTTACAAACGCTTTTCCGTTCGTCCGCTTGCTTCTGATCGGACTTTTCTGTCTCCCCTCCGAGCCCACAGGTGGCAGTAAAGAGCCAGGTGGAACAGGCGTGCGTTGGCGGCCGAGGGTCGCGGAGGAGGATGAGGAAGATGCGGACGCTGCACTCAATAGGAGGCCGGATAGAAAATGTTTTCAGTCATTTGAATTTCGCTCGTAATCCAACAAACTTAGTGTTACTTATAGCTTCTTTTCTACTTGTACAGCCGTATCCCACATTTGTACAGAAACTAACACGGGAATTAAGTGAGGTTCGGCTGTGTTATTAATCGTTTTATTAAAACGGCAGTAAAGGTGGCTTTGCGGTTCTGAACAAAAACTGTGATCACTTAACTGAGGAGCTGCAGTTTACAGGGAAGTGTTTGTTTTCATAAAGGCCGCTGACATTGTAAAGAACAAAATAATTTACGTTTCCAAGCCTGCGCGAGTGACAGCGCCGAGCTCCGCAGCCACCGGTCTTATGGAAAAGGGAAACGTGCAGCTTCCCAGGATGCAGCACAGACGCGCTGGGAGAAGCAGCCCCCCCACTAAGTCGGCGCTGCGCGGCAGCGCTGGTTACGTCAAAAACAAATGCGGAAAAATACTTGTGCTCTGGGAAAAAATAAATTTTATATTATGATTTGGCAAATAAACAGCACATTACAATGATATAACCTGCATAATAAAGGTCGTTTCCAAATTTCACGGTCCCTGCAATAAAAAGGCTTTGTGTAAAATACCCCACGTGAACTTTAAGGTTTTATTCTCCTTGGCTTTAATGACGCACCGTTTTGCCAAAATATATAAAACCACGTGGCGCAATATTAATTATCACCGTGGACGAATTTATTGCCTCCCACGTGGCTTTAAAATGCAGATGTGGACCTTTGACATTTAGTGCACCGGTGGGGGCAGTTTGCCGGAGACGGCCGGGGGGTGGGGGCTGTTGAGTGCGCCGTTATCAGTGGCTCCCTGTAGGACATGGCCTTGTGAGAAAGTTCCCCCTGGAGTGTCCGCCTACCTCGAGCTGCCCCCTGCAGAGCGGACTGGAGTGAGAAGGCGGGGGGTCGACCCGCGGCCCTTCACTGTGATTAATGAGTCCTCATTCAAACCGAAAAACCTTCTTTCATCGCTCTGCAGTCGTGACAGCCGATGACTCACAAAGGAAAACTTGGGGAACTTTGGAGAAAACCGCCTCTTGTGGGCATGAAGGGAGTGTTAAGAGGATGAAACCGTCAAAAAGGAGCTGCAAGACCCACGTGGAGTCGTGACCCACAGGTCGTGCCTTCGAGAGGCTCTGGAATTAAAGATGAAGGAAACACACGTGGACGGAATCTGCCGTTTCCTTCACAAAGAGCTCCGTGCTGAAGCTTTACTCTGTAATCCACCCAGCTGAGATGGATGTCCCCCCATAGTGTCAGTCTTGGGAGCTCCACCCAGGGATGCGCTTCACTTGACCTCATAAAGAACGTCATCCTGCAGCTTCTGTCTGCAGTCCCATCGGGAGCTCCGTCATACAGACTTAATCCAGGAAACTCCAGGCACACAGATGTCAGTTTACCCTAGAAAGAGCACTGTTTCCTGAACTCCACCCTGAGGAGATGCATCTCCATAGGCTCAGGCCTGAAACTCCAACCAGGGTGCTGATCTCCATCCTAAAGCTTCGCTTTCCACTCCACCCACTGGAGATGCAGCTGAACCCCAAAGGCGCAGCATCCCTCAGCTACGAGTTGGTGAATATTTGCTGACGTGCAGGAAAAGGCTTTTGAGTTCCCACTCGGAACTCCTTTTCCTCCTGACCTCCAGGGCCAGATTCTCCGCCCGAGGTTCGACGGCTGCGCATGACGTACGGCACCAGAGAGAAGAGTGACCAGCAACTGGGCTGAAGCATGAAGGCGAAGCAGAGTCCTGCACCTCCCGCGACTGCTGCAGAGCGACTGCAGAACTGCCTCGCACTTGTTCACCAAGAGGAAACCAGCTGGTTTCTCACATTTCTCTGGTCTGCACAGGTGTGTGTGCAGAGTTACTCCACCCGGTCACCGGTTACCTCAGCGATCACACCCCTGTCCTCCACCGCTGTGTTCCACGTGAACAAGACGCCTCGAAGGTACCTTGAGCAGGTTCCGGACGGGCGCGTATCCGGCAGACAGGCGGTGGACAAACAGCGTCTCCAGCAGGTGTTTTATGTAGTGCAGCGAGTGGCAGAAGCAGGCCAGGCTGTGTGAGAGGAGAGAAGAGACAGGAGCGCTCAGAGACCCGTCTGTTGTTCGAGGCCGCCTCGAGCGAGGGTCCGAGGGCCGCCGGTGAGGCTGCCCAGAGCGCTGCGTTTATTGGATCGATGCGGTGAGCTAAATAAGCCTCGTAGCCGCGACTATGAGCACTGAATTACTAAGACCCCAGGGGGGCGAGGCGTTCGGCGGGGGTGTCAAACCCAATTCTCCCAGAGCCGTTTGGATGCTGCTTTCCATGCCAGCCCGTTCCCCGGCTTAATTGGTCTGGTTAGTAGTTAATTATCTCCATTATTTAGACGCCTGCATCTCCTCAGAAATAATCCGGCCAAACGGCCAAACTGCGGCAACGTTCACAGCAGCTTCATTGTAAAACTTCAGTTACGGAGCTAATTAAACAATTAAGCGAGGAGGCGGTGATTGAGTTTGACGTCCGCGATTAAGCAAATTAGAAGAAAAACCTCAGACGTCCGTATTGCTTTGGAATGTTAATCGGATATAAATCCATCGGCGGAAAGTGTTCTGAAAATGAAACGTTTATTTCTGTGCATCTTCGTTTTGTTTCGGTTCTGTTCTTTTCGTGAGTTTGCGGCTGCGCAGCTTACTGGACTACAGCAGGTGGGGTCTTTTCGCCGCCACACACCCTCCACAGGCGCAGGTACAGCAGCAGGTATATGAGGAGGGGTCCCGAGTCCTGGCTGAGGAACACCTGCGCAGAAGAAAAGGGGTGTTAGCTGTCATTAAGCCGGAGTTCATCCCTCTGTCCCTCAGAGCTGCTGAATCCCTGCCGGAATTCATCACTTTCAGGGCCGTTTTGCTCCTGCTCCACAAACCATCTAACGCCAACATCTCTCCGGTGTTTCCTGTTAATTCCGCATGCCGGTGTCACAGAACCAGACAAACTAACCATGTTTCCACAATCCTGCGTCTGCAGGTAAAGCTCTTGGTCAGGTGGGAAACACCGGAGGTGTAAATGTTAATCTGTAAGAACGGCAGGTGTGAAATCGACCCGGTGGGCCCGGACCGCGTATCACTGTGAGGCTGCATGCGGCTTGGTGCTCACCGTCCTCCAGCCCACCTGGCGGCCCAGGTCTGTGGAGTAGAGCGTCAGCAGTGAGGAGGAGGTCAGAGTCCGCAGTTCGCAGGTGTCCCTCAGCAGCGGCCCATCTGCAGTAGGAACAAGGCATCCGTCACCGAACTTCTCGGCGCGACCAAAGCGAGACGCTCAAGCACGGTTCCCAGAACCTTCTCTACAGCAGACTCCTCCAGGCCTCAGGATGCATTTGAATTGCCATCTCGCTGCTGGTGGGTAAAAGCCCTCCTTCATCTGCCACCGTTTCCAAGGCCACTATGTGGTGCAGGTCCACAGTGGAAACGCCTCTGGATTTGTGCACAGTGGTGCAGCAGGGAGCCCCACAGCGCCGTGGGTTCCGACACAGGGCGAAATCGGGCTCAGCCTGCGCGGAGTTTGCGTGTTCGTCCCGCATTTGCGCACTTTCGGAAGACGACTGTGGTAAACCACCCATTTACCCTCCCATCCTGTGAGAACCACCTGTGGTCACACGAGGTGATTTATAACCCTTCTGGTTGCTGTTTTGAGGAACGACCTGCGTTGGGCCTGGGGTTCGACAAGCACCCGTTTCAGCACAGAAAAGCTCAGTTTTCCTGGAAATGAAATCTTTGCTACTGCGAGTGAGTGGCAGGGCTCCACGGCAGTGGACGTCCCCCCGGGGCCTTCTCTCCTGCCGAGCTGTGGGCCGCTGCTCAGCAGTAAACAGCGGCCACTGTGTACACAGCCCTCAACCCGGTGCTGAGCAAATATTAAACACATTTAACATTTAATGTGTCGGGTTGGGGAAGAGCGCTTTAAATCGCCCGCTGAACTCCAAACACACACGCTGACTATGCAGAAAGGGGAACCTTTATTGCCGGGGTGCAAAGGTGCCGTTTCCTATTAAAGAAAGTCGGGAAACGGCCGGCCAGAAGGGGGCGTCGCTGCGGTGCGGTCCCGGTTTCCGTGTAACTCGTTTAGTTAGCAGCCGATTTGTTACGAGTGAGAGGGGAGACCACCACACATCCCCCCGCGTTTCCACTCGCAGCTCCCACGCGACACGTGCGTCACAACTGCAGTTTCCGGCCTGGTGGCAACCAGCGCTTTTCTCTGCCTGCTCCTGCTGGGTGTGACCCCCGTAGCCCTCATCTCCCTTAAGACGCTGTCCCTCCGCTGTCCCTCTGCTGTCCTTCCACACTGTCCCTCTACATTGTCCCTCTGCTGTCCTTCCACACTGTCCCGCTACACTGTCCCTCCATTGTCCCTCCACTCTGTCCACCAACTCCTCCGCTCATGACCTCGACATCAAGTCTGTTGTGACGTCGTTTTGGGCGGAACTCTGCGCTCAGCAGCAGCGCGAGTTCAGGAATGCAGACCCCCCTCGTTTTGCCCGCAGGTTCTGTAAAAAGCTCAGCTAAACTTTTTATTTTAATCTTTACTACCTGCATTGAAATTAAAACTAGTTTAAAATGACTTAAAAAACACACGTCTCCAGACTCCTGTTCGCTGCCGATTCCTCACTCGTTCATCTCCTAAACACGGGCAGCCGGTGCTGCCGACGCGCGGCCGGAGGCCCCGCCCACACGAGGTGCTCCTCGCTGCCACCTGTTGGGCGTTTCGTTCTCTCCGCTGACGGCCAGAAATGCAGACGTGTTGGAAGCAAAGAAATGGACGTTAAAAAGAAAAAATAGGTGAAAAATGTCAGCATCTTTGAAAAGTCACGAGCCGACCGTCCGGCACCGGGAGCCGGCGACGAGACCTTGTGGTGGAAACGGTGGCACTCAAGGGGATGTGTGGGTTCAAGCCCAGCGCCCTGCCCACCCCTTCCCTGCGCCCCCAGAGAGGACTCACTGGGTTCCGCCTGAAGGCCTGTGCGGGACGGGTGCCAGCCGGGACCTGCGAGTGACACACAGACACAGGGGACACTGATGTGCGGTCAGCTGGCCGGTTAGTTTGTCACATTGAGGCCCTCCAGGGGTGGGCAGCAGGTGGCGTGGCGGCTAGAACTACCATTACAGCCTAAAGGTCAGGTATTCACCCTGAATCGGTGCAGTAAAAATGGCCTTACTGTATATATGGGTAGAACAGTGTATAAATTGTTGGCCTGGACAAAAGGAGATAAATAGTACATGTTAGTCATAAATATGGTTAATGCATGTTGGCTACGATGGGAAACGCGGCCACGCCCCTAAACCCTCTGCCACCAGCCGGGTTCAAGCCCCAGGCTGAGAGCCGCCTGGACTGTAAACAAGTGACAACAACAAAACAATAATCGGTGTCCTCAGGGTCTCCTTTTACTGCCGTAATGAGATGTTGTCTCCAAAAAACAACCAATTACTGCCCTCAACAGGAGCAGATTAATCTTGTCCATTACGCCGTGTTTATTATCCCACAAAAGGCTGCGCTGCTTTCAGAGGCGCCGTATGAAAGTGATCGCTGTTCGTTTGTTCTTATCTCAAAATGTTCATTTCCTCCAGCTGTTCAGAGCTGCGTTAAACACGCGGTGGCCCCTCCCACCCGGGAGCCAGAGCGAAGAGGCCCCTCCCACCCGGGAGCCCCGTGGACGAGCAGCAGAATGTGAAACTGGCAATAAAATAATAATGTATCTAATGTACAAAGTAATAAAGAGATGAGATGATGGTGTTCAGGGATCTGGATCAGCGCCTTGTTCTCCACGTTTGTTGTCCGTTAGCACAGGGAGGAGAGTCTCTATAGGACCCGCCCCTAAGCCCCCCTTGTGGGGTTTGTAAAGGGTAGAAGAGCAGCGCTTGAAATGCCCCCCCCCCCCACCCCCCCCACAGGCAAGAGCTCCCAACTTCCTGTCTGTCTGCCTGCAGTGGGCGGTGCTTTCTCCAGTGGGGGCGGTGCCCCACGTCCGCCCGGACCCCCATCCTGACCTCCCTGTACGTCCGCAGGGAAATTAACCGCCGGGCTCATGCTGGTTTCACGTTACTATGGAAACGGCAAGCATCTGTTGACTTAGGGCTTCAGGCCTCAGGGTGGCTGGAGATTAGAAACTGGAGTCATTTTTTCAGCAGAGCACACACACACACACACACACACACACACACACACACACACACACACACACACACA